>OY744531.1:107695119-107742619 GCA_963556195.1 Sepiola atlantica
CCATTTTTTTTTAATATCTAATATAAGTCAGAAAAACATTTATATGGAACAAAACTTAGATTTAGTATACGGAACGTTTATGTTTTTGTCTTTTAAGGAAAGTGGGGTCTGATCAACTCTGCTGGGAAGCCATGAAATTAAATACTGTCTTGTTTTTAAATTCCCGAAACAGTTTTTCATGGTAAACAACTGATGATCCCTTAAATAATGTTAGAAGCAAACTAATATAATAACTGTAAAAAATAAATTGACTTACATGAGTGATTTTCCACTGAACGACTTGGGACTAAAAGTTTTTTTGTTTTTTTTTTTAATTTTTTTATATTGTTTTAATGGTTGAGAAACTTCCGAGACTATATATATATATATATATATATATATATAGTACAAGAGCTCAATGCAAAGTCTATTCTACGCATTATATTCTCTGTAACATATCCCACAGTTTCATAATTACTTTTGTCAACTAAATTTTAATCAAAATTTTAATCATGAATATTTTTAATGTCCTTCAAACATTTAAAATAGACTTCGCATTAAAAAGGGGGGTTAATCTCTTATTTTTATCACCCCCCCCCTTTTTACGATTATCATCACAGAAAACCACGACTAACATTTCCCCTTACTTCCCCCTTCTCCTCTTCCTCACAACCGACCAATTATCAACGAGAATTTCTTATTTTTCTTCCATTTTTCATCTATTTAAAGACAATGTGTAACGTTTTCTCTCATCATTCAGTTCTGAAATGTGGCTGTGCACGCGTCTGATGAGACCCATCTAGGTCGAAATAATTTATAATGCGAACAACCCTAATGTGTGTTTAGTTCATTTCCTTTAAATTTATTTTCTGCTCTGTTAATAAGTACATTGAGCTCTCTTACTCGGATTCCCACCGAAACCATTCAACTCTGCACACTATAACATAAAGACAGAGGCAAAATGCCTTCAAAGAAGCCATGTGTTAGATACAGATATTTTTATTAAATTAAAATAAAGATCAAAATATATCTTTTTTTCTTCATTTTGACTTTTTTTATCTAATATTTCGCTTGCTAAAACAAGCCTCGACAGAGTTTAGACAAATAAAAGGTATAAACCTTTTTTTTTTTTCGTAATAATCCTTCTTGGTCTTGTAGAAGTGTCTCGTCCGATGTTGTGGACTAACGGTGCAAAAAAGAGGGTAGTGCAGTATTAGTGCAGTTCCAGCGAGAGAAAGGTATATATGTAAAGGAGTCAGGCTACCAACATTTGTAAAATGTTTTTTTCAACATTTATTTATTATTTTGTTATTTTATAATTTTATAATTTTATATAACGCGTTTCAAGCGGTGGTCCGCTATCATCAGATATGTAAATCCATTTGAAGAAATGTCTTTCGATTTGAAAGACATGTTGTTTCATTTGAGAAAACATTTTTTCTCTCTGTTTCTATTTCTTTCTCTTTCTCTCTCTCTCTTTCCCCTCTCTCTTTCTCTTTCTCTCTCTGTCTTTCTCTCTTTCTTTCTTTCTTTCTCTTACTCTTTCTCTCTCTCTCTCTTTCTTTCTCTCTCTCTCTCTCTCTTCCCCCTCTCTCTTTCTCTTTCTCTCTCTGTCTTTCTCTCTTTCTTTCTTTCTTTCTTTCTTTCTTTCTCTTACTCTTTCTCTCTCTTTCTCTCTCTTTCTTTCTCTCTCTCTCTCTTTCTCTCTCTTTCTTTCTCTCTCTTGCTTTCTCTCTCTCTCTCTTTCTCTTTCTCTCTCTCTTTAGGTTAAATAAATAGACGTTTGTTTAGTGATTATACTGGGGAGATATTTTAAAATTATGTATGCATATTTTTTTCAATCTATCTAAGTAAAAACATTGAGTTTAATTTTTAGTTTACGAAAAACTTACTAATAAAATTAGAGTATCTAATATATAAAATTAAGTCAGTCGGATTACGACTCAAAAATCAATACAAAATCAATATTAAATTCTGAATAACCAGTCACTTATGAACATTTTCTGTCAACTCGATTCCGGCCGGATATTTTGAGATGTTGGAAAATAACATTGTGTTATATAATGGGACGCATGGGTGATGGACGTACAGTGATATCGCTTAACTTGCGCGATTTGTGATGGAGTTATCTCGTGCAAGGTTGGTGCGATGTGTTCTCACGATTCGCGGGGACAGTTGACGAGAGCTTGGGGTCGAGGGGTTAGGTCACACCTGTGCGTCGATCACGAGATATTTTGACGTCACAGTTTTCCCAGTGGGAAAACGGCAGTGAGATTTTCAGTTTGGACTTGGAAGCCGACGAGTCAACACGCTTTAGCCATGTAGCGATTACATAAGCTAGGGGATTTCGGATCCCCAAAAATGAGAGCCAGACGATGTCTCCCTCTTCCTTCCTTTACAAGTAATTAGGAAATTAACTAGCGTAAGCTTCTCTCTCTCCACTACGACGTAACTGCTTCAGTGTCGACAAGCTAATACAAATAAATGGCTTGTTATAAATTATCGTGTGTAAAAGATTTGATTTCAGCTTACGAGGAAACAGCCAGGGACAGTAGACGATGGAGATTGTGACCACGGACAATGTGGCCGAAAGAAGACAGATAGCAGCCCGACACAATCTGCAGGCGACAACAACGACGCACGGTCAGTACAAATAGTTTCCCCTCCCAGCTGGGATTCTCAAATAGAAACGACACATCGTCCCATTCGCGGGATCAACGGGCGAACTGTTCTACGACGCCAGATTCGACATTACAACGTGTTATAAACGAGCAATTCAACAATTGTATGAATATTAAATTCGATTTTATCTCCTTCATTTTCATTTCGATACAATGAGATCCCATTTATTAGATAGCTCAACACTCCGGAGATTTCAGATCATGACATGCTGAGAAATAAAGTAAGACTGAGTTTTTTTTTTTATTTAACTACAAATTATGATCTCAAATTGAATGAAGAAAAATATAAACTTTTCACAAGATATGTAGTAGTAGGCCTTCGTCGGTCGTGTCCGACCATGAATGACACGTGCAGATCTAAATTTTGGAACAATTCATTTTAAAATGGATAAAGTTGGAATTGCTTACCTTAGCGACATCAAATTAATCACCAATCACTGATCGGCGTATCCCATTTTGATGTGCAAAAGGTGATAGTATATAGTATAGTAGGCCTTCGTTTGTCGTGTCTGACCATGAATGACACTTGCAGATCGAGCCGGCTAGTTTCAGAATTCACAAAGTCTTGTCAGTGATGCTCCAAGAGCCATACTGACTTAACCTAGGCATTTCTTGCTGTGGCTTAGAAGGCCTATGCAGACCTTACAGTCTCTGCCATAATTGTCACAGATGGAGTAGGAGGGTGGATGAGGAAGCTCACTTGCTTTTTCCGTTTCCCTAGATCTGTATTTAACTTAGAAAACATATACAAAAGCTGTGATTCAAGATACTGCAATAATTTGCATATGTGGTCGGTTAAACAATATAAGAACTGTACTTTTTTGACTGAAGAGCCGAGTTGAGTTTGGAAGAGAAGAGAGTGAAGATTGGAGAGAGAACTTTGAATATTGGAGATTGCGATTGTCGGTGAAGGTGAAGAAAAGCCAATTTTATTTTTTACAAAGTTTGGATTACAAAAGCATAAAACAATCTATTGCTGATCTAGTAACTCTAGAATGAATGGGGGAAGGGTGCAGAAAAAAGTCAACCACAGGTCGTGATTTAAAAATATATATATATATATATATATATATATATATATATATATATATATATATATATATATATCGCATATAAAAAAAACAATTTTCAATAGAAAATTTTATTTTAATTGAAAAATTAGGGTACTTGTCCAGAATAGGATCCCCAGAAAAGTATGAAGTTAAGAAGCTTTCTCCTTAGTTCTTGATCATTTCTGTTATATCGGAACACTGCAAATACAAAAGCAAAATATAAAAACTGGAATTACGAACAAACATTTACAAAAATAAAGTTTTCATTTTGACTAATATTATTATTAATATTTATTTGGCGAGGAATGGCATTTAACGACAATTGTGGGCTATAACGAATCTGGTTAATAAGTTAGGGTTAGGTATTAGAGTAAATTAGAATAATTCTTTTTAGGTCATTCTTTCACTCTGTAATTCTAGAATGAGAGAAAATGTTTCTTATACCCACAAAATGCATAACTTTCACTTGATTTCACTTTCAATTGATTAAATTTTGACCTAAAAAACTGCTATTCCTCACCAAAAATATGTGGTCTATCAATATCAGATCAGCTAGTCGAGTTATATTTTGTTTTACATACAAAACAATTGTAGTTCTGTTTCGGAATTTTTGAGATTACGGTTGATAATTCGTATAATTTGGTATATTCGCAAGGAACCGTGGCGCAGTGGATATAGTATAATTCAGTTCTAAGTGACAGGTTGAAGGTTCAATCCTCAGTGCGGGTGATACGAAGAATTGTGAATTACTGAAGACTTCTTCCCAGTCATGGCAGATGGAACGCGAGCATGCTACCCCCATTGATTAAATAAAGGGTTCCATTCGAAATTCCGTCCAGATTCTGGAGTTCGACAGAAAAATTCTGAGTTCGAGAAGAAGAAGAAGAAGGTCGGAGGTTATATCGGCCGAAACGTTGTGATAAAAACATCGAATATACCAAAGTTTACGAATTGTAGTTCTCTATGAAAAACTTTTACTTTCTTGCAGAATTCTAACCACTTTTTTCTATTTCATAAATATATTTATTAAAAACTGTGTTCTGCGGCTACGGTAGTCAAATGACATCCCGTAGCTGCAATCAGTCCTCCATTTGCAAGAGAAATAACCTCTGTAACCATATTTAAAAGATCATCTTTGCATCGTAATTATCGTCTGCTTTCGGATATCAATGGAATTATTGATAACTAACAAGAAAGCTTCTTAACTTTGTATTTTCCCCCCAGGATAATGTAAACGAAGAAAGCGTGATAATTTATGGTAATAGCGTAATTATTGAATTTTGAATTCTATAAAATGTTTACGTATCATTTTTGCATTAAAATATTTCATATTAGAAACTGAATCAATCAGGATATTCTTTCGTGATATTTCATGTCACACTTGAGTGAACAATTGAGAATTGACAACTGTTTTTAATGAGGATCTCTTAATCTTGTCATGAGAAATTAAAATTGGAAAAAAGAAGTGACAGCATTGTTATTGTTTTAATTCAAACAAGAAGAAAATGAGGCGAAAAGGAGAAAAAAGAAAACAAGAAATACAATATGTAGGGCCGATCAGGAAGCTAACATTTCCAAGGCTAAAAGCTGATGAAAGTTAATTTGGACAAATATGGCCGCCCCAAGCATAACTTCCGGTTTAGATTGGAAAATTAACAATAAAATATATATCATCCAATCAATTAGGGTGATTCCTGCTGTATCTAAAAACACCTGTTTCTAGGCTATCTTTTATTTAGTTTTTTTTATGACCGCCATACGACAGGCGTTTAGTTTAATATTGAGAAATCCATTAATTTTATATTATAGAAAATAACTTGTTTTAAGAAATTCAGTCATTTTAAATTCGAACCTTTATCAGTAAACATGAAACCTGTACTAAATGACCCCTACGGAAGATTAGAGGGTTCTTTTACCAGAACTAATTACCAGAATACTAATTCATTACAATAATCTAATTACAATACTAATTAATTACAATAATTAATTACCATAATTAATTACAATAATCTAATTACCAGAACTAATTACCAGAATACTAATCTACGGAAGATTAGAGTGTTCTTTTACCAGAACTAATTCGAGGATGGCAATGAAACGCTTTGGTCATAGATATCTCTTTCTATTTCTCTCTCTCTCTCTCTCTCTCTCTCTCTCTCTCTCTCTTTCCCTGTCTCTCTTTCTATTTCTCTCTCTCTCTTTCTCTCTCTCTCTCTCTTTCTCTCTCTCTTTCCCTCTCTCTTTCCCTCTCTCTTTCCCTCTTTCTTTCTTTCTTTTTTCTTTCTCTCTTTCTCTCTCTCTCTTTCTCTCTCTCTCTTTCTCTGTCTCTCTCTTTCTCTCTCTCTCTATTTCCCTCTCTCTTTCTTTCTCTCTTTCTCTCTCTCTCTCTCTTTCTTTCTCTCTTTCTATTTCTCTCTTTCTCTCTCTTTCTCTTTCTCTTTCTCTCTCGTTCTCTCTCTCTCTCTTTCCCTCTCTCTTTCTTTCTCTCTTTCTCTCTCTCTCTCTTTCTTTCTCTCTTTCTATTTCTCTCTTTCTCTCTCTCTCTCTCTTTCTTTTTTTCTCTCTTTCTTTATCTCCCTCTCTCTTTCCCTCTCTCTCTCTTTCTCTCTCTCTCTTTCTCTCTATCTCTCTCTTTCTTTCTCCTACTCTCTTTCTTTATCTCTCTCTCCCCTCTCTCTCTCTCTCTTTCCCCCTCTGTCTCTCTCTCCCTCTCTCTCTCTCCCTCTTTCTGTTTCTCTTTCTCTCTTTCACTCTCTCTTTCTTTCTCTCTTTCTCTTTCTTTCTTTCTTTCTTTATCTCCCTCTCTCTTTCCCTCTCTCTCTCTTTCTCTCTCTCTCTCTTTCTCTCTCTCTCTCTTTCTTTCTCCTACCCTCTCTCTCTTTCCCCCTCTCTCCCTCTCTCCCTCTTTCTCTCTTTCTTTCTCTCTATCTCTCTCCATTTCTCTCACCACACTTTCTTTATGAACTTTTTACCTCGTCTCAATTAGTTCTTCTCAAATAGGATTTTTTCCTAAACAAATCCACAAATGTATTTAAATATGTATTTAAATACATATTTAAATATTCACTTCACAAAGAAAAACCAGCCCGTTTTTGTTTTGTAGCCAAACTACAAATGTAGCAGGGAGTATTGATTTACTCCTCTCCAGTACTCCCACAAGTAAGATGTGACCCAAGGTCGGGTCGGGAAAGTGGGGTTTGAAAAGCCAGCGCCCGAGAGGTGAGCACTCTGGCCATTTTAAAAATTGCTCGGGCAGCCCCGTCGGCATTCCCCGGTAGGGGCGCCTCAGACAGTAAGCAATAAACTTACTCCTCCCCAAAGAGGGGAGACAAAGCCTGGGAGGGTGGACCTCCTAGAACTGCACAGGACAGACCCATTGACCGGTGTAAGTCAAGCCCCGAAGGCCAAGACAATACCAGTCTATGGGGTGCAGTATCCATCGGAACAGATACTACACTTTGATCTTAGCCAAAAGGCCAAGGGAGTAGGAGAGATTAAATAATAGTTTAAATAAAACTACACCTAAGAAAAATCTAGTTAAAAAAATAGCTGCACAAGAGACCAATACTCCATTACACTCCGCACGCACCTACAAACACAACATTTTTTTGACATTTCTATGAACTCTACAGTGCGATATTCATTTTTAAGAATTCATTACTCTTTGCTCCCACGTTGTATGCTTATATTGTTTTGGGGAAGCTTAAATAAAAGATTAAATAAAAGATCGCTACACCCTGGAAAAATGTAATAATTGGATAGGGCTTAAATAATAATAATTAAATCCCTCCCAAATACTTATGAAAAAGACCAACACTTTTGAAACGTTACAGTACGCATGCATTTGTAAACGCAACACTTCTGTAACATTTTTATAAACTCTAAATTACAATATTTATTTTTAAGAATTCATCACGCTTTTGGCTTGTATTATTTTGAGACAAGGGAGCTTAAATAATAGCTTAAATTTAAAAAATCATAAAAGATTGCTATACCCTGTAAAAATGTAATGATTGAAAGGGAGCGTAAATAATAGTTTAAACAATCGCATCGTTGAAAATGTAATAATTTGTGGGGATGGCTTGAACTCTCATTCACTGCTATAGCAGGCCGATGTCTTATGCAGTGTCCTACCACGACATGTACAAAAATAATCAACTTTTATATAGATGAACCGACTCACTTAGGTCAAATATCGTTAAAATGCTGAAATTTTAAAGAAACTCAGCGATTGGTCGGCCATTTTATATCATACTAGCGGAACCCGTGGCCCGGCGTTGCACGGGAGAAAGTACTACCTATTGCATGACGTCGAATAAAAAAAAGAAACGGCCTATTGTTCATCTACCGTGTTGGGGAATGTTTTAAATAATTAAAAAAAAAGTCGTAGCGAAAAAGAGAAAAAGTCTTAGCGTAGATTGGGATCGAACGCTGAAACTGCCGATTATGAATCCTAACTTCTAAACCATTGTCCCAATGTTTCCAGTTTAAAAAGTATGTGTAAATACCCCAATTAAGCTAAGCTTGTTTATCGACCGAATATAAAGTTCAACTATGACAGAGTTTACGGCATTTGGTGATGAAGTAAAGGAGTTGGCCAAGATTTCTATAATATACGTCTTGTAGGTGTATGATTTGGAAAATGTAAATATTTCGGGGTCTACCAGTATGTTGGCGCTTATTCAATTAAGTAAGAAGTCGATTCGATCAAGAAATTCTAGAGGCCATCTTGAATGATCAAATCTCGCTGGAACTGTGTTCGTTAATTTTATTCGGTTAATTCCGGAATGAATGTATATGTAGAAGTTATAGGTAGAATTACAAGTAACGTAATCTGATATTCGCGAATAATCATCGGAGTGTAAGGGAGCGGTTGTTAAGTTTTTGCGTATTGCTTAATATTATGTAGTATAATAATGCCAGAAAAATACGAAATAACAATGGGTGTTTTGTTAAAATTATACTGTGTTTATTAGTTCCCGGTGTCGATGAGTGTAGTCACAGTACATAATTATTAGGGAGAAAAGTTTTTACTACCACCTATATGGAGTTGGTATTTCGGAGAGTCGTGGCGGCCGGGCCGAATGTAATATTCAGTGTTTGTTCGGAATAAAGAATAACAGATATACTAAAACACGCTCGAGTGAATAAGTGTAATGTAATGGTGAGTTTAGTAGCCTGTGATGCATGTGGTTATTTTCCTATTCTCCGAGAAGGTACAGGGGAAAAAACGTCTTTACTTTATATATAAGATAAGATAAAAATAGATTGTGATCTTTATTATTATTATTATTATTATTATGATTATGATTATGATTATTATTATTATTATTATTATTATTATTATTATTATTATTATTATTATTCAAGTATAAAAACATTTTTGAAAACAAATCCACATATTTATTCACCTTTCAAAGAATAACAAACCTTTTTTTAATTCGTTTTATAATTATAAAAACGCACTGTAGTAAATAAATAATAAATTAACTAAATAATAAATTAACTAAATAATAAATTAACTAAATAATAAAATAACTAAATAATAAAATATTGAACAATATTGTGTGTTATTTTAAATATTATCATTTATATTTAAAAACTATCCATATCTATATTATTTGTTTATTTACATAAAACCATGGTATTATCAAACACTTATTTTCTAAAAAAAGTTTTCGATACTTTTAGCAATAGGTATCTAATAATTTCACTTGAGACTTCCGAGGCTGGCGAATGTTAACGAACTTCAGCGAACAAAGCGAATGTATTATTAGTTAGTTTTCTTCTTTTTATGATAAGAAGTTTTTTTTAACGAAAGAAATTGCTGATTTTATCTTGTATTTAAGTGTATTCTGTAGTGTTTCGGTACTTCTACACAATGCGAATCAAACTGTTTTTACCCTAACCCTAAACTAACCTTAAACTAATCCTAAACTAATCAGTTTAGTAAATGTAAAAGTATCCAAAAAAATCGAAATAAAAAAGTTGCAAAAGTAATAAGGGTATCCAAAAAATGATGTAAAAACCGGAACTTGATCTTTCTAATTGATTGAAAAATAGTCGTCTGCCAAGTAACATCGCCTTCCTCAGGTGCGTATTGACAAAATAATGATTTTTTTATGTTAAACTCAAGAATCTGTACAAAATGTTCAACTAAAACCTTTATTTGATCCATGCTGTTAGATTGTAGACTTGAGCGTGTAGACATCTTAAGTAATTCGTAATAACATTCTTAGTATCAAGGATTAAACCGTCAGCTTCCAATACAACATACAATGACACGACCGGAAAATGATAGAAAGGAATTGAGTAAAAGATGGCCAACTTGGTGATTTCATTGTAAATTACAGCTTATTAGAATAAGTAAAATGGATGTATATCATTCACTACTAAATCATTATTGGGGCTTATTAAATATATATACGAAAACGCATAACCGAATTGTTTTTACATTTGGTTATTGGAGAAGTTTTAATTCGATCAGTACCACTGGAGAACCATGAATTTTATAGCTGTTCCGTTTTTAAACAGTTAAATGGTAAACAGCTAGTTAAAGTCCCCTGATTATGTTTCACTATTATAAACTTGAATCCCCTTTTGTATTTGTAATTTCTCCAAAGGTATGTATACTTATGCAAGTGCGAAGTCTTCGATATATTGGATTTAGTAAAAGTCGGAACTTGATTCGATTTTCTCCATTCGTAGTCGGAATTGCTTACGTCACGACTGCAAACAGACGACTCTGAAACTATCTGCAGCTTGCGTACACAACCGAAGCAGCACTCCTTTCAAACACGTATAAATAGTGTATAAAATCAGTGATCAATTTTACAAAGTTTTTGTTTGAACATATCATTTTGGGGCCATGTTTTTTTAAAATTTATGTTCAAAACACTTACTTTTATTATGGTCTTCGCAATTTCTTCGCCGGTCGAGAGTAGGATCCATATTAAGTGATTGAATGTACTATTCCTATTCTTTTCCGGTGAATCTCTAAAAATATGTTTTATTAAATTCTTTTCCCGGTGATGATGGGGAGAAACACCGATACCCTCCTCTAAATATGACTAATAAAAACTAAATTATTGAACAGGATTAAATATTAAAGTCACTGAAATCTATTGAAAATGGACAATCTAGCTCTACTTTATATATAAGATAAGTTTCTACCTTGAAACAAGATCAATTAACAGCAATATTTTATAGGAACATGACACGCTTAAGCTTTTTTTTTTAATATTTCTAAAAAATGGATAAAAAATAATTAGTTACAGAAATATTCTTGTTTTTTTTTTGTTACAAAATAGACAGCGACAACAAAAGTTAGAATGTTTGTTGTTTTACAAATCTAATTTTTTGCCGACATTACAAATATAAAAAAATGAAGTACGTATTTTGATGTTTTACACTGATTTTGATCTTTTCAAAAATATAAGAAAATCACGGCCTACATGCACCAATAATCATCAAAGAGTTTCATTTTAAAACTATTTGTACTTCATGGGTCAAAATTGACCCCCAACTGAGTGATTGAATAAACATTCAAGTGCTGAGACTAATACAAACCTATTTGATAGAATGGCAACCATTCACTCTGAATGGAAATGCTTTAATCAAAGCGATGTTTTACGCAGGGATAGATCTTTTCTATCTCTTCCATTCATTATTATAACAATTGTATTATTTCTATCGATAATAAAGGATTCGTGTTGCGGCAAATGGAGTTGTTCATTCAGAAAAGAATAACATTAGTAAAACTGGAAAGAATTTAAGTAACAAGATTACATTACAAACGTCTGATTTTACAAAGTCAGACACGAATAACAATCAGTCTGACATATTAATATTTGATTGGGCCAACCTATTTTTTGTTAGCCCTAACTTTAACCCTACTTTTGTTAGCCCTAACCCTACCCCTATTTTTTGTTAACCCTAACCCTATTTTGTGTTAGCCCTAACTCTAGACCTATTTTTGTTAGCCCTAACCCTAATTTTTGTTAGCCCTAACTCTACCCCTATTTTTTTAGCCCTAACCCTATTTTTTGTTAACCCTAACCCTATTTTTTGTTAGGCCTTAGCGTCACCCTATTTTTTGTTAGACCTAACCCTAACCCTATTTTTTGTTAGCCCTAACCCTATTTTTTGTTAGCCCTAACTTTAACCCTACTTTTGTTAGCCCTAACCCTACCCCTATTTTTTGTTAACCCTAACCCTATTTTGTGTTAGCCCTAACTCTAGACCTATTTTTGTTAGCCCTAACCCTAATTTTTGTTAGCCCTAACTCTACCCCTATTTTTTTAGCCCTAACCCTATTTTTTGTTAACCCTAACCCTATTTTTTGTTAGGCCTTAGCGTCACCCTATTTTTTGTTAGACCTAACCCTAACCCTATTTTTTGTTAGCCCTAACCCTATTTTTTGTTAGCCCTAACTTTAACCCTACTTTTGTTAGCCCTAACCCTACCCCTATTTTTTGTTAACCCTAACCCTATTTTGTGTTAGCCCTAACTCTAGACCTATTTTTGTACCCCTAACCCTAATTTTTGTTAGCCCTAACTCTACCCCTATTTTTTAGCCCTAACCCTATTTTTTGTTAACCCTAACCCTATTTTTTGTTAGGCCTTAGCGTAACCCTATTTTTTGTTAGGCCTAACCCTAACCCTATTTTTTGTTAGCCCTAACCCTATTTTTGTTAGCCCTAACTCTAACCCTATTTTTGTTAGCCCTAACCCTATTTTTGTTAGCCCTAACCCTATTTTTTGTTAACCCTAACCCTATTTTTTGTTAGCCCTAACCATACCCCTATTTTTTGTTAGCCATAACCCTATTTTTTGTTAGCCTTAACCCTAACCCTATTTTTTTGTTAGCCCTAACTCTATTTTTGTTAACTTTCCTCCACTATTTATATGGAGGAAAATAATTCCTTTCAATTCGTTTTTTTCTATCTAAATTAGAAAGCAAAACATCGATATTATCCTTATTGATAATATCGAAGTTAAGAGATTTATTGTTTTCATGTGTGTAAGAAGAATTTGTCAATAGATATATTTAGGGACGAGCAATGAAAGTGAAAGTATTTTGTTTTGAACCAAAAAGAACATTTTATCTCTGATTGAAATAAAAATGAACTTTACCTTTGATTGAAAAAATAATTTTTTTACCTCTGACTGAAAAAAAAATTTACCTCTGATTGAAATAAAAATTAATTTTACCTCTGATTGAAAAAAAAATGAATTTGACCTCAGATTAAAGAAAATGAATTTGACCTCTGATTGAAATAAAATCCACCTAAAATCAGAAAATTACCGGATTTTAACAACATGTTAAATATTTATTATTCAATAAATGAATGTTAAATCAATAAATGAATGTTAAATCAATAAATGAATGTTAAATCAATAAATGAATGTTAAATCAATAAATGAATGTTAATATAAAATATTTAGTTTATTTAAAAAACAAAAAAATAATACATTCTTTAAAAATCACTTAAATTACTTTCATTTTAAGGACAAAATACGGCTCTACTATACCCATAGTTGAGACTAAGTGACTACCTTTATAAATAGAAAACACCCTTAAGATGCAAATGGAACAAAAGTGTAAGGGAACTCTCGATGAAAAAATGATGCTAACAAATCGGAAATTTAAAATAAAAATAAAAATAAATAAATATCTTGAGAGCTTTAAATACGAATTAGTAAAATAAAAAAGCAGGTGTTAGGTTTAGGGTTTTTGGTTTAAAAAAAAAACAATTATTTTCACTTTCATTGGCTATGAAATCACAGTTTATCAATTTTCAAATGGTGGAACCAATAACTGGTTGGTCTGGCTAGTCTATTCAGTTTATACATTTTTTAGTGTTTGGTCTATTTATCAGTATAAACTCTCTGTCAAAAATGACAGAAAAAAAAATGCTTCAACAGTGTTCGCACTTGCTATTTCTCTCGATATGAAACTAAAATATTCATATAAAATCATAGAATTACGTCAGTAATTTAATTTTTCTTGTATGAATTATTAGTATCATTTCTGATGACCTAAAGGAACAAAAAGCACCCACCATTGACTTTTTTTTATTATAGAATGGAGGATTTCTTTTCAAATTCATTTTAGGCGGTGTGGTAAGTCTGAGGTGGTTGTCTGACTTGCTATTTGAACTCATTAATTACGCTAAAAAATCTCTTCGGTATAGACTTTTTGAAATGTAAAAAGTAAACCTATCTGGATGAAACCGCGGTACGATTCTGAAATATGTAACATATAGCTTTCAAATAAATCATTTATTTATATATATATATATATAGAGAGAGAGAGAGAGAGAAGAAAAAAGAGTGATAAATATGCGACGATTGTCCAAATTTATTTCAAATTTCAATTGTTCAATGCAAGGTGTATTCAGTAATAAACTAGTGTTTATTATTCTTTCCTTAAGCCAAGGCTTTTCAAAGATCGAGATCTTATCATCAGAGGAGAAATACAGATAGATAAGTTGGCTTTCGAAAAAAACAAAGTTCAAATATTTGAAAAATATATGAAAAATATTATCAAAAACACGCAGTGAAAGAAAAGAAAAGTTCCGTAAAAAAGATATGTGGTTTGTCCGGGTGGTAAATTTCCGTTGAAAAGATGTCCGATGAATTGTAGAAAGCGAAAAAAACCTTTGCGTAGGAGCAGTGTGGAGAAAATGTTCAAATATAAGTAAATCCAAACGCACTTAAAAGGAATTGAAAAGAGAAAAGCTGGCCATTCTTGATAACAATTTGGACAATCGTCGCATATTTATCACTCTTTTTTCTTCTATCTCTACAATTGCTCTATCTCATATATTGAGCTAAACCTCTTCACAATAGGTTCCATCTACTAAAAGTTTTACTTTGGTTTATATTTGATCCTATATATATATATATAGAGAGAGAGAGAGATAGATAGATAGATAGATAGATAGATATAGATAGATAGATATTTAAATATATATTTAGATATATATTTAAAGAAGTGAAGCTACCAAGCTTTGTAAAAAAAATTTTCTCAACAATTGTTTGTTATTTTATTATTTTATTATTTCATAATTTTGTGATTTTAGAACGCGTTTCGAGCCTTGTGCGTGTGGCTCTCTTCAGATATTTTTTCTATTTGGAAAAGTTTTTTACAAATGTTGGTAACCGAGCCTCACTTCTTTAAATATACATTGTTCTCTCGTTGGAACTGTACTGATACTGCACTACCCCCCCTCTCTCTCTCTCTCTCTCTCTCTTTCTCCCTCTCTCTTATATATATGTATATATATATATAAATAAATATATATATATATATATATATATATAATTACTATTTTGTAATCATGATCTAAAGATTAACACTCAACAATATTTCTTCCATATGTACACGTGTTTCAGAGAATCTTTATTATCACTAATCCATCAGAGTAAAACTCAACAAATTTATGATTCAAGCATATAAACTTGATTATTTCCAATTCAAATAATTTCCAGTGGAAATATCT
Organism: Sepiola atlantica; assembly: GCA_963556195.1. NCBI lineage: Eukaryota > Metazoa > Mollusca > Cephalopoda > Sepiida > Sepiolidae > Sepiola > Sepiola atlantica. The sequence continues at coordinate 107,710,339 of OY744531.1, forward strand.
GCAATCTGTTCAAAAACAAAACAAAGGTAACTAAATATTTTACACTAACAACAAAGATAAGGTTAAATTCTTAGCTTATGATATCGATTCCTACTATTAATATCACCTATCCTATTGAATAAGGCACCACACATGGCTAGAAAAACCTCAGATATCACACCAACAGAGACAGATCTAATATTGCGAGCAAGAAAGTCTATTAAATACTTTGTTAACAAATATTGAACCAAAGAATAATATGCCGGACCATTTTAACATGCTAATGGGGTCGATGGACTCTGTGTGGTTGACGGACTTGATTGGGCTATTCTTGCTAAATGAGATATGCACACTATGTCCAGCACTTGATGGAGGCCTATACAGAGATTATGCACTTTTTACAGTAAGAATTAAGAAAAAAAGAGAAAATATTGTATGAACTATTCAAACAATATGCAGTAAAAATCAAGGGAGGCGCGAGAGCGCTTTATCCCTTAATAGACTTCAAAAACGGCCTATGCTAGAAATCTCATTTCTTTGATCCATCATAACTCAAAAACCAATAAACCAAATTAGTTAAAACTTTGCACAAAATTTTTATTTGATAGGTTCTATAAGTGTGTAGAATTTCAGCATCATTAATCAAGGCAACCCAGAGATCCAGAAAGGTCAGGCATGATTTTGTGTTATCCGTGTGTATGTACGTACGTATGTGCCACCCTGTATCTCATCAAGTATTTGATGGATTCAGCTGATTTTTGGCAGAGATAGAGGTTCTAGGGTCTAGTTGATGGCATTTTAATTTTAGTTTACCATATACCTTAGTTTTCCAGAAAATTCCAAAAAACCTTAAAAATGACCATTGTATTGAGGCATAGCCTTTACAAAAGTAGTGACATTCCATGAAAAATGCCAGTATACTGAAATCATATGCCCTTAATAAGGTTAAGATGAAAATTCATATACACTAAATGTACAAAAGCAAGGAAATTCCCAAATTTTTACACTTTTATTGTCATTAAGGTATGACTACATATCAACCAAACCATTTCATTATCACATCACTACAGTATAAATGTCTATGCATGAATGAAGTGTGTGAGGTGCGCTGAAGAAAAATTCCTACATAGCCCTGTTGTGCTCGCATACCCTTAATGACAATAAAAGTGTAAAAATTTGGGAATTTCCTTGCTTTTGTACATTTAGTGTATATGAATTTTCATCTTAACCCTATTAAGGGCATATGATTTCAGTATACTGGCATTTTTCATGGAATAACAATAGACATCAACCAAAATTTAGTTAACTTCCTAGATTTTACCCTCAACCTTACTAGCAACACTAACTCTAACCCTAACCCTAACTTTTGCATCATTCCACACACCTAACGAAACCATACATTATGTACATGAAGACTCAAATCATCCTAAGTTAATAATACAGTCTATAATACCTAACATTTCTAACAGAATCCCTAGGATATCATCTAACAGATAAATATTTAGTGAGAATTATTGGACTGTTCCCCTCCTGTACCTTTTGACGAGAGTAAGAAAATAACCACATGCATCATACACTACTAAAATACCCACTGTAATACTCTTATTCACTCAAACGTGTTTGCAGCAACTTTCGCATAATTTCTTCAACATATAATAAGTACTATATTTATTCCTATACCACTTACTCTCTCAAATACAACATCCACATAGACAGTGGCCACTATACTTACTCACTGCAAATGACCTACTCTACCAGACACTTAAAACACCGACACCCTTTTATTTCATTCAGAACCATTAAACAAAAACACATCCAATTACAGATTACTGGAATATCATTCCACTATTCCGAACACATAATCTCTATACGTTATGGAATAATGGATTACGTTAAAACAAATCCATCACGTACTGAATTACAAAATAACACAAAAACACACCCACGATAGTAAGTACACTTCTAAACTTTATAACATTAAAAAATAAACATAACATAATAAGAATCATAGTAATATTGCTAAAATTGTCGATTCCCAATCAAAATGGCAGACAATAAACCGTCTGCAGTTTTCCGACATCACAAATGAGTCAATAAACCTAAATAAATTGTTATATATATATATATATATATATATATATATATATATATATATATATATATATATATATATATATATATATATATATAATATAATATTATATTATAATATATATATATTATATAATAATAATAATAATAATAATAATAATAATAGATATATATAAAAATAAAAATAAAAAATAAATTAATAAGTAAGTAAATAAAAGAATAAAGATATATATATATATATATATATATATATGCACACATATGTAAATTAATAGATATAACCAAAAATAAAACCATAACTACGGCTCTTTACTAATAATAAGACACAACCTCCTGAAAGCGCTCGAGAAATGGCCCAAGATACAACGTTAGGCGCCATAATCCACCAATTGACACCGGAAAACCGACGAATCGCTCGACACGTCAAGAAATTAATCAGAAAGATAGCAAAGAAAGAAAACTCCGTGGTCTTCAATGACACATGTATAATAAATGACTTGCTGCCGAAATATATATATATATATATATATATATATATATATATATATATATATATATATATATATATATATATATATATAGTATTTCTAATAATCCATCTCAAACATGTTTTTCTAAATGAGATTGTGTCATTGGAGTGATAAAAAAGTGCCAATAAAAACTAAATTTAAAACCAAAAATTATATTTTTTAATCATGAGTTATTAACCTATCCATGCATTGTTACAAGTTATGCTTAGGGTTAGGGTTAGGGTTATGCTTAGGGTTAGGGTTAGGGTTAGGTGATATACTTTATCTTTAAAAGTAAATATTTTTTATTAGATTCATCTAAATATAATAGACCGTTGTGCTCAAAATAGATTTCAGTCTGAGTCCATAGCATGTTTATCTTTGGAAGAGTGTGGTGTCCATTATTGTCAAATATTAAAAGAAATGTCAACTGTCGGCAATGTAGGTCAAGAGACTCTGAAGAATGCGCAAGTAAATCTATTTCTTAACAAAGGTAGAAAAACCGATGTTTTATTCTCAAATCATTTAAATACATGTCACCTGTAAATACATGTCACCTGTAAATGCATGTAATATTATATGGAACTTCTTCAGATTATATGCTTCTTTGTTACAAAAAAGTGTTGCACTTTGTAAATAAACTCATGTGATGCACATATTAATTATGACAGCGGATAAGTGGTGCACCCGGCACAGTAATAATACAGCCCCTTCAAGGACAATTACCATTTTAATATAGATATAGAAATTCTTCAGTTGTGACATAATACTCATACCAGCACATCGTCATTTCCGTGTGTGTGTGTGTGTGGGGGGGGGGGTGCGTCTCTCTCTCTCTCTCTCTCTCTCTGTGTATATATATATATATATATATATATATATACAATATTAATTTTAAATAAATAATATCAAATTATTTTTACCTACATACGCTAGCGTTTCAAGCTTTCGCTCTCATCAGTGCAGGGATGATAATCTCTAACGGTTGCACGGTTCGAACCCCTGCCACAGAATCAACCTAGACTCCGTAAGCAAGCGCTGTACCCAATTTTAATTAATTAAATATATATATATATATATGTATATATATGTATATATATATATATATTTAATTAATTAATTTATATACTAATTTTTGTCTATATAGATTTCTTTAATTAAATTATAAATTAATTTTTGTATGCACAAAAGGAAGACATGGACACGTGTTTCTGGCTATAAGCCGTCATCAGCATGACCCATCCGGACAGGGATTGAACCTTCGATGTAAATATTTGTAGTCTAGAATGTTAATCCCTAGACCAAGACGATCTGCCACATTTTGTGCTTGACTTTTTATCGCCTATAATGTTACAATAATTTTTTGTTATTGTTTTTTGCCGATAGTCGGCCGGTGTTTACCAAATACTCAGTTCTTCTCATGACCAGTTGCACATCACGCAGAACAACATACAGTTGCACATCACGCAGAACAACATATAGTTGCATATCACATACAGTTGCATATCATGCAACATACCTTACAGACCACACAAAGTTGTGCATGTCATGAAGACTAAATTCCCTCAAATGTGATGGTTTTGGGGTGTATTTCCAGCGAAGGCCATGTTATGTCGCTCCACATCTTCGAAAAGGGATTCAGACTCACTTCAGATAATTATATTGAGTTACTGTCCATTGTTGTCTAGCGCTGCGTGGAGAGGGTGACTGCAGGAAGGCTATCCGCGTGACACATGTCACACGTCTGGGAAAACCTAGAAGAGTCTGTCTGAGAACTTCCACAACTTCACTCGTACCAATATTTACCTCTAACCAACTCGCCTGATTGACACCCCCCCCCATGCACTATTATGTGTGGGTTGCAGTTGAGAAAGACACCAACCGTACTGCCTGCAACACTAAGGATGAGCTAATTGGCCAGATCAAACTAGTTTTCAGGTGTTTCTCAAAGGACACCATGAAGGTCGCATGTTGCAGGCTTAGGTTGTGTCTTGCGACCATGGTGGAGGCTTGGGGCAATTTTTTCGGATGAGCTGTATTCGGTAAAATTTCCTCTAAGCTTTTACTTTTAAAGATAAATTATATCACCTAATCCTAACCCTAACACCTAACAATTTTGAGAATACATCAATTATTGGCCAAGATATGACGTTTTTTCTTTCCTCATCTTGAACGCCCTGTATTTATGAGTACACACCTATGTTAATCCCGAATCAGGTCATGTATTTGAACATGTAAACTTATGTACTTTATATATTGGAATATAGGAATATGGGAACATGGGAACATGGGAATATTGGAATATGGGAATATGGGAATATGGGAATATCGGATCATTAAAATCTATGTTAACTAACTTGAGTAAATTGAAACACATTCATGATATTGTGATTTCATTTGCATAATATCGAAACCGAATCGTTACAAGAATACATTTTGTGGAGGAGAGGGAGGAGGAGAGGGAGGAGGGGGGGAGAGGAATAAAAATGAGTTGTGTTTACAAGAGGTCAGTCACCTTATCCAGGTCATTGGCTAGAATTAGGTGAACATGTAACCGATACTTGAATGTAATGTTACACTTCTCTGACAAAGCAATTTCTTCCAGAAGAATTCTTCGGGAATTAGATTTCCAATGAGTCAGTAAGTGAAACGGATTGACTACAAGGGTTAGGGTTAGAGTTAGGGTAAGGGTGTTGTCTTGGAATTCTATATCTGATCTGTGGTAATTGAACAACAACTTTTATTTTATTTCTTGTTTGTTTTCAAGTCAGTAGATGTGCAAAGCTTTAAGTTACAAATTACTGTTAGCAAATATGTTTGTATTTAAGGTCAACTAGCAATTCGAATCAGATGACCCTATTTTCAGCAAATGTTTTTTTTTAACCCTAACCCTATTCTCAGCAAATGTGTTTAATCCTAACCCTATTCTCAGCAAATGTGTTTAACCCTAACCCTATTCTCAGCAAACGTGTTTAACCCTAACCCTATTCTCAGCAAATGTGTTTAACCCTAACCCTATTCTCAGCAAACGTTTTTAACCCTAACCCTATTTTCAGCAAATATTTTTTAACCCTAACACTATTTTCAGCAAACGTTTTTAACCCTAATCCTAACACTATTCTCAACAAATGTTTTTTTAAACCCTAACCCTAAAACCGAAATACAAGGAAAGTGCTATTTAGATGATTTACATGAGTCGGGTTAGGGTTAGGGTTAGGGTTTGGGTTATCCTCGTTAGAGTTGGGAGATTTTATATTTTTAAACATGTTTAAATGTTTCGTCCATTCTATTCGCCATCCTTTTTTGTAGTCAGTTTCAAACATACTCCTTTAACACATCACTCAATAAGTCCCTAACCCTAACCCTAACTCAATAAGTCCCTAACCCTAACTCAATAAATCCCTAACCCTAACCCTAACTCAATAAGTCCCTAACCCTAACCCTAACTCAATAAGTCCCTAACCCTAACCCTAACTCAATAAGTCCCTAACCCTAACCCCAACTCAATAAGTCCCTAACCCTAACCCCAACTCAATAAGTCCCTAACCCTAACCCTAACTCAATAAGTCCCTAACCCTAACCCTAACTCAATAAGTCCCTAACCCTAACCCTAACTCAATAAGTCCCTAACCCTAATCCTAACTCAATAAGTCCCTAACCCTAACCCTAACTCAATAAGTCCCTAGCCCTAACCTTAGCCTGAGACATGTAATAAAAAAAAAGGCCACAATTGCAATCCAAACTTCAAACAGAATTCTTGTTCCTCAGACGATGTAATGACTCGTGATAAATTTCCGGCACCAACATTTTCTCTCTGCTCGCTCTAAAAGCCAAATGTCTGCATTCAATCTGTCCTTTTATTTAAATCAGTTTTTCTCCAGACATGCAACTTAGTTTAGCACGTATGCAAATCAGTCACAACTATAACAATCTATCATTGTGTCATTGTGTGCCATACTTTTTTTTCTCTGGGTGATGGGTATGCACGACATGTCAAACATCTCATCCGCTTTTTAGCTGGTAAATCTTTATTTCGATTATCACAAGCCACTAATAAAAAAAAGATTTTTATGAATTGCTGACCTCCGAATTGCATGTGTCAAAATTTGGGACTAGTCGAATCATTAGTTTACAAATTACAGTTATTTAAGTGAAGCTACTGTTCAAAATTTCCAAACAATTTCGTTTCATTGCTTTCTGATAGGAAAACATACTGTTCAACCAAGCGATGACTTAATAAGTATTATTAATACTCTGCTTCGTTAGAAACAGTTGTTAAGAGGTGGTATGCTGACTTTCAACACGGTCGTACATACACAAATGATGCTGAAAGCACAGGTTGTCCAAATTAGGCAGTTGTTCTAGAAAACACAAAAAAAGTCCCAAAACTCGTTTTGGCCAATCGTAAAGTGAAGTGATTTTCATAAACAAACTCCCTAGTGACATTGTGTTTGAGATGGGTATATTTGCTGACGGCACCACACTCTACTCTCATCATGTGGGCAAAATGGATGCACACATATCTGAGGCAATGGCTGAATCCTTAGAAAATGACCTCCAGGCTGTAGTAGAATGGTGTCATAAATGGATGGTAACATTTAATTCTACTAAGACAAAGCTCCTTTCTTTCAGCAACTACAAGAAACCTCTTCAACCACCGATTGTCATGGCAAATAACACCCTACCTGAGACTCCAACATTCAAACTCCTCGACCTAACATTCACAGGTCACATGAATTGGAACAAATACATTGAAGACATTGCCAAGGCTGCTGCAAAGAAAGTGGTCTCTCTCTACCCTGCGAGAAAACTTCTCACACCTGACATTATCCTGTATCTCTACAAAACGACCATCCGCCTATGCATAGAGTATTGTTGTCACATCTGGGCTCGTGCATCATCCACTAGTCTCTCCCTCTTAGACAAGGTCCAAAAAAGAGTCGCCAACTTAATAGGTCCCTCACTATCCACCAAGCTCCAGCCCCTGTCCCATCGTTGCAATGTTGCATCCTTGTGCTTGTTTTACAAGTACTTCAACTCAGAATCAAATAAAAATTACTAAAGACTTCTGTGCTCATGTAGGCGGCCATTGTAGTTATAGAGGCAACCATGTCGATTCTATTCTAACCCTAACCCCAACCATGTCACTTGAAATTCGGTGTTATGCTCTTCATTATTAAGAGTTAGTGTAAAACTGAGAATACACACACTCTTCACAGACAATAAACATGAATTTTCAGTCAACTCCATTTTGATACACTTATTTCTATAACAGTGAAGGGGGGGGGGGGGTCAAGTGTGCGCCGTCAACATGTGTTTTTAATGTGTAATTATGATAATTATATATAAGCACAAGTTTTAACATAAATTTAGCCATCAAAATGAAATTTAGATTGGGTGTGACGATGACAAAATAAACCTGTTGGTTTTGTAGAGAACGGATCTTCAAGTTAAATAACAGAAAAGAGAAGAATATAATCGGATTTTAGAGCAAAGCATTTAAATTAAGAAAAAAAATAATGTGAAGAACATTCAAGAAACCTGTTGTTGTTGTTCTTCTTCTTTTTTTTCTTTTTCTTCTTTTTCTTTTTCTTTTTCTTCTTCTTCTTCTTCTTTTTCTTCTTCTTTTTCTTTTTCTTCTTTTTCTTTTTCTTCTTCTTCTTTTTCTTCTTCTTCTTTTTCTTCTTCTTCTTCTTCTTCTTCTTCTTTTTCTTCTTTTTCTTCATCCGATTTATTTTTGAACAGGATTTTGATTAGTCCTCTAGAAGAGGGTAGGGCCTGCCTGCCTGTCAGTCTTGATCGAAGTCTTCCACTCCAGGCATGGCGGTCGCTAGGATCTAAGTTTACACAGCTATTGTTATTTTTAATCAATAACAATCATTAAAATAAAAGTGATGTTCTTAGAATATACTTTTCTCATCGAATAAAATATAAAATCTGATTTTTTTTCTAATGGAAACAAAAGATTACAAAAAATATACAAATTTCCGATACATCTAAATCTTTTCAAGGCGTAAAAGCCGCTTTTTTAAAATGATGCTCAATTGGAAAAAATATCTTTAACCAATTCCACCATTATAGTTGGTCCCCCGATTTATAAAATCGGGAGACCTATGTTTTGAGGCATTTCCGTCCGTCCGTCCGTCCGTCCGTCCGTCCGGATTTTTCTCCGCAACCATCCATTAAATTTCTCTGAAATTTTGCATGAAGTTGTAACTTTGGTCAAGTTAGAAAGTGACGTTCTCCGATTTTTGAAAAAAATCTGGTTAGCCCCCCAGGGGGTCAAAATGCCCCAAAATGGCAAAAAAATGACATTTTTTGCCCCATAACTTTTCATCCATCCATTCAATTTCTCTGAAACTTGGCCAAAATATGGAGGAAATTGTTCCTAATAGAAAATAACTACCGCTGACCTTGGAAAAAATCTGGTTCGCGCCCCCAGGGGGTCAAAAGCCCCCAAAAGGGCAAAAAATGACCCTTTTCTCCCATAACGTTTGATCCATCCATTCAATTTTTCTGAAACTTGGCCAAAATGTAGAGGCAATTGTTCTGGATATAAAATGAGCATCCTAGACCTCAGAAAAATTCTGGTTCGCACCCCCAGGGGGTCAAAGGGGGGTAAAAAATGCCCCAAATTGCCAAAATTTATTGCATTTTACACTCGCCACATCGAGTCACATACAGAGGGGGACCACGCATGCGCGGCTTGTTATTATTGGGTTTATTCTTGGAATACTATCATCTTTCATCTTTCATTTAGTTGATTTTAATCACAGATAAAAGACAATCAAAAATAGAACAATTATCATCATCATTAATAATAATGAATAATAATGATGATAATTATAATGAGAATATTCATCAACTCTATGATTAAGAGGAATGTGTATCTATTTGTATATATATATATATCCGTCACGAAAGTCCGCTCGACGAAGGGGGAAGGCAAATAATGCTTTGCCAGTGTTCGCACTTATATTCATATAAACCAGGGGCGGGCAACCTTTTTCAGAGTGAAGGCCAGATGAGATTTTTGGAAAGAAGATCGCGGGCCGGAGTGAAAAACGAAATATCAGAATTACTATATTTTGTTTACATGAATAAATTGTACAAAAAATTGCACTGAACACTCTACAAATCTGATATTTTTTGCTCAAGAGACTTCTGTATGTGATGTTATAAAAGGCGCCGATGAAGAGCCATTTTGGAATCATAAAAAATCATGACGGGGGAAGTAGCAAGTTGATCCAGCATTCGTTTTGACACAACTCACATAAGTTCTCTGTTTCATGCCCTTTCCTCGTCTCTCGTTTCCTCTCTCTTTCTCTTTTCTATTGTTATCTCAGGCCAAGGATTTGAAATTAATAGTTAAAGAAAAATGAAATATACATGCATCATCGCTCGCTGATATTTATACATTTTTATCCCACTGTAAATCTTAATTGAAACCTAGTTTTACGTCTGTCACAAAATGATATGAGTTTTACTGGGAGGTCCGCGGGCCGGATTGCAATAATAAAGCATAGCAAGGTGGCAGGCCGGACGCTAAGCTGGATGTGGCCCGCGGGCCGGAGGTTGCCCGCCCCTGATATAAACTCATAGAATTACATCAGTAATTTGATTTTTCTTACATAAATTATTATCATTTTTGATGACCTAAAGAAAAAAAAACACCTTACCATTGAATATTTATTTATAGTAGACGATTTCTTTCCGAATTAATTTCAGACGGTGGGGGTTGTCTGACTTGCTATTTGCTTTCTAATGTATATCTTTCTAATACATTTTTTTAAATTTCAATAGGATAGAACTGAACTATCACGAGTTTTAAAAAAACACGAGTCATTTCTGATGACCTAAAGAAAAAAAAACACCAACATTGACTTTGCTTTTTTATTTTTTTTCCTTTTCATTTAATTTTCTTTCTTTGATTAATGAAAACGTAGTCGACTGAGAGCTATCAAATGAATAGACTTTGAACACATAGGCAAATGTAAAAACACAAACTGGAGTATTGGAAAATGGAAGGCACAAAATCATCGGTGACTTTGAAATACAAACTCATCTAAGTTAGAAGACCAGGCATAAAAATAGTCGGAAAGAAGGAAATTTAGGATTTAGACGTTTTTTTCTTCTGTCATTTATGCTAGAAAGTGTACACTAACCCTAATCCTAACCCTAATCCTAACCCTAACCCTAACACTCGTTGACTAGAATCTGTCATGCAACTTTGTTATTGTGTGCCTGATACGCTGGCAAAGCAGTCATTTTGACTACTTTCATTTTCGTTTGTGACTTAACATTTCGTTTCAAAAATCCATATGATGTTGTCCATCAAGAGGGAAGTGCTTTGTTTACTATAAAATCGGTGAAGAAGGAAAAGGCAATTCATCTGAATACAAAGACGAAGGCGGTTAAACAATATGCAAGGAAAGAGAAAGTGAATGCCTTTAAGTCACTCTACTGTGTCAACAATTGAAGCAATGATTGCATCATGAGTAAACTCGGGCAACCCTAACCCTAACCGTAACCTTAACCCCAACCCAACCCCAACCCCAACCCCAACCCCAACCCTAACCCTAACCCCAACCCCAACCCCAACCCTAACCCTAACCCTAACCCCAAGCCTAACCCTAACCTTAACCGTAACCTTAACCCTAACCGTAACCCTAACCCCAAGCCTAACCCTAACCCTAACCCCAAGCCTAACCCTAACCCTAACCGTAACCCCAACCTTAACCGTAACCCCAACCCCAACCCTAACCCTAACCTTAACCCTAACCGTAACCTTCACCCCAACCCCAACCCCAACCCCAACCCTAACGTTAACCCTAACCTTAACCCCAACCCTAACCGTAACCCTAACCCTAACCCCAACCCTAGCCCCAACCTTAACCCTAACCGTCGCGTGCAGCTGAAGCTCACCGGCTGGGAAAAAGTACACAAGAATTGCTAGTAAATAATGACTGAAGTGGTGCTTGTACGTATAAAATTATCAATACCACAAAAAAAAACATTATTATATACTTACGCAGCAGATTTAAATAAGTATCGTCACCAAAAAGTAGGGAAAATGATCGAGCAGAATTTTTATTAAAAATAAAAATCAGTTTCATCGTATTTTGATGACTGCCATTGATTTATTACTTGTTAATATGACAGACTGAGTTATCTCCTCCCGAATTTCGTGTTTTTCGCTCGAATCAATGGCCGACCCGATACAACGGATTTTTATTTTTTATTACAATTCTACTCGATAGTTTTTGCTAATTTTTGGTGTACAAACCTATTTTTGCTTGAGTATTTCAAAGAGTTTTCCGGTTAATTTAATTGGAACTGCGATTTTCAGCGTTTTTCATATGCACGCTAATCTGTACAAGCACCAAACAAGTTGAAGTTTATAGCGTTCGATTTCCTGGAGAAGGAAGTTGAAAGTCTGGTAAAAGTCTGGATTCAACTGTGTTAATTAATTAGTTTTTTATTTTTTATTTTTAAATGTTAATTAAAAATAATTAAAAAAATAATGTTACAGTTTTTACATAACATTGTTTCATTGTTCGATTGATTATTTCAACGTCCTAAATTCTCTTTTAATTTTATGCTTATTTTCTTAGTCAAACCTGGTTATCTCCCCTGCATTTGCAACAACGCGAGTTTTATGTCACGACGCACTTTTCAGATAACATGAAATGTCGGAATAACAGAAAAAGAAGAAATGTGTTAAGAACATGATTACGATTATAATCAGCTTTGTATCTAAAGATAGGGCACTTATGCAGAATAGGGACACGAGCGAATTGATTTTAGAAGAGCTCCAATAATGTAAGAGGCAGACGACTCTCTTTTTTAAGTACGTAATTCTCCGAAAATGGAAAATATGCATTTTTTAAATTAGAAGTAATGCGAATTCAATTAATTAATAAAACATTTATTAAAGAAAAGAAAATTTGGAAAAATCAAAAGTCATCGGGTTTGATTTAAAACATTTTTGATTTGTTTTTTTTGTTTGTTCTTTTGTTGTTTTTTCATTTCAAAACGAACAGTCCTCGTGTTTGGATTAACAGATTTTTAAAAAAAATTTATAGTTTAAAAATTAAAGTATCGAAGAAATTAAAATATTTTCCATTTTCGGAGAAATTACGTACTTAAAAAAGAGAGTTGTCTGCCCCTTACACTATTGGAGTTTTTCTAAAATAAATTCGCTCGTGTCCCTATTCTGCATAAGTGCCAAAGATAGAGAGCACTTTCAGATATCGTTAATAATCTCATTCATTTTGCGTCCTTTGAAGGAGACAGACCACTGCTGATAACGCTACAACCAAAATCATGTTTTTCATTCTTTGCGTGTTCACGTCAACAACCATGCCGAAGTCTGGACACTTTCTGACAAATCAAAATTAATATTCTGTATGATCTTTCTACATTGTTTTCTTCATCCTGAAGAAGTCTTTCAATAAAGACGAAACGTTGATGAATACATAAATCACATAGTTTTTGGCCTTCCTTTTTCATTTTACATATATATATATATATATATATATATATATATATATATATATATATATATATATATATATATAATTAATGGATTAAATGACATAATAAAATGAGAAATTAATCAGATTTTATTAAAGTTCAAAAACAAGGAGTGATACTGCATCCTTAACTCATGAGTTTTCAAAGAAAATCTCCTCGCAATGACATTACTGCAGGTAATAAAAATTAAGCTTTGAAAATATATTAAAAAATATATAAAACATCAAATTTATTGGCCAAAAACACACTGTTTTGTTAAACTTATACAGTTTATCCAAGTCAGAAAGTTTAAACAATTTCAAAGAGAAAATGTCAAAGAAGTCGATTAAAAAAACAATCCAGATGGTGAATGGTAATCCAAAAAACGAAAAAGATATCGAGGCGGGAAATTTGCTTGCTATCGATGCAGTAGATGACAATGAAGAGTGTGTTCAGGGTGTATGCAAATTAGTAAAAAAACCATAGAAAAAGCAAAATCATACAAAAAGTTCATTGTTTTTTGATCGGATCATACTGCGTATTCCTACGCCATCATTTTCGCTATGTACGACAGACCAAGAAGTTATGGTTTTCAACATTCCTTCTATCAGCTCCTAAGAACCCTTAGTTGGACATTAAAATATTCAACACCGAGTGAATCTTCTGAACTTTTTGTATGGTTTTGCTTCTTCTATGGTTAATTTCTCATTTTATTTTGTCATTCAATCCATTAATATTATTGCTCTATACACTATATTGAGCTTTGTTTTTATCTTGGTAGTCTACTGGTTAAAGATATTATTTATATCTTTAAACTATCATCTTACTCTCTTCCTCTCTCTCTCTCTCATATATATATATATATATATATATATATATATATATATATATATATATATATATATATATATATATATATATAATTAACTTGTTACAAATATCCAGGGGGTATGAATCCGAAGGAAGTTGAAACCGGGTTTATGAGAGTGCTCAATGAAAATTCAGAGCAAAATATATATTTTTTGATCGGCCGAGATTGAGATTGACACAGCACTGACACGTGCAACACCGCCCACGTAATAATTTGAAACACGACTTGTTGGAGTCCCCCCCCCCTCCCCTCTCATGTCCCATGTCGCCGTTATAGACAAAGCCCCAACTCTATCCCCCTCCCCCTCCAATGTATTTTCAATTTTCAATCTCCCGTTAGAGTGAACTTAAAATTTTATGCCATTTGAATTCCTTTCGCCCGATGAATTGGTAACTACTCGCACCAATGAAACAAAACCTGTTTTGTCGCAATTAATGGAATAAAATCAAAAAAAAAAAATATATATATATATATATATATATATATATATATATATATATATATATATATATATATATATATATATGAGAAAGGAAGGATGAGAGAAATCCGACGTAATGGGAAATGAAAAAGGAAAAAAACCAAGAGATAATTTTTATATATTCATCAACGTTTCGTCTTTATTGTAAGACTTCCTCAGGATGATAATTTGAAGAAAAATGTCATACAAGTACATCGAAATTTTGGGTTGATATGATGGAGTGATAAAGGAAAAGTAGCAGCCATCACTCCATCATGTCAACTCGACATTTAGATGTACTTGCATGACATTTTTCTTCAAATTATCATCCTGAAGAAGTCTTACAATAAAGACGAAACGTTGATGAATATATAAAAAAAAAATATCTCTTGGTTTTTTCCCTTTTCATTTCCCATATATATATATATATATATGTATATATATATATATATATATATATATATATATATATATATATATATATATATATATATATATATATATTATAATGTTGTCTTTTTAGTATAGGATAAATACCAGAGTGCTCAATTATGTTTTATTAAAAAAAAACACTATACATTAGTTTGATCCTTCATCGATACCTTCTATGTATTTTATTATTTACACTAGAAACTCAGCCCGCGAGACTAAAGATACCAAATAACCCTGTTCTTTAGTTGATGATCAAACCCATTCTTATTTGCATTTCATTTTTCACATTGTGGTATTCTTAGTTTATATACAGCCCCGCAGACAAAAATCAATAGCATCAACAAAAACAAGCAGCTTAATATACAGCGTATATGTATATACAACGAAACCACATCCACAGTGCGGTTAGACAAGCAACTGCCTCAAGCGGGGATCGAAACTCGACCAGCTAGATGACAGTCGGCACTTCTAACTAGTTGGCCATCATCTTGCTCATGCTGAGAGTAAATCACAATGCTAAACATTGTCCAAATCACATATATAAAGTACGGTATGTGTATGTGTTTATATATTTTTATGTATATGACTCACTCCTAAACTAATTAACCGATCATTATGAATCTGAGAACACAGATGTTAAGCGTAAAGGTTGATAATATGGGCTATATTTAGTTTAATTTAGTTTTATGCAACGAGGGTAAGAAGGGGTTTGATACCTACGAATTTTGTGAAATTTTAACAATACGTAGCGGGCATCAATTAATAAATATTCCGAAATTTTAGTTTCTTTACGGTGATTTAAAGTGTTTTCGAGGGCATAATATGGGCACATTCCTCCATTTGAAAATTCAAATATTTCAGATTAGACATCAATTAAGCAAGATTCCCTGAATTTCAATTTCTTCTTAAGACCCTGAGCCTGACCCTAACCCTAACCCTAACCCTAACCCTAACCCCGACCTTAACCCTAACCCTAACCCTAACCCCAAACCCAAAGCGTAATCCTAACTCTGGATGGGTAAAATTAATTCGCAGAAGATAGTTTTGATATTAAAATTGATGTTTTGAATTTTTATTATAATTTTGATAAAGAATCAATTGTAATGATTTTGATTGTAGAAAATGTTTAAAATGTAAGACACACACATACACACACACATATATATATAGACACACATACACACACGCACATATATACACACACACGTGCGCACACACGCACATACACATATACACACGCACACACATATACACGCACACACATATACACACACACTCACATATACACACACGCACATGCATGCTCATCCACACGTGCACACACACATACACACGCACACATACACACACACATATAGACACACATACACAAACACACATACACACAGACGAACACATACACACACACATATACACACATATACACACACACACACACACATACACACATACACACAAACACACACGCACACACACACATACAAATATAAGACATGGACGGCAGCACCGGGGGGGGGGGGCAGAGGGGGCTCAAGCCCCACCCCCCACACTTTTTGACTTGGGCCCCCCACTTTAAGGTCATCAATAATGAAGTTATATATGCATGTGTTTAATGCACATTTTGATCATAAAAACTTTTAATAATTAATTTTTGGGGGGAAAGAAACAAATTTTTAACATCTAAAAATTAAATATAAACGCTAAAATAATTTAAGTTCAAATTATTTTGAATAAAAAAAACGATGAATAACAGAAAATTATCAATAATTTTTTTTTTTTTTAACTTAGTTCACCCCAAACAAGGCAGGCTGCCACTGTAGACGTAAGGGGCGACTGAGAGATATGCAGCGAGATGCCCGTTCATATCAGTTTAAAATTTCTGCATGTCGGTACAGTCGAGGAAACAGGTAGCATGGAGGGAGTTTCAAAGGCCGGCAAATCGAAGAAAGAAGCTATTGGAGTAGAAGGCTCTCCGGCATCTGGTGGGGACCTCCACAGTGAATGTAACCTATATTATACCCGCGATGTCTCGGTCAGCAGTGCGATTGAAAACAAAGTCCTATACCAAGATTGAAAGCAACTTTTCTTTAGCAAAATTTTACAGGGAGATCCAATTATGTTATTCAGTTTTATTAGGGAGTTTTATCATAACACAAGAAGAAGAAGAAGAAGAAGAAGAAGAAGAAGAAGAAGAAGAAGAAGAAGAAGAAGAAGAAGAAAATACCCGTTGGGTTAGCCATTGAGCTCGGGTTTGATTATTTGAGTCAGGAAAAAGTTTGCAAAGCCAGTTACATAAAAAAAATCCCAAATCAGTCTCTTTCTGATCACTATATCTCCCTCTCTCCCTCTCTCTCCCCATCTCCTTCCTCCCCCCCCTCTCTCTATCTCTCTCCCCTCTCTCTATCTATCTATCTCTCTCTCTTTTAACATAGTTCACCCCCAAACAAGGCAAGCTGTCACTGTAGACATAAGGACTACTAAGAATTAAGGTGAAAGTTTTTGGGGTCATCCTAAATTGGGAGCTGTGCAGCGAGGTGTTTGTTTACATTAGTTTTAAATTTCTGCATGTCGGTACAGTCGGCGAAAACGGGAGGCAGAGAGAGAGAGAGTTCCAAAATCTGGCAGCACGAGGAAAGAAGCTTTTGGAGTAGAAGGCTCTCCGGCATCTGGGGACCTCCACAGTGAATGGATGGGATTTAGCTGATTGTCGGGTTGGTCGAGTGTATTTATGTCGAGGGAGCACCAGAGCAGTAAGTTCATCGGAGCACATTCCATTGAAGTACTTGTGAGACAAGCACAAGGATGCAACATTGCGGCGATGGGACAGGGGCTGGAGCTTGGTTGACAGTGTGGGACCTATTAGATTAGAGACTCTTTTTTTGAATTTGTTTGAGGGAGAAAGTAGTGATTGGTGCACAAGCCCAGATGTGACAACAATACTCCATGCATGGGCAGATAGTGGCTTTGTAGAGATATAGGATACTGTCAAGTGTGAGAAGTTCTCGCAGGGTAGAGAGAGCCCACTTTCTTTGCAGCAGCCTTGGCAATGTCTTCTATGTATTTGTTCCAATTTATATTATCTGTGAATGTTAGGCCGAGGAGTTTGAACGTTGGACTCTCAGGTAGGGTGCTATTTGCCATGGCAATCGGTGGTTGGAGAGGTTTCCTGTAGTTATTGAAGGAAAGGAGCTTTGTCTTTGCAGCATTAAATGTTACCATCCATTTATGACCCCAATCCACTACAGCCTGGGGGTCATTTTCTAAGGATTCAGCCATTGCCTTGGATATGTGCTCGTCCGTTTCACTCACATGATAAGAGAAGAGCATGGTGTCGTCAGCAAATATACCCATCTCAAACACAATGTCATCAAGGAGGTCGTTTATAAAAATCAGGAACAATAAAGGTCCAAGGATCGATCCCTGAAGTACACCTGTATTTATGTCATGTTGTTTAGATGAACGGCCATAGAGGAAAATCTGGCCCTTTCTTTTGGATAGGAAGGATCTAATTATATTAAATATTCGTCCAGTAATACCATATGAATTGATTTTTATGAGACCTTGTTAATTCAAATTTTAAATTCACTTCAATATTTTATGATAAATATACTAAGAAAAGAAAATGTTTATTCAGAAAATCCTATTAACGCAAAATAATTTAAATTTATCTGAATTAAAATTCAGGAGAAAATGTTAATGGTATTTTCAATCATTAAATTTATTTTGTGGAGTTGCTTACTTAGAAAAAGTGTGAATTCATCAATAAAATTCACTGACTTTCAGGCCATAAAACACATCCGCATTTCAATTTAATTATTTTACAAAAAAATGTTACATTTTATGGTTTTAAAAATATGATTTGAATTTTTATTTGAAGAATAAACTTTCTTACTCATCTGTAGTTTTATTGAACAAAGATAATAGAGATTTGCTATCGATTTACAATCGCAAGTTTTTGCATTAATATAATATTAGCGGGACCCCCGTAGAAATTCCACGGTGCTTTCTATATCAACCTGTATAATTTACTGTTAAAAATAATGTTCCTTTAGAAATAATAAATGTCTGTCAGGATCAATACTATTAAGAAGAAATGACTCTTTCTTCTTCCGTAAAAATAATTGTCATTTTCAGCTAAATACTCTTTAAATGAATAAAACGAATATTTTTCTTCTTTATTTATTTATTTATTTTTTATTTATTTATTATTTATTTATTATTTTTTTATTTATTTATTATTTATTTATTTATTTATTTATTATTTATTTATTTAAAATTGTAGCAATTTAATTCTTTTTAAAATAATAAATAATAAAAATTGTCTTTTGTAAAAAAAAATAATTGTCATTATCAGCTAAATATATTTTAAATAAAAAAACATACATGTTTCTTCTTTATTAATTTATTTAAAATTGTAGCCATTAATTCTCTGTCTTCTCACCATAAAAATAATTGTCAGCTGAATATTCTTGAAATCAATAAAACAAATGTCAGTTTTTGAAATGTGTTTATTTAAAATTGTACTTTTTTAGTTGACAGGAAGACTTAATTTGATTTGGGAACAATTCATTTTAAAATGAGTAATATCGGAATTGTTTACCTTCCGGATATCCGATTAATCAGCAATCACCATCTTTGCAGATAGGACGATCTCATTTTTTTTTTTAGATGTGTGTGAAAGGTGATAACGTACATACGAACATGAAATTCCTTAGCGTATTATTATATAGATTTAATAAGTTTACTTGTTTCGTGGGACAACGGATAAAAGTGCTAAGTAATAATCAGTTCTAAATGACATTTTTGGGGAGGTTGAAGGTTCAATCCTCAATACGGGCGATACTAAGAATAAAATTACAAATTACTTAAAACTTCTACCCTGTCATGGCTGACCGAACGAGAGCAATCTCCCCCGTTGATTAAATAAAGGGTTCCGTTCGAAATTCTGTACAGATCCCCGAGTTCAACAAGACGCACCTGAAGAAGGTCGGAGATTACATCGGCCGAGACTTTGTGAGAATAACATCCAAGATGAGAACAGTAGTCCGAATAATCCAACAAACACCAAATACATTTTACTTGGATTTATATTAGCCCTAGTTATAAAAATGTTCGACTTTTATTAAGGTCTCGTTTTAGTTTGTAAAATACGGTTATTTAAATAAAAGTTAATATGAAATTTTCAAAGTGTTTAAAAGCTAAACACCAACTAAACCCTTTTGAGGGGAAGAGAGAGAGAGAGGGGGGGACACGTTATCAGAAATGATGTAGAAGTTTTTATTTTTATATTAAAAAAAAAAAACACAACTAAAATTACCTTTTGGACAAATTTGTCCAAATGAATTCCTTAATTTACTCACAGGATATAAAAGTAAAAAGAAAGAACGTTGTGGGTGCTTTCCAAGCTAAGAAGGCTACCCAGAGAAGTTAAGCTAACCCTAACCTTAACCAAGAGAAGTTAAGCTAACCTTAACCCTAACCAAGAAAAGTTAAGCCGATCAGAAACTGTAACTGATAATGATTATTGATTTCCACAATATTTTGCATTCAAATATATTTGCTGCTACTTAAAATATTTTGCATTCAAATATATTTGCTGCTACTTAAAATATTTTGCATTCAAATATATTTGCTGCTACTTAAAATATTTTGCATTCAAATATATTTGCTGCTACTTAAAATATTTTGCATTCAAATATATTTGCTGCTACTTAAAATATTTTGCATTCAAATATATTTGCTGCTACTTAAAATATTTTGCATTCAAATATATTTGCTGCTACTTAAAATATTTTGCATTCAAATATATTTGCTGCTACTTAAAATATTTTGCATTCAAATATATTTGCTGCTACTTAAAATATTTTGCATTCAAATATATTTGCTGCTACTTAAAATATTTTGCATTCAAATATATTTGCTGCTACTTAAAATATTTTGCATTCAAATATATTTGCTGCTACTTAAAATATTTTGCATTCAAATATATTTGCTGCTACTTAAAATATTTTGCATTCAAATATATTTGCTGCTACTTAAAATATTTTGCATTCAAATATATTTGCTGCTACTTAAAATATTTTGCATTCAAATATATTTGCTGCTACTTAAAATATTTTGCATTCAAATATATTTGCTGCTACTTAAAATATTTTGCATTCAAATATATTTGCTGCTACTTAAAATATTTTGCATTTGTTTACATTTTCATAACTTATAGGACATTTATTATTTTACAGCCAAAGAAACATTTTTCAAATAAACATTTTTCAAAGAAACATTTTTCAAAGAAATATTTTTCAAAGAAATATGTTTCAAAGAAATATTTTTCAAAGAAACATTTTTCAAAGAAATATGTTTCAAAGAAACATTTTTCAAATAAACATTTTTCAAAGAAATATTTTTCAAAGAAATATGTTTCAAAGAAATATTTTTCAAAGAAATATGTTTCAAAGAAATATGTTTCAAAGAAACATTTTTCAAAGAAAAATTTTTCAAAGAAATATGTTTCAAAGAAATATTTTTCAAAGAAACATTTTTCAAAGAAATATGTTTCAGCTAAAGTAGCAAAGACAACACTATCATGTTTTTTTGTTTTTTTTATAACACAAATTTATTATTTAGTTTTGCAATTATACAATTACTATGAAATTAGTTGTGGATGACATTATTTTAAATAATAAAAAATGAAGAAAATTCAAGTTAAGGATAAAAATACTAATAAATTCTAGAATACTTCAATTTTCTTTTTATTTAAATAAACACGATTTAAGTTGGTTTAAGATTTAACTTCGATGAAAACTTAAAACATTTGATGTCTTTATTTTATGTTTAACAAAATAATAAATGGTATTTTTAAATGTCCTTATTTTCTGTAAAGTACAATCCAATGAAATATAAAGGATATTAAACCCCATGAAATATAAAGGATATTAAACTCCATAAAATAAAAAGGATATTAGACCCATTAAATATAAAGGACGTTAAACCCCATGAAATATAAAGGATATTAAACCCCATTATTTATAAAAGGATATTAAACCCCATAAAATATAAAGGATATTAAACCCCATAAAATATAAAGGATATTAAACCCCATAAAATATAAAGGATATTAAATCATAGGAAATATAAAGGATATTAAACCCCATGAATTATTAAGGATATTAAACCCCATAAAATATAAAGGATATTAAACCCCATAAAATATAAAGGATATTACACCCCATTATTTATAAAGGATATTAACCTTAAACCCCATGAAATATAAAGGATATTAAATCATAGGAAATATAAAGGATATTAAACCCCATGAAATATAAAGGATACAAGCACTAAATGGTTGAATAAAATGGAATACTGGGAAGTTATTCAGTGAACGCGGCAAATGTCTGCATTTAAAATCTATATAATAATCATTTGAACACAGTTTAACATCTCTTAATCGCTTTTAAATTATTATTATTTGGGCGGGGGGGGGGGGGTGATTTAAAAGTCTATAATTTTTCATATTAATTTGACAACCAGCGGAACAGAACAATTTCATTCAAAATGATGAAGAATGTTCAACGTGAGTTATTTTTATTCTTAACACGTAAAACTCGCATAACACAGTTAGTTTAGTAGCAAGTCATTGTGAATTGCATCTTAGTAGTTCGTTACATAAATGCAGTTTAAAAGTTGTAAAACAGGTCAAGCAGTACGACAACGTGATAGTCATTAGCGTATCCGTGAAGCAAGAAGTATGAGAAACATGGTTTTTACAAACTTACCTCGTAAACTAATCCCTGTGTCCTTACAATTCAACAAATGGACATTAAGAAATATTAGTCTGACATTGTTACTTGATCTATTTGGAAAATTCCAGTCCCGTTGAGGTAAATTTAACGACAAACCCCCGATGATATGATGTTATTTGCCATTGTAACATATTGCTGTAATAGGAACACTATTTAGCTAGAGTGACTGAACTTCTCTGAAAAAAAGCAGCAGGTAATGTAAACATGAATCGTATGCTAGCTTATGATTATATATATATATGAATATATATATATATATATATATATGAATATATTTAAATATATATATATATATATATATATATATATATATATATATATATATATATATATATATATATATATATATATATATATATATACCAGCAAAGCAATTCATATATCTGTTAATACTCTTCAAATAATGCTTATAAATAGATGAATTTCAACGAGCAACATTTGGGAAAAAGGGCCTTTAGCTCCCTTAAGGGGGCAGCTATTGACACAGGACTATTTCTCTCGTGTTTATAGGAGAATTTTACATGTAAAACAATTATATTTAAGGTACAATTCCTAGTTTGTCTTCATATTAAGGAACATAGATACACACAGACAAACAGACAGACAAACAGGCAGACATACATACACACAGACAGACGTTTTCCTTTATTATATATATATATATAGAGAGAGATCTAGATATATGTAGAGAGAGAGAGAGCGAGAGAGAGGCAGTGAGAAGGAGGGACAGACAGACAGACAGACAGACAGACGGACGGACAGACAGACGTTCTCCTTTATTATATATATAGAGAGAAACCTAGATATATGTAGAGAGAGGGCGAGAGAGACAGTGAGAGGGAGGTACAGACAGACAGACAGACAGACAGACGGACAGACAGACAGACGTTCTCCATTATTATATATATATAGAGAAATCTAGATATATGTACAGAGAGGGCGAGAGAGAGACAGTGAGAGGGAGGTACAGACAGACAGACAGACAAACAGACAGATAGACGGACAGACAGACAGACGTTCTCCTTTATTATATATATAGAGAGAAATCTAGATATATGTACAGAGAGAGAGGCAGTTAGAGGGAGGTACAGACGGATAGACAGACAGACAGACGGACAGAGAGGCGTTAGGTACTAAATCTACCAAAATCTAAGATGGTTTTCCCTTACATTTTATTATATAAAAAAAAGGAAAAAGGATATTCTTTGTTTTCATTTAAAAAAAAAAAAAAAAAGAAGAAATCTTAAGCAGGATCGAAACCGCACACTCGAGGTTGTTAGTCTGAGAAATTGAAATATTTGTTACGTCATTTTTTTTTAAATAACGTTCATAATTATATTTATATTTCTCGTGCAAAATGTTGTAAAAGGGTTCGTAACTCCCTTAAAAGGACTCGTAGATTGTCAGGACTAATTCCATCATGCTCCTAGGAAAATTCTACACGTGTATAAACTTTTATATTTTACGAACAATCTCTAGTCTGTCTTTCTATAAACGGACACACACACGTTTTCTTTTATTATATAGATATATTTATTTATTTGTTGTTGTTGTTGTTGTTGTTTTCCCATAACGCCCAGGGACGTCCTCAGGGAGCTGGGCAGATTCTCTATCTGTCCTAACTTTTCTGTGGCCGGGATAGAAGAATATTCCTTCTATATGTACCAGTGTTTTAGTCTGTGGGTGCCATTGTGTTCTCTCCCCCCCCCCTCCTATGCTACTAACATATCAACCGGTGGCTCTTTCTGTTAATAGATGTTTCTCTACGACGAGCTTTTTAATTTTTTCTTTGACTTTCTGTAAGACGTGTTGCTAAAGGCGCTGATGAAGCGACGTTTTGGATTAGCTTTATTAATTTATAAAATAAAATAAAATAAAGTATTTCCAAAATGTTTTGGAAACGATCGTACGCCATAATGGACTTGATGTTCTAATTCTTGGAACAATTGTAATGTTTTAATTCATTGAATGTTTATATATATATATATATATATATATATATATATATATATATATATATATATATATATATATATATATATATATATGCATATATATATATATATATGCATATATATATGTATATATATATATATATATGCATATATATATATATATATGCATATATATATGTATATATGCATATATATATGTATATATACATATATATATATGCATATATATATATGCATATATATATATATATATATATATATATATATATATATATATATTGCCCTATTTATTTAAAACTTCCATGGTTAGGTTCTGAAGGCCTTGACATTGTCAAAAGGATTTCTTCTACTCAACGTTGTTTTCCAGCAACCATGTTTACACGACTCGAACCTTTTTCTCTTCTTTTCGTAAGGATGTTTTGCCAGCCATTCAAAAGAATTCTGTTGTTTATAAATTCCTGTGTCAGTGTGGAGCTGACTAGGTTGGCAAGACATCCCAAAGATTAGAATTTAGAATATCCCAACACATACCACATAGTATTTGCTTACACAAGGTTTCGAGATCATCCGGGAACTTCCAGGCACAGGAATCAGCCATCGGCAATCACCTGGTTAGTACAAATACTTGTTCTGGCCAGAATTCCGATGGGTGGTTTTCTGTTTTACACAGTGCCAGGTCGAACTACCATCTCAATATTATTGAGGCATTAGTTATTAACAATTCTCTAGCCTGTGTAGGCAATACTCACACATTTCTGACATAGCCAGCTGGTCAATACTCCTACCCTCCAAACATTTCACACCTGACCACAACAAAATCTCCCCCTCTCCCCTCCTCACCCATCTCACCCTTTTGACTACTTCTTTCACACCCCACCTACTTTCAAATTATCTTCATTTCTTCAAATCTTTTTCTAAAACTATGATACTACCTACACACCAAAGACACAGAGCTTCCCCCTTCCTTCCTCTTTCCCCAGTCCCTCAAAATCCATGCTACACCTCACCACGACAAAAACCTCAGCACCCCCCTCCCCTCTCTCCCACCCTAAGACAAATTCACTAACACTCCCACCCCTCCCCTTTTTCACTCACAGCCATCCACATTCATTTCACTCTCTGCCACTGACTTCTCTTAGCCCGGACCTTGGTCCTGCGCTCCCAATAGCCACGGCTACTACATCTTCTCATTAACCCATCATGTCAACCCAATATTTCGATGTACTTGCATGACATTTTTCTTAAAATTATCATCCTGAGGAAGTCTTATAAATAAAGACAAAACGTTGATGAATACATAAAAAAAACATCTTTTGGTTTTTCCTTTTTCATTTCCCATTACGTCGGATTACTCTCATCCTTCCTGTCTCATATATATATATATATATATATATATATATATATATATATATATATATATATATATATATTGTGTGTATTTAGACACTATTTTCTCATTTATGCAAACATTGTTAAAAATAACAGAATTCGTCTGTTTAATTATTTTTTAATTTTTAATTTTCGATTTTTCTGATGGTCTTTTTTGTATTAAAATCAAAAAACTTTTTGACACCTGAGGATGATTCGACGAAGAATCGAAAACGTTCGTGAAACCTATAGGACATTTATTTATTTTTTTGATTTTAATACAAAAATGACCATCAGAAAAATTGAAAAAATTTTAAAAAGTTATAATTAAACAGACAAATTCTGTTATTTTTAACAATGTTTGCTTAAATATATATATATATATATATATATATATATATATATATATATATATATGAGTTCTAAAATACTCGTAGCCCGGAGTTTCGAATCATGCGACCAGTAGTGAATAGCTATATCTCTATGCTGATGAGTCCCGATTAAAAAGGACGAAACGTATACGTAAATAGATAATAAACAAAAAAGCCCCTAGAAAACCCTCTAGATGGGCACTGTAATTGTAGTATTAACACAGCATGACGTCGCCAGCTATAAATGCATGGTGGCCGAATGGTTCTAGGTGTCGGGATTTGAGTGGTAAAATACATGTAGCCCGAGGTTTCGAATCACGCGACCAGTAGTTAATAGTTATATCTCTATGCTGATGAGTCCCAATTTAAAAAAAGGATGAAACGTATACGTACATAGATAATAAACAATGGAGCCCCAGTCATATTTCTTGGGTGGTTAGACATTGATTTTCTTTGTTTCGGACCAAGAATATTTTTAGTTAAAAAAAAAGAACAAAAATTTTGACCCCACCCAATTTTTTTTACCTCCCTCCATGAATAGAAATATTTTTAGTTAAAAAAAAAAAAATTTTTTTTTACCCTCCCCCATACATAGTAATATTTTCAGTTCAAAAAGGAAAAAAAAACTTTTTTACCCCCCCAAAACAATTACCCTCCCCATACATAGTTAAAAAAAAAAAATAGGAGGCGCCTCGGTCATATCAAAGAACCAGTTTTGTTATTCTTCCAAAATGGTTACCCATTTAGTAACGGCCGAGATATTTGTTGCTTAACTTCAATTTACTACAAAACACCTTGTCGTAACAACGTAATGAAATTAAAGTATGATGATGTGAAAAAATCCTCTCACAATGACGTCACTTCCGGAAGGACCGGAAGGATGAGTCAGCAATTTATTTTTCCAAAATGGTCACCCATTTACTAATGGCCTTGTTTAACTTTAATTTACAGCAAAACACCTTGTCTTAACAATGTAATGGAAATAGAGAATGATAATGTGAAAAACATCCTCTCAAAATGACGTCACTTTCGATAGGATGACTTTGCAATTTTAACAGTACTCGCCATTAAAAGTATGGTTTGAAAAAAACGCTGGTTTCTGAAGGAAATGTCTTTAATTGTATGAATAATTTTTATTAATATCACTTATCAGAAAATATTGTAAATACATATGTAAATTTGATAATAGCAGTTATAAGTGTATATTTGTAAATATGAATTTAATTGTAGTTTAAAGGGAATGAATTATTTAAATGACAAAACCCGTCTAGTGTCTGAGCGACTTTTTGTAACAGTATATAAGGAAGTTGAAAAAGTATTAGTTTAAGTAAGATTCTTGACACGTTTTCCGTTCTAATCGCAGTCTCGTTAAGAAATTTTGTTCTA
The DNA here is from genome assembly GCA_963556195.1 of Sepiola atlantica. Lineage (NCBI taxonomy): Eukaryota > Metazoa > Mollusca > Cephalopoda > Sepiida > Sepiolidae > Sepiola > Sepiola atlantica. The sequence goes on from OY744531.1 coordinate 107,738,075, forward strand.
CATTGTTTATATGTTATCTAATATTATTTAATGTTATCTAATATTATTTAATGTTATCTAATCTAAATTAATTGATTAATAGTTTCCTAATTCTAAAGGTATACAAATATTATGAATGCTGGTGGACTTAGTAAATAGTCATACTACTTTGATGGAGTTTCGGCTTCAGACAGACAGACAGATACATAAACTCCATTATTAATATATATATATATATATATATATATATATATATATATATATATATATATATATATATATATATATATACAGGGCTTTACGCGCTCCACTACTTTTGGAGCTGCTCCTGCTTCAACGCCCAAAATTGGAACTGGCTCCTCTCACGTTCCCCATTTTCAAAAAGGAGCCGCTCCTGCTCCAACTCCTATAAAAAAGGAGCGGCTCTTTTCAGCGCTCCATAATGGAAATGTACCTTCTTTCATAAACGTTCTATTCTGCCAATGATTGTTCGAAGGATATGGATGGGCGTCAAAGGATCTCGTCAATATGGGTTGAGATGTCACTTTAAGTGTAAGATCGTAAGATAATATTTGACAAAACCTCGCTAATATTTTGAGAGTTATAGGAGAACATGTCGAACGAAGTATAAGATTATACATTAGTTTTCGTTTCCTGAGGTATAAAATAGAAATAGAAAAATCCCTGAAGTATTTTAAAACAATTTTAATTTTCATTACATTAACAACCTATTTTTTCAGGAAAGGAAAATTTTTTCTATTTATTTTGGAAGGGAATTTAGATTTGTTTTAAGTAAATAAAGTTTTACTTTTAAATATTATTAGTGATTATTTTCTTTTTAAAGAAAACATTTCTCTGCGAGAGGAGAGACAGCCATTAATCGTCGTGTTGTTGTTTAATATTTGTTTGTTTTATGAACGTAACTATTTTATTTATCTTCCTCCCACAGCGGTAAGATGTGACACAAGGTCGGGAAAGTGGGATTTGAAAAACCAGCGCTTGAAAAGTTGAGCGCTCTAGCCATTAAAAATTGCCTGGGCAGCCCCGTCGGCATTCTCTGGTAGGGGCGCCTCAGGTGATTAGCAATAAACTAACCCCTTCTCAAAGGGTGAGAAGGCAAAGCCTGGGAGGGTGCACCTCCTAGAACTGCACAGGATGGACAACCGATAGACCGGCGTAAATCAAGACCCGGAGGCCAAGATACCAACCCCCGGCTGAACCTACGAGTATGTAACTATATTGTATAATGTGTATTATTATTTATAACAGAGAAACATGCAAGTACTTTCAAACAAATCGATTTATCCATTTTTTTCTATAGTACAATTTGGGACGAAAAAAAACCCAAATAAGCTTATTTTTTAAAGATTGAATAAAAAAAAATATTTTTCATAAGTTGGCCAAAAAATATCAATAAATTGTCAATAAACAATTCAGAGATCTATTTAATGTCCTAAAATTTCATACAAAATATCTGGCCTAGACCTTGGGAGTTGAAAAAATATTGAGTCAAATTTAAGTCGTGAATTTAAGAATAACAAAATGTCGCCGAAAAGACGACGGGTAAAAATGTGGCATAAAAGTTCAATTTGATATATGCTAAAAAATAAATTAGAATTTTTTGTCTGGACAAAATGTACCATTTCACCCCAAATATCGATTTTATCGAACATTTGGGTGAATACCGAGCGAAATGTGTGAGAAAATCCAACGGTCCCTATAGTATAATTGAACCTAAAATTATTTATTTAAAAACACGAATTAAAATAAAAATTGGCTTATTTATTCAATCACATCCTTGTCATGAATACAAAAAATTTCAAATCTATAAGAAAATAACTTCAAAGACATCTATAGACTCACTGGCGCATTTACAGACATTTGGTGCCAAATTGTCTGTCTTCTGACTTAAGAAAACTATCCCATCAAAAATTTAACACATAGATGTAAAAATCTGAGAACTTCAAATGTTCTCCTTCTTTCTCCCTGTCTCTGCCTCCGTCTCCCCCTCTCTCTCTCTCTCCCTATCTCATATACATTTACCAGATATAATTTTTTTAAATGACTCAGAGTAAACTCTGAGACTTTCTTTTCTTTTCCCTTTTATTAATGTTTCAAATAAAAAATATAAAAAACTTTTGAGCGAGGAGCGCGGAGCGATAAAACCACCGTTCTTTAGTCCCAAATGGAGTTGCTCCTGCTCCACTCCCGCTGAATATAAAATGAGCCCTCCTCTCCTTTGCTCCAGCAAAAGGAGTGTGCTTCTGGAGCACACTCCTTTTTGGAGGGCTTCGTAACGCCCTGTATATATATATTATAGATAATACCATACAGTTAAAATTCGATAAGTCATATTGATGCCGGCAGTTTCAGAAGATGTAGGAAATCCGGTCCGTTGGGTTAGGAAATTCACTACAGCTCGATCTTCAGTCTGCAAAACTAATGGCGAATTATTGGGAATATAAAAATCTTTATAAAGTTTTAATGTACAATGGGAATGTACGAACAGAACTGGGGAGATTGGTGAATGAGAATTATGTATGGGGGAATGGATGCAAGGATAACTGCTACAAATACGATATCATTTCTACCCCTGCCACTAGCAGTTTCGTTTGCTCAGTCGCTAGAGCATCAGACGCCAACCACTGAAGTCCCGATTCCAAATCTTGCTATGTAGCCACACTGATGTGTCGTAGAGACGAAAAACATGTGTATGTGACTAAGTATATGAATTATATATATATATATATATATATATATATATATATATATATATATATATATGATAAAGAATGGAAAAATGTTCCGACGTAATGGAAAATGAAATACGGAAAACCAAAATATTAATTAAATATCCATCTACGTTTCACCTTTATTAGGTTTCATCAGGATGGGAGATTGGAGAAAAAGAAAAAAAATTGAATATATTTATGAATATTTATATGATATATAAATAATTAGAATTAGCTATTATCTAATTATATAGATACTATTACATACTTATTTCAACACATTGATGCATGATAAAATTACATTTAAATATCTTACATTTATTGATATATCAATTTTATGAATTTACTTATGATACACCAAATTATATATGAATTATTAGGAATAGCAACTACATAATCAAATAAATACATTTACATTTTGCAACACAATTGTACATAATTACACAAACATGTATCTTTATATCTTTTCTCTTCTGCGATCCATACTTTATTATTTTTTCTTTTTTTCTTTTTTTATCCTTCCCCCCCTCTTCCTCATTTATTTTTCTAATGTTTCATGGAACATTATATAAACCGTTGACTTCTGAACGCTCACTTTTCAAACTTTTATCGGCTGTAATGTAATGTTCTATGAAACGCGACATAAACCGTTGACTTCTGAACGCTCACTTTTCAAACTTTTATCGGTTGTAATGTTCTATGGAACGTTATATAAACCGTTGACTTCTGAACGCTCACTTTTCAAACTTTTATCGGTTGTAATGTTCTATGGAACGTTATATATACCGTTGACTTCTGAACGCTCACTTTTCAAACTTTTATCGGTTGTAATGTTCTATGGAACGTTATATAAACCGTTGACTTCTGAACGCTAACTTTTCAAACTTTTATCGGTTGTAATGTTCTATGGAACGTTATATAAACCGTTGACTTCTGAACGCTCACTTTTCAAACTTTTATCGGTTGTAATGTTCTATGGAACGTTATATAAACCGTTGACTTCTGAACGCTCACTTTTCAAACTTTTATCGGTTGTAATGTTCTATGGAACGTTATATATACCGTTGACTTCTGAACGCTCACTTTTCAAACTTTTATCGGTTGTAATGTTCTATGGAACGTTATATATACCGTTGACTTCTGAACGCTCACTTTTCAAACTTTTATCGGTTGTAATGTTCTATGGAACGTTATATAAACCGTTGACTTCTGAACGCTCACTTTTCAAACTTTTATCGGTTGTAATGTTCTATGGAACGTTATATATACCGTTGACTTCTGAACGCTCACTTTTCAAACTTTTATCGGTTGTAATGTTCTATGGAACATTATATAAACCGTTGACTTCTGAACGCTCACTTTTCAAACTTTTATCGGTTGTAATGTTCTATGGAACGTTATATAAACCGTTGACTTCTGAACGCTAACTTTTCAAACTTTTATCGGTTGTAATGTTCTATGGAACATTATATAAACCGTTGACTTCTGAACGCTCACTTTTCAAACTTTTATCGGTTGTAATGTTCTATGGAACGTTATATAAACCGTTGACTTCTGAACGCTCACTTTTCAAACTTTTATCGGTTGTAATGTTCTATGGAACGTTATATAAACCGTTGACTTCTGAACGCTCACTTTTCAAACTTTTATCGGTTGTAATGTTCTATGGAACGTTATATAAACCGTTGACTTCTGAACGCTAACTTTTCAAACTTTTATCGGTTGTAATGTTCTATGGAACGTTATATATACCGTTGACTTCTGAACGCTCACTTTTCAAACTTTTATCGGTTGCAATGTTCTATGGAACATTATATAAACCGTTGACTTCTGA
>OY744531.1:107745119-107817619 GCA_963556195.1 Sepiola atlantica
TAAGAAAACAATAAATATATATAAATGTATTTGGAACATTAAAACCCATGGTTATGTCGAACATCCTTTTATTATAAGTAAACAATAAATATATATAAATGTACCTGGAACATTTAAACCCATGGTTATGTCGAACATCCTTTTATTATAAGTAAACAATAAATATATATAAATGTATCTGGAACATTAACACCCATGGTTATGTCGAACATCCTTTTATTATAAGTAAACAATAAATATATATAAATGTATCTGGAACATTAAAACCCATGGTTATGTTGAACATCCTTTTATTATAAGTAAACAATAAATATATATAAATGTATTTGCAACCTTAAAACCCATGGTTATGTCGAACATCCTTTTATTATAAGTAAACAATAAATATATATAAATGTATCTGGAACATTTAAACCCATGGTTATGTCGAACATCCTTTTATTATAAGTAAACAATAAATATATATAAATGTACCTAGAACATTAAAACCCATGGTTATGTTGAACATCCTTTTATTATAAGTAAACAATAAATATATATAAATGTATTTGCAACCTTAAAACCCATGGTTATGTCGAACATCCTTTTATTATAAGTAAACAATAAATATATATAAATGTACCTGGAACATTTAAACCCATGGTTATGTCGAACATCCTTTTATTATAAGTAAACAATAAATATATATAAATGTACCTGGAACATTTAAACCCATGGTTATGTCGAACATCCTTTTATTATAAGTAAACAATAAATATATATAAATGTATCTGGAACATTAAAACCCATGGTTATGTTGAACATCCTTTTATTATAAGTAAACAATAAATATATATAAATGTACCTAGAACATTAAAACCCATGGTTATGTTGAACATCCTTTTATTATAAGTAAACAATAAATATATATAAATGTATTTGCAACCTTAAAACCCATGGTTATGTCGAGCATCCTTTTATTATAAGTAAACAATAAATATATATAAATGTATCTGGAACATTAAAACCCATGGTTATGTCGAACATTCTTTTATTATAAGTAAACAATAAATATATATAAATGTACCTGGAACATTAACACCCATGGTTATGTCGAACATCCTTTTATTATAAGAAAACAATAAATATATATGAATGTACCTGGAACATTAACACCCATGGTTATGTCGAACATCCTTTTATTATAAGAAAACAATAAATATATATAAATGTACCTGGAACATTAACACCCATGGTTATGTCGAACATCCTTTTATTATAAGAAAACAATAAATATATATGAATGTACCTGGAACATTAACACCCATGGTTATGTCGAACATCCTTTTATTATAAGAAAACAATAAATATATATAAATGTACCTGGAACATTAACACCCATGGTTATGTCGAACATCCTTTTATTATAAGAAAACAATAAATATATATGAATGTACTTGCAACCTTAAAACCCATGGTTATGTCGAACATCCTTTTATTATAAGTAAACAATAAATATATATGAATGTACTTGCAACCTTAAAACCCATGGTTATGTCGAACATCCTTTTATTATAAGTAAACAATAAATATATATAAATGTACCTGGAACATTAACACCCATGGTTATGTCGAACATCCTTTTATTATAAGAAAACAATAAATATATATGAATGTACCTGGAACATTAACACCCATGGTTATGTCGAACATCCTTTTATTATAAGTAAACAATAAATATATATAAATGTACCTGGAACATTAACACCCATGGTTATGTCGAACATCCTTTTATTATAAGTAAACAATAAATATATATAAATGTACCTGGAACATTAACACCCATGGTTATGTCGAACATCCTTTTATTATAAGAAAACAATAAATATATATGAATGTACCTGGAACATTAACACCCATGGTTATGTCGAACATCCTTTTATTATAAGTAAACAATAAATATATATAAATGAGAGGAGTTAAATAAAATACTGATCCAATTACCTCAAGGGACAAGGCTCAATACTCTTCCTATTATTGCCTGGGTTTGATTTAACCTTTTATTCTTGAATGAATTCATGTATAAGTCTTGGACTGTCTCCCTGAAACTAAAAAAGTATGCCTCATAACATAGTCTTTTATGTTTCTTAATTAACTAGGTTAGTCTTAGTGCTTTTATTTCGGGTTAGGGTTAGGGTTAGGGTTAGGGTTATGTTTGGGCCAAGCAATGTTTGATATATTAATGCTCTTATTCCTGGACAGAATGCCATCATTAGCATTGTGATGTAGAAAGTGATTTAAAACTATTATTTCCAATCTAGAATCTGTCAAAAGCCTGTCAAAGACTTAGTATTGATAATTATTCAGATATCTGACAAAAAAGTTACCAAATACAAAATAATGTCCAAATGTAACAACAATTGTTGAGCCAATTTGATTAAAAAGAATAGTGAAATTTTAATATTGTAAAAGTAAACATTTTAAAAGACAAAACTATTAAAATATTCCTTAAATACAAATATTTTTGTGAAAATTTTGTAAGAGCTATGTGATGAAATTGCATACAAATGAATGACAAATGAATGACAAAACAATGACAAATGAATGACAAAACAATGACAAATGAATGACAAAACAATGACAAACCAATGACAAAACAATGACAAAACAATAATAAAACAATGACAAAACAATGACAAAACAATGACAAATGAATGACAAAACAATGACAAATGAATGACAAAACAATGACAAATGAATTACAAAACAATGACAAATGAATGACAAAACAATGACAAATGAATGACAAATCAATGACAAATCAATGACAAATGAATGACAAAACAATGACAAAACAATGACAAAACAATGACAAATGAATGACAAAACAATGACAAAACAATGACAAAACAATGACAAATGAATGACCAAACAATGACAAATGAATGACAAAACAATGACAAATGAATGACAAAACAATGACAAATGAATGACAAAACAATGACAAATGAATGACAAAACAATGACAAATGAATTACAAAACAATGACAAAACAATGACAAATGAATTACAAAACAATGACAAAACAATGACAAATGAATTACAAAACAATAACAAATGAATGACGAAACAATGACAAATGAATGACAAAACAATGACAAATGAATGACAAAACAAAGACAAATGAATGACAAAACAATGACAAAACAATGACAAAACAATGACAAAACAATGACAAAACAATGACAAAACAATGACAAATGAATGACAAAACAATAACAAATGAATGACGAAACAATGACAAATGAATGACAAAACAATGACAAATGAATGACAAAACAATGACAAAACAATGACAAATGAATGACAAAACAATGACAAAACAATGACAAAACAATGACAAAACAATGACAAATGAATGACAAAACAATGACAAAACAATGACAAAACAATGACAAATGAATGACAAAACAATGACAAAACAATGACAAAACAATGACAAATGAATGACAAAACAATAACAAATGAATGACGAAACAATGACAAATGAATGACAAAACAATGACAAATGAATGACAAAACAATGACAAAACAATGACAAATGAATGACAAAACAATGACAAAACAATGACAAAACAATGACAAAACAATGACAAATGAATGACAAAACAATGACAAATGCTCAACTAATTCACCGTGCACAGATCTGGCAAACATCTAATTCCGCTTCATTTCTCATGTCATCTGTTTCTGTCCGAATCTTCCCTACTGTCATCAACATGTAAAAGTGATTTTATAAAGTCGTTTGGATAAAAGTAAATGGCAACAAATTATATTTTTTAACAACAAAACTTCCCATTAATGGTTTTGATGGCTTTTCTGGTTTAGGTATCCAGAAACTCGATAGTCAAACTCCTTCTCTTTTTTTGTTTCCATCATTTCCTTTGTGTAAACATTTCTCTATATGAAACCTCTAAATCCGGAACTAATGAAGTTTGGCCTACAGGGTGCATCTACATGATTTGTCCTACAGGGAACATCTACATGATTTGTCCTACAGGGTGCATCTACATGATTTGGCCTACAGGGTGCATCTACATGATTTGGCCTACAGGGTGCATCTACATGATTTGGCCTACAGGGTGCATCTACATGATTTGGCCTACAGGGTGCATCTACATGATTTGGCCTACAGGGTGCATCTACATGATTTGTCCTACAGGGTGCATCTACATGATTTGGCCTACAGGGTGCATCTACATGATTTGGCCTACAGGGTGCATCTACATGATTTGGCCTACAGGGTGCATCTACATGATTTGGCCTACAGGGTGCATCTACATGATTTGGCCTACAGGGTGCATCTACATGATTTGGCCTACAGGGTGCATCTACATGATTTGGCCTACAGGGTGCATCTACATGATTTGGCCTACAGGGTGCATCTACATGATTTGGCCTACAGGGTGCATCTACATGATTTGGCCTACAGGGTGCATCTACATGATTTGTCCTACAGGGTGCATCTACATGATTTGGCCTACAGGGTGCATCTACATGATTTGGCCTACAGGGTGCATCTACATGATTTGGCCTACAGGGTGCATCTACATGATTTGGCCTACAGGGTGCATCTACATGATTTGGCCTACAGGGTGCATCTACATGATTTGGCCTACAGGGTGCATCTACATGATTTGGCCTACAGGGTGCATCTACATGATTTGGCCTACAGGGTGCATCTACATGATTTGGCCTACAGGGTGCATCTACATGATTTGTCCTACAGGGTGCATCTACATGATTTGGCCTACAGGGTGCATCTACATGATTTGGCCTACAGGGTGCATCTACATGATTTGGCCTACAGGGTGCATCTACATGATTTGGCCTACAGGGTGCATCTACATGATTTGGCCTACAGGGTGCATCTACATGATTTGGCCTACAGGGTGCATCTACATGATTTGGCCTACAGGGTGCATCTACATGATTTGTCCTACAGGGTGCATCTACATGATTTGTCCTACAGGGTGCATCTACATGATTTGGCCTACAGGGTGCATCTACATGATTTGGCCTACAGGGTGCATCTACATGATTTGGCCTACAGGGTGCATCTACATGATTTGGCCTACAGGGTGCATCTACATGATTTGGCCTACAGGGTGCATCTACATGATTTGGCCTACAGGGTGCATCTACATGATTTGGCCTACAGGGTGCATCTACATGATTTGGCCTACAGGGTGCATCTACATGATTTGTCCTACAGGGTGCATCTACATGATTTGTCCTACAGGGTGCATCTACATGATTTGGCCTACAGGGTGCATCTACATGATTTGTCCTACAGGGTGCATCTACATGATTTGGCCTACAGGGTGCATCTACATGATTTGGCCTACAGGGTGCATCTACATGATTTGTCCTACAGGGTGCATCTACATGATTTGTCCTACAGGGTGCATCTACATGATTTGGCCTACAGGGTGCATCTACATGATTTGGCCTACAGGGTGCATCTACATGATTTGGCCTACAGGGTGCATCTACATGATTTGGCCTACAGGGTGCATCTACATGATTTGGCCTACAGGGTGCATCTACATGATTTGGCCTACAGGGTGCATCTACATGATTTGGCCTACAGGGTGCATCTACATGATTTGGCCTACAGGGTGCATCTACATGATTTGGCCTACAGGGTGCATCTACATGATTTGGCCTACAGGGTGCATCTACATGATTTGGCCTACAGGGTGCATCTACATGATTTGGCCTACAGGGTGCATCTACATGATTTGGCCTACAGGGTGCATCTACATGATTTGGCCTACAGGGTGCATCTACATGATTTGGCCTACAGGGTGCATCTACATGATTTGGCCTACAGGGTGCATCTACATGATTTGTCCTACAGGGTGCATCTACATGATTTGGCCTACAGGGTGCATCTACATGATTTGGCCTACAGGGTGCATCTACATGATTTGGCCTACAGGGTGCATCTACATGATTTGGCCTACAGGGTGCATCTACATGATTTGGCCTACAGGGTGCATCTACATGATTTGGCCTACAGGGTGCATCTACATGATTTGGCCTACAGGGTGCATCTACATGATTTGTCCTACAGGGTGCATCTACATGATTTGTCCTACAGGGTGCATCTACATGATTTGGCCTACAGGGTGCATCTACATGATTTGGCCTACAGGGTGCATCTACATGATTTGGCCTACAGGGTGCATCTACATGATTTGGCCTACAGGGTGCATCTACATGATTTGGCCTACAGGGTGCATCTACATGATTTGGCCTACAGGGTGCATCTACATGATTTGGCCTACAGGGTGCATCTACATGATTTGGCCTACAGGGTGCATCTACATGATTTGGCCTACAGGGTGCATCTACATGATTTGGCCTACAGGGTGCATCTACATGATTTGGCCTACAGGGTGCATCTACATGATTTGGCCTACAGGGTGCATCTACATGATTTGGCCTACAGGGTGCATCTACATGATTTGGCCTACAGGGTGCATCTACATGATTTGGCCTACAGGGTGCATCTACATGATTTGGCCTACAGGGTGCATCTACATGATTTGGCCTACAGGGTGCATCTACATGATTTGGCCTACAGGGTGCATCTACATGATTTGGCCTACAGGGTGCATCTACATGATTTGGCCTACAGGGTGCATCTACATGATTTGGCCTACAGGGTGCATCTACATGATTTGGCCTACAGGGTGCATCTACATGATTTGGCCTACAGGGTGCATCTACATGATTTGGCCTACAGGGTGCATCTACATGATTTGGCCTACAGGGTGCATCTACATGATTTGGCCTACAGGGTGCATCTACATGATTTGGCCTACAGGGTGCATCTACATGATTTGGCCTACAGGGTGCATCTACATGATTTGGCCTACAGGGTGCATCTACATGATTTGTCCTACAGGGTGCATCTACATGATTTGGCCTACAGGGTGCATCTACATGATTTGGCCTACAGGGTGCATCTACATGATTTGGCCTACAGGGTGCATCTACATGATTTGGCCTACAGGGTGCATCTACATGATTTGGCCTACAGGGTGCATCTACATGATTTGGCCTACAGGGTGCATCTACATGATTTGGCCTACAGGGTGCATCTACATGATTTGGCCTACAGGGTGCATCTACATGATTTGGCCTACAGGGTGCATCTACATGATTTGGCCTACAGGGTGCATCTACATGATTTGGCCTACAGGGTGCATCTACATGATTTGTCCTACAGGGTGCATCTACATGATTTGGCCTACAGGGTGCATCTACATGATTTGGCCTACAGGGTGCATCTACATGATTTGGCCTACAGGGTGCATCTACATGATTTGGCCTACAGGGTGCATCTACATGATGTGAAAGACATTTTGATCACTACATCATCAAGTATTTTTCAAAATCACATGTAGGTTCGCCTGTGGACAAGATACATGTTTGTTATAGTGTTGAATACCCTGTTTGTCAGTAACAAAAAAATGAACACAACGCAGCTTGATAAGAATTTCTTGATTTACTGTAGTCATAAAAGTGTATGACTAGAGTAACCCTAACCCTAAACCCTAACCCTAACCCTAACCCTAACACCTACAAAGTAAAGAATTTGTCACAAGATGCCTTTGTGTTAAAGATCGCAGGGTGGGAGGTAACATCACTGGTCCGATTCTGTATCCCACCGAAATTGTCCTCTCACATCTGACGTTCTGCCTTTTGAGTTTTCATTCCTTATTTTTATAGAACAACATAACCCTTACCCTAACCCTAACCCTAACCCTAACCTAACCCTAACCGTAACCCTTATTTTTATGGAAGAATTTGCTCAACTTACCAGACGTTTGCTGAAGTGAAATCATTATTTTACAGGCTAAGGGGGGACACCATTACCAAAGCTACCCAACCAATAAGACGAATAAGTATCAATTTCAAGGGCCCCCTTCCATTGTGTACAATTAATAAAAACATATTTACCCCCGTAAATGGAAATTTCTGTTTTGCCATCCATTGCCGGATATATCTTCTGCAACATTCGTAAGATGTTTGGGCACCATTTCTTTCCTTTTTGACAAGCCTAGTGTCATAGAACTTTCATTTCCAATTAGATGAAAACTTATCTCATTGGTCAGAGAGTTACATCTAGTAAGTCTACTCCATATAATCCTACTGCAAATGGACAGGTTGAGCGATATCATGGGATAATTTGGAAATCACTTTGCTTGGCTGCTAAGTAACAACACTTGTCAGTAAGTGAGTGGGAATCCTTATTATCTAAAGCAGTTCATTTTATTTGATCGCTATTTTCAAGAGTAGCTAATGAAACTCCTCATGGGAGATTTCTTTGCAAGGCTGACCCTTCGTTGACGAAGTTGCACTTTGGAGGCAGACTTAACATTAAACTTTTGTGATATGTTTAGTAAGAGAGAATGTTGTAGATTTCAGGGGGATTTGAATTACCCCCCTTTGACTGAAGAACTCTCCTGTTTTCTATGTATGCGTTTGTATTGAATAAAGCCTCAAACTAAAGATATTTTAGTTATGACAGTTGGTATTTGTGTTTTTTTATAATCTGAATTAAAAGCTAGCTAAAAAGATTTAAAGTGGCGGCATAGATTCATTTCTATTTATCCTCTGCTAAATAAAGAATTCTGGAGGATTAAAAAAATATATTCAAAAAGAAAGAAAAAATATTTTTGAGATGGTTCAACCATCATAAAATTGTCTTGATATGAAACTTGAAAAGTTACAAACGTTTTACTGAGTGAACACTAGTGTATCTAATTCTATAATGTTTTACAAACACGTCAGCAAAAACCCTCCATGTTCCTCAGATCTAGGCTCTACTGATTACTAGTGGGAGGTGAACATTTATAGAGGCCAGTTTGAAAATGCTTTGCTCGTCAATTCTTCAAACTCAGTTTTAATCTTGATCGAATAAATTGCCTGATCATTAACGACACTGTGCCAATTGTAATATTTATTTTGATGATGTAGCCAAGTTATATATATTTGTTTTAATTTCTTCTTCTTCTTCAAAATAGATATTTAATTTGTTTCAAATTTCAGATAGTTTTTCACAGATTTTATAATCTGAATTAAAAGCCACCTAAAAGAATTGAAGCGGTGTCATAGATTTATTTCTATTTATCCTCTGCCGTGTAAATTTCTACCACTTTTTCCCTGCAGGGCAACTGAACATTGCTCGTTTTATTTTTTTCCAAATTAATTGAATTGAATTGAATTTAAATATCTCTGCAATATTTAATCATTTTTTCTGAATGAAAAAGCTTAGGGGAGGTTTCATCAGGTGTTTTCTCGCGTCAGATGTTTTCCTTTTTTTTTAGCAAAACTGTAACATAATTTGTTAGTGTCAATCAGGTGGTTCATGTTTATGTACGTCCGTTTCAGATGAACGAGCTGACATTGATGAGGGTTTCAGAAGATGATCTATGGATGCGTTTTGAGTTCGGACAGTAAATACAATTGTAAAATGTCGATTTCTTTCTATTACTTTGAACGGAGCATTTTGTGCTGCTTCCAAGCAATTTTTTCCCAAGCAATTTTTTTTTCAAAGCAATTTTTCCCCAAGCAATTTTTTTCTTCCAAGCAATTTTTTTTTACTCAATCAACTCATAACCAAAATAGATATTTACTGTGTTTCAAATTTCAGATAGTTTTTCACAGATTTCATAAGAAAGTTTTAGTATATGGGACCAAAGATTTTGTGATTTATGATTGGTGTAAAAATAACTAATTTATTTAAAAAAATAAATTTCCAGAAATGTTCAGTTGTTCTTTCCATGTTTCCAATTTGTATTTTTATACTTTATTACAAATTTATATTTCCCACTATTCTTGTAAATCGTTTATTCGAAAATGTTTAAATGGTAAATCAAAGAAGACATTTATTAAAAAGTGAATCATTCGCCATTGATCTGAAGAATTTATTTGAAATGAAATGAAGCGGTTTTATTCTGACAAATATAAACCTAAGAAAATGACAACTGTATGACTATAGTTTATTTTTTTTGCTATAAAAAAAAATACAGGAGCAAAATATTCCTACATATAAAATTGAACACATACTCACCTAAAATTGATATCAACATTTTCAGATATTGTAAAAGCTTTGTTAACATATGCCATGTTGAAACTGAAAAAGATTTAAACAGTTAATAGTATTTTACAAACTGAGTGAAATTTGTGGATTTCTGTTCAAACGAAACTTAATATAATCACAAGCACATAAAGAGTGCTCAAAATAAACAGAGCTGTAAAGCAATGGAGGACGGTAAAAGTGTTAAGATTATATGAAGTCACTTGCAATGGAAGCAGTAAAAGCAACTGATAACGGCAATATGCTATTGTAAGGGGATGATGAGTTGATGAAAGGGGTTATCCTTTTATCTTCTCGTAAAGAAACGGAACAACGAAAAGTATTTCTGTAACTATAACAAAAAGGGGTTTTATTAACTCAAGGTTACCTATACCGTTTGGTAGAAGAGAGTGGGAAAGTGTCCGTCTGAGGAAGAGGAAGAATATAAGAGTTCTTAGGGCCGCCCGTGGGGTTTCTTCAGGTGAAGATGGTAGTAGTCTTCGAGTGAGGCGACGGCGGCAGGAGAGAGAGAGCGTTTCCTCGTTCCTCGCTGGTGCTCTTTTCAAAGTGTCCAAGCTGATGCCAGGAGGTCGTCTGATCTTTTTCCTCGAACCCTAAGGGAACATAAGTAGTCCCTTAGGGAACTAACGATATTACTGCGCCCTGTGATTTGATTAGACAAGCCAGCTCACAGGTACAGTGATTACGCATTCAAAAGTAGTCCCTATTGGTGACTGCTACACTATCAACCCCCCCCCGAGAGCCCTACAGGGCATAAGTATTCTAATAAAAAACCTGCTGTGAATAGTTTAATCTCTTTTCGCAGTTCTCAGAAGAAGTTATGAAGACTCGTTTGATTAAACAACTTCCTTCGTAAACATTCTTGTGACTTCAGTAATAATAAATTGTTTGTCATCTTGTGAATAACCTCTTGATTTTATTGCTACAGGTTTTTAGTTCGGCGTTAAGTTGTCAGAAAGTAATGGGTATCGAATGGTGATTGCTGCTCATTCGCCCATTTTGTTTAGATGCTGAAACGGGGATTATAATCTTAGAACCCTAACCCTAACCCTAACGCAGGAAGTCATGCCCTAGTATTACACTGCAACGAATATTTCTATGTAAATGTAAGAATTATTTCTTAGCTGAATCTGACTAGGCAATGCCCAATTACTTGAGTGCACAAAGAAATGTTTGCTATATTTTGTTGAAGAAAGAATAGATCAACCACTTATTAGTTTACACAACGTTTGCTTCCATCTAGTTGACAAACCTACCATAACCCTAACCCTAGTTGACAAACCTACCCTAACCCTAACCCTAGTTGGCAAACCTACCCTAACCCTTACCCTAACCCTAGTTTACAAACCTACCCTAACCCTAACCCTAACCCTAGTTGACAAACCTACCCTAACCCTAACCCTAGTTTACAAACCTACCCTAACCCTAACCCTAGTTGACAAACCTACCCTAACGGTAACCCTAGTTGACAAACCTACTCTAACCCTAACCCTAGTTGACAAACCTACCCTTACCCTAACCCTAGTTAACAGCCATACCCTAACCCTAACGCTAACCCTAGTTGACAAACCTACCCTAACCCTAACCCTTGTTGACAAACCTACCCTAACCCTAACCCTAGTTGACAACCATACCTAACCCTAACCCTAGTTGACAAACCTACCCTAACCCTAACCCTAGTTGACAAACCTACCCTAACCCTAACACTAGTTTACAAACCTACCCTAACCCTAACCCTAGTGACAACCATACCCTAACCCTAACCCTAGTTGACAAACCTACCCTAACCCTAGTTGGCAAACCTACCCTAACCCTAACCCTAGTGACAACCATACCCTTACCCTAACCCTAGTTGACAAACCTACCCTAACCCTAACCCTAGTTGACAAACCTACCCTAACCCTAACCCTAGTTGGCAAACCTACCCTAACCCTTACCCTAACCCTAGTTTACAAACCTACCCTAACCCTAACCCTAACCCTAGTTGACAAACCTACCCTAACCCTAACCCTAGTTTACAAACCTACCCTAACCCTAACCCTAGTTGACAAACCTACCCTAACGGTAACCCTAGTTGACAAACCTACCCTAACCCTAACCCTAGTTGACAAACCTACCCTTACCCTAACCCTAGTTAACAGCCATACCCTAACCCTAACGCTAACCCTAGTTGACAAACCTACCCTAACCCTAACCCTTGTTGACAAACCTACCCTAACCCTAACCCTAGTTGACAACCATACCTAACCCTAACCCTAGTTGACAAACCTACCCTAACCCTAACCCTAGTTGACAAACCTACCCTAACCCTAACACTAGTTTACAAACCTACCCTAACCCTAACCCTAGTGACAACCATACCCTAACCCTAACCCTAGTTGACAAACCTACCCTAACCCTAGTTGGCAAACCTACCCTAACCCTAACCCTAGTGACAACCATACCCTTACCCTAACCCTAGTTGACAAACCTACCCTAACCCTAACCCTAACCCTCGTTGACAAACCTACCCTAACCCTAGTTGACAAACCTACCCTAACCCTAACCCTAACCCTAGTTTACAAACATACCCTAACCCTAACCCTAGTTGACAAACCTACCCTAACCCTAACACTAACCCTAGTTGACAAACCTACCCTAACCCTAACCCTAGTTAACAAACCTACCCTAATCCTAACCCTAGTTGACAAACCTACCATAACCCTAACCCTAGTTGACAAACCTAACCTAACCCTAACCCTAGTTGGCAAACCTAATCTAACCCTAACCCTAGCTGACAACCATACCCTAACCCTAACCCTAGTTGACAAACCTACCCTAACCCTAACCCTAGTTGACAAACTACCTTAACCCTAACCCTAATCCTAATTGACAAACCTACCCTAGCCCTAACCCTAACCCTAGTTGACAAACCTACCCTAACCCTAACCCTAGTTGACAAACCTACCCTAACCCTAATCCTAGTTGACAAACCTACCCTAACCCTAGCTGACAACCATACCTTAACCCTAACCCTAGTTGACAAACTACCTTAACCCTAACCCTAGTTGACAAACTACCCTAACCCTAACCCTAACCCTAGTTGACAAACCTACCCTAACCCTAGTTGACAAACCTACCCTAACACTAACCCTAACCCTAGTTGACAAACCTACCCTAACCCTAGTTGACAAACCTACCCTAACCCTAGTTGACAAACCTACCCTAACCCTAACCCTAACCCTAGTTGACAAACCTACCCTAATCTTAGTTGACAAACCTACCCTAACCCTAGTTGACAAACCTACCCTAACCCTAACCCTAGTTGACAAACCTACCCTAACCCTAACCCTAGTTGACAAACCTACCCTAACCCTAGTTGACAAACCTAACCTAACCCTAGTTAACAAACCTACCCTAACCCTCGTTGACAAACCTACCCTAACCCTAGTTGACAAACCTACCCTAACCGTAACCCTAGTTGACAAACCTACCCTTACCCTAACCCTAGCTGACAACCATACCCTAACCCTAACCGTAACCCTAGTTGACAAACCTTCCCTAACCCCAGTTGACAAACCTACCCTAACCCTAACCCTAACCCTAGTTGACAAACTTACCCTAACCCTAGTATACAAACCTACCCTAACCCTAGTTGACAAACTACCCATGTCATTAAGAGTAGATGGTAGCATAAATTTTCAATGTGTTTTTTGTAATTCGGAGTAGCAGCAGTGATAGCAGAAATATTAGGACGGAGTTTCGTTAGAAAGCGTGAAGATTGGTAGACCTTAGAAAAATATCCACGTTCCTCACATTTTCGACACCTGGCATGAGGAAAAAGTCCAGGAAAGATGTTTGTTTTTTTTATAGATACTGTCGTGCCTGATCGAGCGGGGATAGAAACTTAGTAACGAAAAATCGCTAAAGAAAAAAATGAAGAATCAGGGTAACTGTGAGTCTCTTTAGAAGGAATAGACTGTTTTGGGGTGATTTTAAGCAGTTTTTAATGTCGTAGTTTTGTTTTCTGGGAGTCTTTGCCTTCTTTCGAAGGCCATTGATAAATGCGTCCATAATAGATTAGTCATGAGATTCCTCTGTATTCATTCCTGTAAAATTACAGCGTTTGCTTTGTGGGATTCACCATTTTTCTATTTTCCGATGCTGTAGGAGTCATAAACATTCATATTTATTTCTTCATGCGGAGAGCAGCCCCTCGAAGGTTGTTTGGTCATACGATAGCCAGGGCGTATTAATTTCATCCGGCTCTCAAAGGACTACTTCAGACTCCTTTGGGAATCACATCAGTCATTTATCCACTGGATTCCCGAGCACCGGATATCTTCACTCGAATATAAACTGTTTGTAGACTTTCAGCAGCCAACAAACTTTCATTTTCATAAGAGACAAGATGCATTATCACACACACCTAAAGGGACAGTTACAACAGACACGTCAGTTCTTTTTAAATTATATATTAAGCATCTACTAGTAGAAGTTTTCCTTTGGGAATCACATCAGTTATCAGAAGATTTCCGGGAAGCAACCAAGAAAGACGCCTCCTGCCTTTATCCACTGGATTTCCGAGCACCGGCTGACATTTATTCAACACGTGAACTCTCTAACCTTTTTCCTCGTCCTGACTTCCGGACATATTATCCTCTGCTACTAAACCCCTTCCTCTCTCCTGCCTTTATCCACTGGATTCCCGAGCACCGGCTATCTTCACCCGAAGATAAAATAAACTGCTCGAAGACTTTTGGCAGTCAACTGAACCTTCTTCATTTGGACACTGTATTAACTTTGCCACCCTATATCCAGCGATATACTTACTAACCCTAACCCTATATCCAGCGGTATACTTACTAACCCTAACCCTATATCCAGCGATATACTTACTAACCCTAACCCTATATCCAGCGATATACTTACTAACCCTAACCCTATATCCAGCGGTATAGGTAACTGGAATAGATACTTGTTGTTGGTTTATTAAAAAAGGGTTTTGTTATCCTTTCGTGTGACGTCTTCGTTGTTATAAATAATATTATAAAAGTTGGTCTTAACAATCTCTGCTAAGACCAGTTTCTATAAGTTTATCACTTCCTCATAGGAAAGGGGGGATCTAGAATATTCTTGTAAACCCAGAAGGGAAGATAGCTATCAGCCTTGTCTTGTCTATTTGTTGGTGCGAGTGCTCTGCTCTGAGGGTATCTACAAAGTTTTACAAATTTTAAATACAATGGTGTCATTGCTCGGCAGCTGTAACTTGGCCAAGGTCGATGTCAAACTTTGTGGTCTCATGCAGTGTTCCATGTTAATTCTTAGTCAAAAAAATTGTAATGAAAAGACGAACGAACGAATGACTCATCTTATGCCCCAACTAAACTGTTTTTTTACTATAGAATCAAATTAACACTTACCGGCATAACAGGCTTCGATATTCCATATGCAAATATTGCTTGAATGAAGCAATATTTACATAATGAATTATCCACCTGTGGATTGGCAACCAATCAGAGCTCAGATAATGGACTTGCTCATCTTGGCATAGTGAAACATTCCAGCTTTTATATAAACCTACTTTTTAGTGTTCTTTCAGTTCTTTTATTTATTTTGTTATTCAATTGGTCACACAGTTAAGCTCTATAATTTCAAAGTAGATTTTGAACTCTTGTCAAGACAAGAAATGATGCACTGAGTGGCACCTCCCCAGATGTGGCAGCAGTACTCCCCATCTTAGCACGTATGTGACTCTGATACAGGTAGATGAAGGCATCAGGAGTCAAGTACTTCCTGAGGTGGTAGAATGATCCGAGCATTTTTGCAGCAACTTTAACAACAGATTGAATATATGTCTTCCGTTTTTGATCTGGAGAGGAAGTCAAAAATGGGATCAAAACAAATTTTACTTTAGCTACATCAAGCCATGTCTATGAAAAGCTTTATTGGTCGGTCAGTTGGTCATGCTTCACTTTGAAATAACATTTCGCTTGGTCTGTCACGTTTCAGTTTTAAATAGGATTTTCGGTACTCTTATAGTTTATGCACCGTGTTTCTGTGACTTTGTGTCGTCAACGTTCCGGCAGGTTACGGGAGTATTGATTTACTCCTCTCCAGGAGTTAGGCACAAGGCCAGTTTTTATCTTACTCCCACAAGTAAGATGTAACCCAAGGTCGGGTCG
Organism: Sepiola atlantica; assembly: GCA_963556195.1. Classification (NCBI taxonomy): domain Eukaryota; kingdom Metazoa; phylum Mollusca; class Cephalopoda; order Sepiida; family Sepiolidae; genus Sepiola; species Sepiola atlantica. The sequence goes on from OY744531.1 coordinate 107,761,440, forward strand.
GGAAAGTGGGGTTTAAAAATTGCCTGGGCAGTCCTGTCGGCATTCCCCGGTAGGGGCGCCTCAGACAGTAAGCAATAAACTTACTCCTCCCCAAAGAGGGGAGGCGAAGCCTGGGAGGGTGGACCTCCTAGAACTGCACAGGACAGACCCATAGACCGGCGTAAATCAAGCCCCGAAGGCCAAGACAATACCAGTCTATGGGGTGCAGTATCCATCGGAACAGATACTACACTTTGATCTTAGCCAAAAGGCCAATTTACAGGAGTAGAGGTGGTGAATTGGATATCAAATGGTCTGCCATCTTTGAATCCTGTCAATTCGATAGCACCACTCTTGTATTGAATCAAATGGACACTTACTCGCATAACAGGCTTCGATATTCCATATGCAAATATTGCTTGAATGAAACAATATTTATATATTGTGAATTATCCACTCATAGATGGCAGCCAATCAGAGCTCAGATAATGAACTTGCCCATATTTAACAATAGTGTGCATGTTTATTAACCTCTTCTACAGCAGGTTAGACACAAGGTCAGGTAGGTTTTGAAAAGCCAGTGCACTAGGTGAAGTGCACTCAGGCCTACATAGAGAATAGGGTTAGGGTTAGGGTTAGGGTTAGGGTTATGGTTATGGTTATGGTTAGGGTTAGGGTTAAGGTTAGGGTTAGGGTTAGGGTTAGGGTTATGGTTAAGGTTAGGGTTAGGGTTAGGGTTATAAGGTAATGACACACCATGTTTTGAACTCTTATTTTATGTTATACCTTCACCCGGGCAATGCTATGTAGCCCTGCCAGTTAGATATAAAAAGACAATAGCATATATTTCCTTTATTTCTGTTCAAACTTATGGCTCTTGTTATGAATATTAAAAAAACGGAATGTTTATTTTCTATTGTGATTTCTAACATTTTATTAGTAAATAAGAAGTCAAAATTATACTTTAATTAATTAATTTGTTCTATACCATGAAGAATATTTGAAAATAATAATTTAATTAATTAATTATTTAATTAATTAATTAATTTGTTCTATTCAATAAAGAATATTTGAAAATGATAATTTAATTAATTAATTTGTTCTATACCATAAAGAATATTTGAAAATAATAATTTAATTAATTAATTATTTAATTAATTAATTAATTTGTTCTATACCATAAAGAATATTTGAAAATAATAATTTAATTAATTAATTATTTAATTAATTAATTAATTTGTTCTATACCATAAAGAATATTTGAAAATAATAATTTAATTAATTAATTTGTTCTATTCAATAAAGAATATTTGAAAATGATAATTTAATTAATTAATTTGTTCTATACCATAAAGAATATTTGAAAATAATAATTTAATTAATTAATTATTTAATTAATTAATTAATTTGTTCTATACCATAAAGAATATTTGAAAATAATAATTTAATTAATTAATTATTTAATTAATTAATTAATTGGTTCTATTCAATAAAGAATATTTGAAAATAATAATTTAATTAATTAATTAATTATTTAATTAATTAATTAATTTGTTCTATGCCATAAAGAATATTTGAAAATGATAATTTAATTAATTAATTTGTTCTATTCAATAAAGAATATTTGAAAATGATAATTTAATTAATTAATTTGTTCTATACCATAAAGAATATTTGAAAATAATAATTTAATTAATTAATTATTTAATTAATTAATTAATTTGTTCTATACCATAAAGAATATTTGAAAATAATAATTTAATTAATTAATTATTTAATTAATTAATTAATTTGTTCTATTCAATAAAGAATATTTGAAAATAATAATTTAATTAATTAATTATTTAATTAATTAATTAATTTGTTCTATACCATAAAGAATATTTGAAAATGATAATTTAATTAATTAATTTGTTCTATACCATAAAGAATATTTGAAAATAATAATTTAATTAATTAATTTGTTCTATACAATAAAGAACATTTGAAAATAATAATTTAATTAATTAATTAATTAATTATTTAATTAATTAATCATTTAATTTGTTCTAGACCATAAAGAATATTTGAAACTAATAATAATTAATACAATTTTTGTATATTTGTCTCACTAGAAAAATGGATTACTGTATTAGCGTAATTCTATTAATTTACTTTTAAAGACTAAAATATTTCCAATAATTTTTATTTCATCGATCTGTCTGTAGCATTACACCCATTTCCATACGCTCACACGGATATACATACACCAGACGCTTATAAAACCAGGAACACAAAATATTCTTCTATTTTTCTGAGCTACTCCCTAACCCTAACGCTAACCCTAATGCTAACCCTAACCCTAAAACTAACCCTAACCTTAACCTTAACACTAACCCATAAACTAACTCTAACCCTAACGCTAACCCTAACACTAACCTTAACCCTAACCCTAAAACTAACTCTAAAACTAACCCTAGACTCGAGTTTCGCCCTCCTTTGGGCTCATCAGTAGAACACATCCGAACTCAGGATTCGAAACCCGAGTCACTTGCATGCCAATCGAGTACTCTGCCACTGAGCTACCTCGCCACATACAAGAATATCTGTTAATTTACACAGATTAAATATTAAAGTGTTTTTTCACCTACAGACGACGTCGTTTCAGGCTCTCTTACACACATCAGTATAGGAGTGGCGGTTGCAAGCGGTTGCAAGTGGTTGCAAGTGGACGAATGGGCTCGAATGCAGTTCGTAGATTCAGGCTAGAATCACAAGACAAACGCTCGAGACCACACGGCCGTGAGAAATCGACACAAACAGTAATTAAAATTAAGATACACTTACCTAGAGGGCGGGGGGGGTGTCTTCTCGTCTACATATATATATATATATATATATATATATATATATATATATATATATTTCCAACATGTTAAACATCTTTTCAATGGAAATTTACCACCCGGACAAACAACATACCTTTTTACGGAACTTTTCTTTCACTGCGTTTTTTTTTTAATAATATTTTTCATATATTTTTCAAATATTTGAACTTTGGCTTTTTCGAAAGTCAACTTATCTATCTGTATTTCTCCTCTGATGATAAAATCTCGATCTTTGAAAAGCCCTGGCTTAAGGAAAGAATAATAAACACTAGTTTATTACTGAATACACCTTGCATTAAACAATTGAAATTTGAAATAAATTTGGACAATCGTCGCATATTTATCACTCTTTTTTCTTCTATCTCTCTCTCTCTCTCTCTCGCTCTATATATATATATATATATATATATATATATATATATATATATATATATATATATATATATATATATATATATTTCCAACATGTTAAACACACAAACACTTTGCAGACTGTCATGTAAAACTTCACACACAAATTCGATTTTGCATCAAACTCGTTCGAACGATGTCTTTAAATAAATGTGATATTTCAATCATATCTTTGTTTCGATTATTGTTTGTAAGATCAAATATACGGTGTGGCCTTTGACCAACCGTACACATACCACAGATTTGCTTTTGGGGTTTTGTTTTTGCCTTCCACCATGATTTTCGCTTCAGCATTGAACTGAAATAATAGCATAAAATATTTAAATGATACAAAATATATAAATAAAATGTATGTACTCGTAAATGTCAAAATTGAACAGGCAAAATGGCAAAATTCAAAAGCGAAATTCAAAAACAAAACCTTTCCATAATTTTTAAAGGGGTTCTTGGTGATGTTATAATTGAAAATCCAAAATGCATCAGTGTCAGCCAAATATAATGGATGTGTTTATTGGATCAAGGATCAAACTTATGGTGGTTTAATTCTCAACGATTGTTGGGGGTTTTAGGGTTAGGGTTAGGGTTTTAGGGTTAGGGTTAGGGTTTTAGGGTTAGGGTTTTAGGGTTAGGGTTAGGGTTTTAGGGTTAGGGTTAGGGTTAGGGTTTAATGGAATCGCAAGAAATGGAAAGAATATAGCACTTGAATGTACAAACCAAACACATTTGTTGAACTCGTTTCATTTACAGTTAGACTAGTATTCACATTGGAAGTGGAAAGAATAAGTTGATTTTGAAAATAATAATCAACTTGAATTTTTTTCTGAAAATAATAATATACAGTTATTGGGTGCTTGTGCTGTTCAGCGGCCGTATGAAAAAATTATTTTTTTATAAAAACAATATTATATACTTATTCAGCGTTATATTCTTACTCAGTGTACAAAAAAGTAGAAAAAATTATCCACTAGAACTTTAATTACAAGTATTTTTCCATTCTGCGTTCACTAAGCCTCCATCTTCTTTCTTAAGAAGGTTTCAAGGGCAGATAATTTGAAATCTTCTTAAGAAAGAAGATGGAGGCTTAGTGAACGCAGAATGGAAAAATACTTGTAATTAAAGTTCTAGTGGATAATTTTGTCTACTTTTTTGTACACTGAGTAAGAATATAACGCTGAATAAGTATGTAATATTGTTTTTATGAAAAAATATTTTTTTCATACGGCCGCTGAACAGCACAAGCACCAGTTATTGTATAATAATTTTTCTTGAATCTAAAACAAAACCATTCTAAAAGTATAAAATGATGAATAGTAATTGTTTAAGACAAAAAGTTAACATTAACAAAATTGAAAATCTTGAAAATAAATAATCTTTTTTTTCTTTTCTATTAACAAAATTATAATTTTGCTATCAGGAAAAAGCCGATAGCAGAAGGAAATTTGTTAGTGTTTATTGAGTGACAGTTGATCCAACATTTCGGAAAAAAGTACAAACGGAAAACATTTGTTAAACTCGTTGCATTTACAGTTAGACTAGTATCCCTAACCCTAACCCTAACCATAAACCCTGACCTTAACCCTAACTCTAAACCCTAACCCTAAACCCTAACCCCTAAACCCTAACCTTAACCTTAGCCCTAACCCTAACCCCTAAACCTAAACCCTAACCCTAAACCCTAACCCTAACCCTAACCCTAAACCCAAACCCTAAACCCAAACCCTAACCCTAACCCTAACCCTAAACCCTAACCCTAACCCCTAAACCCTAAACTCTAACCCTAAACCCTAACCCTAACCCTAAACCCTAACCTTAACCCTAAACCCTAACCTAACCCTAAACTCTAACCCTAAACCCTAACCCTAACCTTAACCCTAACCCTAAACCCTAGCCCTAAACCCTAAACCCTAACCTTAACCCTAAACCCTAAACCCTAACCCTAACCCTAACCCTAAACCCTAACCCTAACCCTTACCCTAAACCCTAACCTTAACCCAAACCTTTACCCTAAATCCTAACCCTAACCCTAAACCCTAACCCTAACCCTTTTGGTTGTCCGTGTCACAGATGTATTGATCACCCATACTCTCTTACTTATCCTTCTTTATTTTTTCACATGCAATATGGCCAACATATATATGTGACTTAAATGAGTTCACGGTTGAAGGGTGAATCGCAGTTCTTCACGGAGTTCTGAGCAATGCTCAACTTCCTCGATCCACTGACCTTTCTCAGAGTTCTAAAAAGAAACTTCTCGTTAGGGATCATCCTCTGTTACTAATTACTGTTTTCTATTTTCTCCCACAGATGTGTATGTCTATATGAATTAGTGCATGTGTATGTCTATATGAATGAGTGCATGTGTATGTCTATATGAATTAGTGTATGTGTATGTCTATATGAATTAGTGCATGTGTATGTCTATATGAATTAGTGCATGTAAGTGGTAATGTGAGACTATGTGTGTGGGTAGGTTTACCTTGTTCTGTTTCTGTGTGTGTGAGTCATAGTGGTTTGCTTCTGTTCGCCAGTGTGTGAGTAGGTGTGCGCGCGGCAAGGAAAGCTTGTACATGCATTTTAAAGTGTTCTGTTCCTCTTGTCGCCCGGCCAAAGACCGGGGGGTTGAGGGGGAGCGTAATTCTTGTGTGTTCTTTCGAGGTGCGTCGCTTGGGTCTGTCTGGAGAACTCTGTTTATTGCCTCGTTTTCATAGTACGTTATAGAGTTCGCGTCGGCTTTCCAATTTAAGATAGACGTGTTAGATTTTGACTTTGAAACGATATTCATTGGTTGAAAAATATTGAGTTAACGCGTTTTTGTTAAGAACCCTTGCTTTTGGGAATTAAAGGGGAGAGCGTATCCTAACGAAGCAGGGAAAGGAAGAGGGTAGCAATTCAAGCCTTTTGTTTTTGGGGCGTTCGTCTGGATCGCATCTCGGTCCACTACAAACTTTCATGTTAAAACGACCAAGATGGCGTAATTACATTCATAGTGAATTTTGCAATAAACATAAAATGATATAACAAAGTCAAATGCTTCAATTAAATAAAGTAAAGTTATTCCATGTGTGATAACAAAAAATTGTTTGAATTGCAACAAATTAGAGTAAAACCAAGCAGAAACATAAAAATGTTGTGGCATTATTTAACTGGGAAGGAGAAAGGGAGACTCTCAAATCTCCATACCCTAACCTCAAACCTAATCCTAACCCTAACTTTAACCCTAACCCTAAATGGCACCAGATCGCTATGCCGCCCCTAACCCTAACTCTAACCCCAACCCTAACTCTAACCCTAATTTTAACCCTAACCTTAAATGGCACCAGATCGCTATGCCGCCCCTAACCCTAACTCTAACCCCAACCCTAACTCTAACCCTAATTTTAACCCTAACCTTAAATGGCACCAGATCGCTATGCCGCCCCTAACCCTAACTCTAACCCCAACCCTAACTCTAACCCTAATTTTAACCCTAACCCTAAATGGCACCAGATCGCTATGCCACCCTAACCCTAACTCTAACCCCAACCCTAACTCTAACCCTAATTTTAACCCTAACCCTAAATGGCACCAGATCGCTATGCCACCCTAACCCTAACTCTGACCCCAACCCTAACTCTAACCCTAATTTTAACCCTAACCCTAAATGGCACCAGATCGCTATGCCACCCTAACCCTAACTCTAACCCCAACCCTAACTCTAACTCTAACTTTAACACTAACCCTAAATGGTATCAGATCGCTACGCCGCCTCTAACCCTAACTCTAACTCCAACCCTAACCCTAACTGTAAACGGCACTAGATTGTTACACCGCCTCTAACCTTAACCCCAACCCTTACCCTAACCCTAACCCTAAACGGCACCAGATCGCTACGCCGCCCCTAACCCTAACCCTAACTCTAACCCTAACCCTAAACAGCACCAGATCGCTAATACTTAACAGAACATGCAGTGGAAGACAACGCAATGAACAGACAATGCATTGAGTGGCATCATTTTGTTTCTATATTAATTTGTGTTATACTTTTCGTGTACTATATCTAATTAAGTATACTTGGAATGAGTCAACATTTGTAGAAAAAACATTGGTTAAGTTTTCGAGTTGTGACAACACCTACCGGCCGAAAAGAGAATGCGATGCTTCGCCAGAGTGGGGAGGATTCTCTTTGCAGAGGTGGATTTTGTAGGTGCAGCTGATTAGCATATGTGGGGATCAGCTGATGTAAATGGAAGGGAGAAAATGAAAATGAGTTTGATGGAACTGCAGCAGTCGTTGAATGGATTGAGAAAGTGGAATTAGTGTGTGACTTATCTGGAGTGAAGCTGCTTGATCATGTCATCTCACTTTGGATAACAGGGGTTGGGGGGGGGGGGGGGTAGGCGGGCGAGTTTTCAGTTTACCAACAACTGACTAATGAAGAGAAATCCCATGCAGCACGAATTACAGATGACAGATTTACTGCCTTTGCCAAGTTCGAGGTACGCGTGTTGCGTCCAGGCGAGACCGTAGATATGTATTTGGCAGATTTGCGGAAACTGTCAGTCCTATTTGGAAAAAAACCCAGATCATGTGATGTGTTGGTACGAAGGCTCCCTTACCATGTGAAAAGGTTGTTGCGGTCCTCCTTCAGAGTGGATGATCTGACCTAAGAAGAACTGTTGTCTCTAACTCGAACGCTGTTATCGGTGCAACAAGACTGGTCATCTGGTCAGAAATTGTCCGGGAAACGAAGTTGGCGACGAGACATCAGCGACAGTCAGAATGTGAACTCGGCGCTACTTACCATTGCAATTTATCTTGATGATGCTCCGTGCTTAGCCATCCTCGAAACTGGGTGCTCACGTTCCATCTATGCTCGACACACCAGCGCACTTGCTGTAGAACAACAATAATAATGCCTAGTGTAAATGATTGCCAGTTAATATGTAGGATCCTCTTCAGGCAAATTTTGTAGAACCTCTCAAAAGTCTTACTGTATTCGTGGTTATTGGTCCATGGTTCAAAGGAATACAGAGGAATACATAAGATGCACGATTTGAAAACACAAAGTTTTGTTTTGATACTAAATAGATCTTACGTGATTGTTTTGATAGTAAATGGATCCTACGTGATTGTTTTGATAGTAGATGGATCTTACGTGATTGTTTTGATAGTAAATGGATCTTACGTGATTGTTTTGATAGTAAATGGATCCTACGTGATTGTTTTGATAGTAAATGGATCTTACGTGATTGTTTTGATAGTAAATGGATCTTACGTGATTGGTTTGATTTACAAATGGATCTTACGTGATTGTTTTGATAGTAAATGGATCTTACGTGATTGTTTTGATAGTAAATGGATCTTACGTGATTGTTTTGATAGTAAATGGATCTTACGTGATTGTTTTGATAGTAAATGGATCTTACGTGATTGGTTTGATTTACAAATGGATCTTACGTGATTGTTTTGATAGTAAATGGATCTTACGTGATTGTTTTGATAGTAAATGGATCCTACGTGATTGTTTTGATAGTAAATGGATCTTACGTGATTGTTTTGATCGTAAATGGATCTTACGTGATTGGTTTGATTTACAAATGGATCTTACGTGATTGTTTTGATAGTAAATGGATCTTACGTGATTGTTTTGATAGTAAATGGATCCTACGTGATTGTTTTGATAGTAAATGGATCCTACGTGATTGTTTTGATAGTAGATGGATCTTACGTGATTGTTTTGATAGTAAATGGATCTTACGTGATTGTTTTGATAGTAAATGGATCTTACGTGATTGTTTTGATAGTAAATGGATCTTACGTGATTGTTTTGATAGTAAATGGATCTTACGTGATTGTTTTGATAGTAAATGGATCTTACGTGATTGTTTTGATAGTAACTGGATCTTACGTGATTGTTTTGATATTAAATGGATCTTACGTGATTGTTTTGATAGTAAATGGATCCTACGTGATTGTTTTGATAGTAGATGGATCTTACGTGATTGTTTTGATAGTAAATGGATCTTACGTGATTGTTTTGATAGTAAATGGATCTTACGTGATTGTTTTGATAGTAAATGGATCTTACGTGATTGTTTTGATAGTAAATGGATCCTACGTGATCGTTTTGATAGTAAATGGATCTTACGTGATTGTTTTGATAGTAAATGGATCTTACGTAATTGTTTCGATTGTAAATGGATCTTACGTGATTGTTTTGATAGTAAATGGATCCTACGTGATTGTTTTGATAGTAAATGGATCTTACGTGATTGTTTTGATAGTAAATGGATATTACGTAATTGTTTCGATAGTAAATAGATCTTACGTGATTGTTTTGATAGTAAATGGATCTTACGTGATTGTTTTGATAGTAAATGGATCTTACGTAATTGTTTCGATAGTAAATGGATCTTACGTGATTGTTTTGATAGTAAATGGATCCTACGTGATTGTTTTGATAGTAAATGGATCTTACGTGATTGTTTTGATAGTAAATGGATCTTACGTAATGTTTCGATAGTAAATGGATCTTAAGTGAATGTTTTGATAGTAAATGGATCCTACGTGATTGTTTTGATAGTAAATGGATCTTACGTGATTGTTTTGATAGTAAATGGATCTTACGTGATTGTTTTGATAGTAAATGGATTTTACGTTATTGTTTTGATAGTAAATGGATCTTACGTGATTGTTTTGATAGTAAATGGATCTTACGTGATTGTTTTGATAGTAAATGGATCCTACGTGATTGTTTTGATAGTAAATGGATCCTACGTGATTTTTTTGATAGTAAATGGATCTTACGTGATTGTTTTGATAGTAAATGGATCCTACGTGATTGTTTTGATAGTAAATGGATCTTACGTGATTGTTTTGATAGTAAATGGATCTTACGTGATTGTTTTGATAGTAAATGGATCTTACGTGATTGTTTTGATAGTAAATGGATCTTACGTGATTGTTTTGATAGTAAATGGATCCTACGTGATTGTTTTGATAGTAAATGGATCCTACGTGATTGTTTTGATAGTAAATGGATCTTACGGTATTGTTTTGATAGTAAATGGATCTTACGTGATTGTTTTGATAGTAAATGGATCTTACGTGATTGTTTTGATAGTAAATGGATCTTACGTGATTGTTTTGATAGTAAATGGATCTTACGTGATTGTTTTGATAGTAAATGAATCTTACGTGATTGTTTTGATAGTAACTGGATCCTACGTGATTGTTTTGATAGTAAATGGATCCTACGTGATTGTTTTGATAGTAAATAGATCTTACGTGATTGTTTTGATAGTAAATGGATCTTACGTGATTGTTTTGATAGTAAATGGATCTTACGTGATTGTTTTGATAGTAAATGGATCTTACGTGATTGGTTTGATTTACAAATGGATCTTACGGTATTGTTTTGATAGTAAATGGATCTTACGTGATTGTTTTGATAGTAAATGGATCTTACGTGATTGTTTTGATAGTAAATGGATCTTACGTGATTGTTTTGATAGTAAATGGATCTTACGTGATTGTTTTGATAGTAAATGGATCTTACGTAATGTTTCGATAGTAAAAGGATCTTAAGTGAATGTTTTGATAGTAAATGGATCCTACGTGATTGTTTTGATAGTAAATGGATCTTACGTGATTGTTTTGATAGTAAATGGATCTTACGTGATTGTTTTGATAGTAAATGGATTTTACGTTATTGTTTTGATAGTAAATGGATCTTACGTGATTGTTTTGATAGTAAATGGATCTTACGTGATTGTTTTGATAGTAAATGGATCCTACGTGATTGTTTTGATAGTAAATGGATCCTACGTGATTGTTTTGATAGTAAATGGATCCTTCGTGATTTTTTTGATAGTAAATGGATCTTACGTGATTGTTTTGATAGTAAATGGATCCTACGTGATTGTTTTGATAGTAAATGGATCTTACGTGATTGTTTTGATAGTAAATGGATCTTACGTGATTGTTTTGATAGTAAATGGATCTTACGTGATTGTTTTGATAGTAAATGGATCCTACGTGATTGTTTTGATAGTAAATGGATCCTACGTGATTGTTTTGATAGTAAATGGATCTTACGGTATTGTTTTGATAGTAAATGGATCTTACGTGATTGTTTTGATAGTAAATGGATCTTACGTGATTGTTTTGATAGTAAATGGATCTTACGTGATTGTTTTGATAGTAAATGGATCTTACGTGATTGTTTTGATAGTAAATGGATCTTACGTGATTGTTTTGATAGTAAATGGATCTTACGTGATTGTTTTGATAGTAACTGGATCCTACGTGATTGTTTTGATAGTAAATAGATCCTACGTGATTGTTTTGATAGTAAATGGATCTTACGTGATTGTTTTGATAGTAAATGGATCCTACGTGATTGTTTTGATAGTAAATGGATCTTACGTGATTGTTTTGATAGTAAATGGATCTTACGTGATTGGTTTGATTTACAAATGGATCTTACGGTATTGTTTTGATAGTAAATGGATCTTACGTGATTGTTTTGATAGTAAATGGATCTTACGTGATTGTTTTGATAGTAAATGGATCTTACGTGATTGTTTTGATAGTAAATGGATCCTACGTGATTGTTTTGATAGTAAATGGATCTTACGGTATTGTTTTGATAGTAAATGGATCTTACGTGATTGTTTTGATAGTAAATGGATCCTACGTGATTGTTTTGATAGTAAATGGATCTTACGTGATTGTTTTGATAGTAAATGGATCTTACGTGATTGTTTTGATAGTAAATGGATCCTACGTGATTGTTTTGATAGTAAATGGATCCTACGTGATTTTTTTGATAGTAAATGGATCTTACGTGATTGTTTTGATAGTAAATGGATCTTACGTGATTGTTTTGATAGTAAATGGACCATACGTTATTGTTTTGATAGTAAATGGATCTTACGTGATTGTTTTGATAGTAAATGGATCTTACGTGATTGTTTTGATAGTAAATGGATCCTACGTGATTGTTTTGATAGTAAATGGATCTTACGTGATTGTTTTGATAGTAAATAGATCTTACGTAATTGTTTCGATAGTAAATGGATCTTACGTGATTGTTTTGATAGTAAATGGATCCTACGTGATTGTTTTGATAGTAAATGGATCTTACGTGATTGTTTTGATAGTAAATGGATATTACGTAATTGTTTCGATAGTAAATAGATCTTACGTGATTGTTTTGATAGTAAATGGATCTTACGTGATTGTTTTGATAGTAAATGGATCTTACGTAATTGTTTCGATAGTAAATGGATCTTACGTGATTGTTTTGATAGTAAATGGATCCTACGTGATTGTTTTGATAGTAAATGGATCTTACGTGATTGTTTTGATAGTAAATGGATCTTACGTAATGTTTCGATAGTAAATGGATCTTAAGTGAATGTTTTGATAGTAAATGGATCCTACGTGATTGTTTTGATAGTAAATGGATCTTACGTGATTGTTTTGATAGTAAATGGATCTTACGTGATTGTTTTGATAGTAAATGGATTTTACGTTATTGTTTTGATAGTAAATGGATCTTACGTGATTGTTTTGATAGTAAATGGATCTTACGTGATTGTTTTGATAGTAAATGGATCCTACGTGATTGTTTTGATAGTAAATGGATCCTACGTGATTGTTTTGATAGTAAATGGATCCTACGTGATTTTTTTGATAGTAAATGGATCTTACGTGATTGTTTTGATAGTAAATGGATCCTACGTGATTGTTTTAATAGTAAATGGATCTTACGTGATTGTTTTGATAGTAAATGGATCTTACGTGATTGTTTTTATAGTAAATGGATCTTACGTGATTGTTTTGATAGTAAATGGATCCTACGTGATTGCTTTGATAGTAAATGGATCCTACGTGATTGTTTTGATAGTAAATGGATCTTACGGTATTGTTTTGATAGTAAATGGATCTTACGTGATTGTTTTGATAGTAAATGGATCTTACGTGATTGTTTTGATAGTAAATGGATCTTACATGATTGTTTTGATAGTAAATGGATCTTACGTGATTGTTTTGATAGTAAATGGATCTTACGTGATTGTTTTGATAGTAAATGGATCTTACGTGATTGTTTTGATAGTAACTGGATCCTACGTGATTGTTTTGATAGTAAATGGATCCTACGTGATTGTTTTGATAGTAAATGGATCTTACGTGATTGTTTTGATAGTAAATGGATCCTACGTGATTGTTTTGATAGTAAATGGATCTTACGTGATTGTTTTGATAGTAAATGGATCTTACGTGATTGTTTTGATAGTAAATGGATCTTACGGTATTGTTTTGATAGTAAATGGATCTTACGTGATTGTTTTGATAGTAAATGGATCTTACGTGATTGTTTTGATAGTAAATGGATCTTACGTGATTGTTTTGATAGTAAATGGATCCTACGTGATTGTTTTGATAGTAAATGGATCTTACGGTATTGTTTTGATAGTAAATGGATCTTACGTGATTGTTTTGATAGTAAATGGATCCTACGTGATTGTTTTGATAGTAAATGGATCTTACGTGATTGTTTTGATAGTAAATGGATCCTACGTGATTGTTTTGATAGTAAATGGATCCTACGTGATTTTTTTGATAGTAAATGGATCTTACGTGATTGTTTTGATAGTAAATGGATCTTACGTGATTGTTTTGATAGTAAATGGACCATACGTTATTGTTTTGATAGTAAATGGATCTTACGTGATTGTTTTGATAGTAAATGGATCTTACGTGATTGTTTTGATAGTAAATGGATCCTACGTGATTGTTTTGATAGTAAATGGATCTTACGTGATTGTTTTGATAGTAAATGGATCTTACGTGATTGTTTTGATAGTAAATGGATCCTACGTGATTGTTTTGATAGTAAATGGATCTTACGTGATTGTTTTGATAGTAAATGGATCTTACGTGATTGTTTTGATAGTAAATGGATCTTACGTGATTGTTTTGATAGTAACTGGATCTTACGTGATTGTTTTGATAGTAAATGGATCTTACGGTATTGTTTTGATAGTAAATGGATCTTACGTGATTGTTTTGATAGTAAATGGATCTTACGTGATTGTTTTGATAGTAAATGGATCTTACGTGATTGTTTTGATAGTAAATGGATCTTACGTGATTGTTTTGATAGTAAAGGGATCTTACGTGATTGTTTTGATAGTAACTGGATCCTACGTGATTGTTTTGATAGTAAATGGATCCTACGTGATTGTTTTGATAGTAAATGGATCTTACGTGATTGTTTTGATAGTAAATGGATCCTACGTGATTGTTTTGATAGTAAATGGATCTTACGTGATTGTTTTGATAGTAAATGGATCTTACGTGATTGTTTTGATAGTAAATGGATCTTACGGTATTGTTTTGATAGTAAATGGATCTTACGTGATTGTTTTGATAGTAAATGGATCTTACGTGATTGTTTTGATAGTAAATGGATCCTACGTGATTGTTTTGATAGTAAATGGATCTTACGTGATTGTTTTGATAGTAAATGGATCCTACGTGATTGTTTTGATAGTAAATGGATCTTACGGTATTGTTTTGATAGTAAATGGATTTTACGTGATTGTTTTGATAGTAAATGGATCCTACGTGATTGTTTTGATAGTAAATGGATCTTACGTGATTGTTTTGATAGTAAATGGATCCTACGTGATTGTTTTGATAGTAAATGGATCCTACGTGATTGTTTTGATAGTAAATGGATCTTACGTGATTGTTTTGATAGTAAATGGATCTTACGTGATTGTTTTGATAGTAAATGGATCTTACGTGATTGTTTTGATAGTAAATGGATCCTACGTGATTGTTTTGATAGTAAATGGATCCTACGTGATTGTTTTGATAGTAAATGGATCTTACGGTATTGTTTTGATAGTAAATGGATCTTACGTGATTGTTTTGATAGTAAATGGATCTTACGTGATTGTTTTGATAGTAAATGGATCTTACGTGATTGTTTTGATAGTAAATGGATCTTACGTGATTGTTTTGATAGTAAAGGGATCTTACGTGATTGTTTTGATAGTAACTGGATCCTACGTAATTGTTTTGATAGTAAATGGATCCTACGTGATTGTTTTGATAGTAAATGGATCTTACGTGATTGTTTTGATAGTAAATGGATCCTACGTGATTGTTTTGATAGTAAATGGATCTTACGTGATTGTTTTGATAGTAAATGGATCTTACGTGATTGTTTTGATAGTAAATGGATCTTACGGTATTGTTTTGATAGTAAATGGATCCTACGTGATTGTTTTGATAGTAAATGGATCTTACGTGATTGTTTTGATAGTAAATGGATCTTACGTGATTGTTTTGATAGTAAATGGATCATACGTGATTGTTTTGATAGTAAATGGATCTTACGTGATTGTTTTGATAGTAAATGGATCCTACGTGATTGTTTTGATAGTAAATGGATCTTACGGTATTGTTTTGATAGTAAATGGATCCTACGTGATTGTTTTGATAGTAAATGGATCTTACGTGATTGTTTTGATAGTAAATGGATCTTACGTGATTGTTTTGATAGTAAATGGATCCTACGTGATTGTTTTGATAGTAAATGGATCTTACGTGATTGTTTTGATAGTAAATGGATCCTACGTGATTGTTTTGATAGTAAATGGATCTTACGTGATTGTTTTGATAGTAAATAGATCTTACGTGATTGTTTTGATAGTAAATGGATCCTACGTGATTGTTTTGATAGTAAATGGATCTTACGGTATTGTTTTGATAGTAAATGGATCTTACGTGATTGTTTTGATAGTAAATAGATCTTACGTGATTGTTTTGATAGTAAATGGATCTTACGGTATTGTTTTGATAGTAAATGGATCTTACGTGATTGTTTTGATAGTAAATAGATCTTACGTGATTGTTTTGATAGTAAATGGATCTTACGTGATTGTTTTGATAGTAAATGGATCTTACGTGATTGTTTTGATAGTAAATGGATCTTACGTGATTGTTTTGATAGTAAATAGATCTTACGTGATTGTTTTGATAGTAAATGGATCTTACGTGATTGTTTTGATAGTAAATGGATCTTACGGTATTGTTTTGATAGTAAATGGATCTTACGTGATTGTTTTGATAGTAAATAGATCTTACGTGATTGTTTTGATAGTAAATGGATCTTACGGTATTGTTTTGATAGTAAATGGATCTTACGTGATTGTTTTGATAGTAAATAGATCTTACGGTATTGTTTTGATAGTAAATGGATCTTACGGTATTGTTTTGATAGTAAATGGATCTTACGTGATTGTTTTGATAGTAAATGGATCTTACGTGATTGTTTTGATAGTAAATGGATCCTACGTGATTGTTTTGATAGTAAATGGATCTTACGGTATTGTTTTGATAGTAAATGGATCCTACGTAATTGTTTTGATAGTAAATGGATCCTACGTGATTGTTTTGATAGTAAATGGATCTTACGTGATTGTTTTGATAGTAAAGGGATCTTACGTGATTGTTTTGATAGTAAATGGATCTTACGGTATTGTTTTGATAGTAAATGGATCCTACGTGATTGTTTTGATAGTAAATGGATCTTACGTGATTGTTTTGATAGTAAATGGATCCTACGTGATTGTTTTGATAGTAAATGGATCTTACGTGATTGTTTTGATAGTAAATGGATCTTACGTGATTGTTTTGATAGTAAATGGATCTTACGGTATTGTTTTGATAGTAAATTGATCTTACGTGATTGTTTTGATAGTAAATGGATCTTACGTGATTGTTTTGATAGTAAATGGATCCTACGTGATTGTTTTGATAGTAAATGGATCTTACGTGATTGTTTTGATAGTAAATGGATCCTACGTGATTGTTTTGATAGTAAATGGATCTTACGGTATTGTTTTGATAGTAAATGGATTTTACGTGATTGTTTTGATAGTAAATGGATCCTACGTGATTGTTTTGATAGTAAATGGATCTTACGTGATTGTTTTGATAGTAAATGGATCCTACGTGATTGTTTTGATAGTAAATGGATCTTACGGTATTGTTTTGATAGTAAATGGATCTTACGTGATTGTTTTGATAGTAAATGGATCTTACGTGATTGTTTTGATAGTAAATGAATCTTACGTGATTGTTTTGATAGTAAATGGATCTTACGTGATTGTTTTGATAGTAAAGGGATCTTACGTGATTGTTTTGATAGTAACTGGATCCTACGTAATTGTTTTGATAGTAAATGGATCCTACGTGATTGTTTTGATAGTAAATGGATCTTACGTGATTGTTTTGATAGTAAATGGATCCTACGTGATTGTTTTGATAGTAAATGGATCTTACGTGATTGTTTTGATAGTAAATGGATCTTACGTGATTGTTTTGATAGTAAATGGATCTTACGGTATTCTTTTGATAGTAAATGGATCTTACGTGATTGTTTTGATAGTAAATGGATCTTACGTGATTGTTTTGATAGTAAATGGATCCTACGTGATTGGTTTGATAGTAAATGGATCTTACGTGATTGTTTTGATAGTAAATGGATCCTACGTGATTGTTTTGATAGTAAATGGATCTTACGGTATTGTTTTGATAGTAAATGGATCTTACGTGATTGTTTTGATAGTAAATGGATCCTACGTGATTGTTTTGATAGTAAATGGATCTTACGTGATTGTTTTGATAGTAAATAGATCTTACGTGATTGTTTTGATAGTAAATGGATCTTACGTGATTGTTTTGATAGTAAATGGATCTTACGGTATTGTTTTGATAGTAAATGGATCTTACGTGATTGTTTTGATAGTAAATAGATCTTACGGTATTGTTTTGATAGTAAATGGATCTTACGTGATTGTTTTGATAGTAAATGGATCTTACGTGATTGTTTTGATAGTAAATGTATCATACGTGATTGTTTTGATAGTAAATGGATCTTACGTGATTGTTTTGATAGTAAATAGATCTTACGTGATTGTTTTGATAGTAAATGTATCATACGTGATTGTTTTGATAGTAAATGGATCTTACGTGATTGTTTTGATAGTAAATGGATCTTACGTGATTGTTTTGATAGTAAATGGATCTTACGTGATTGTTTTGATAGTAAATGGATCTTACGTGATTGTTTTGATAGTAAAGGGATCTTACGTGATTGTTTTGATAGTAACTGGATCCTACGTAATTGTTTTGATAGTAAATGGATCCTACGTGATTGTTTTGATAGTAAATGGATCTTACGTGATTGTTTTGATAGTAAATGGATCCTACGTGATTGTTTTGATAGTAAATGGATCTTACGTGATTGTTTTGATAGTAAATGGATCTTACGTGATTGTTTTGATAGTAAATGGATCTTACGGTATTGTTTTGATAGTAAATGGATCTTACGTGATTGTTTTGATAGTAAATGGATCTTACGTGATTGTTTTGATAGTAAATGGATCCTACGTGATTGTTTTGATAGTAAATGGATCTTACGTGATTGTTTTGATAGTAAATGGATCCTACGTGATTGTTTTGATAGTAAATGGATCTTACGGTATTGTTTTGATAGTAAATGGATTTTACGTGATTGTTTTGATAGTAAATGGATCCTACGTGATTGTTTTGATAGTAAATGGATCTTACGTGATTGTTTTGATAGTAAATGGATCCTACGTGATTGTTTTGATAGTAAATGGATCTTACGGTATTGTTTTGATAGTAAATGGATCTTACGTGATTGTTTTGATAGTAAATGGATCTTACGTGATTGTTTTGATAGTAAATGAATCTTACGTGATTGTTTTGATAGTAAATGGATCTTACGTGATTGTTTTGATAGTAAAGGGATCTTACGTGATTGTTTTGATAGTAACTGGATCCTACGTAATTGTTTTGATAGTAAATGGATCCTACGTGATTGTTTTGATAGTAAATGGATCTTACGTGATTGTTTTGATAGTAAATGGATCCTACGTGATTGTTTTGATAGTAAATGGATCTTACGTGATTGTTTTGATAGTAAATGGATCTTACGTGATTGTTTTGATAGTAAATGGATCTTACGGTATTGTTTTGATCGTAAATGGATCTTACGTGATTGTTTTGATAGTAAATGGATCTTACGTGATTGTTTTGATAGTAAATGGATCCTACGTGATTGTTTTGATAGTAAATGGATCTTACGTGATTGTTTTGATAGTAAATGGATCCTACGTGATTGTTTTGATAGTAAATGGATCTTACGGTATTGTTTTGATAGTAAATGGATCTTACGTGATTGTTTTGATAGTAAATGGATCCTACGTGATTGTTTCGATAGTAAATGGATCTTACGTGATTGTTTTGATAGTAAATAGATCTTACGTGATTGTTTTGATAGTAAATGGATCCTACGTGATTGTTTTGATAGTAAATGGATCTTACGGTATTGTTTTGATAGTAAATGGATCTTACGTGATTGTTTTGATAGTAAATGGATCTTACGGTATTGTTTTGATAATAAATGGATCTTACGTGATTGTTTTGATAATAAATGGATCTTACGTGATTGTTTTGATAGTAAAGGGATCTTACGTGATTGTTTTGATAGTAACTGGATCCTACGTAATTGTTTTGATAGTAAATGGATCCTACGTGATTGTTTTGATAGTAAATGGATCTTACGTGATTGTTTTGATAGTAAATGGATCCTACGTGATTGTTTTGATAGTAAATGGATCTTACGTGATTGTTTTGATAGTAAATGGATCTTACGGTATTGTTTTGATAGTAAATGGATCCTACGTGATTGTTTTGATAGTAAATGGATCTTACGTGATTGTTTTGATAGTAAATGGATCTTACGGTATTGTTTTGATAGTAAATGGATCTTACGTGATTGTTTTGATAGTAAATGGATCTTACGGTATTGTTTTGATAATAAGTGGATCTTACGTGATTGTTTTGATAATAAATGGATCTTACGTGATTGTTTTGATAGTAAAGGGATCTTACGTGATTGTTTTGATAGTAACTGGATCCTACGTAATTGTTTTGATAGTAAATGGATCCTACGTGATTGTTTTGATAGTAAATGGATCTTACGTGATTGTTTTGATAGTAAATGGATCCTACGTGATTGTTTTGATAGTAAATAGATCTTACGTGATTGTTTTGATAGTAAATGGATCTTACGTGATTGTTTTGATAGTAAATGGATCTTACGGTATTGTTTTGATAGTAAATGGATCTTACGTGATTGTTTTGATAGTAAATAGATCTTACGGTATTGTTTTGATAGTAAATGGATCTTACGTGATTGTTTTGATAGTAAATGGATCTTACGTGATTGTTTTGATAGTAAATGTATCATACGTGATTGTTTTGATAGTAAATGGATCTTACGTGATTGTTTTGATAGTAAATAGATCTTACGTGATTGTTTTGATAGTAAATGTATCATACGTGATTGTTTTGATAGTAAATGGATCTTACGTGATTGTTTTGATAGTAAATGGATCTTACGTGATTGTTTTGATAGTAAATGGATCTTACGTGATTGTTTTGATAGTAAATGGATCTTACGTGATTGTTTTGATAGTAAAGGGATCTTACGTGATTGTTTTGATAGTAACTGGATCCTACGTAATTGTTTTGATAGTAAATGGATCCTACGTGATTGTTTTGATAGTAAATGGATCTTACGTGATTGTTTTGATAGTAAATGGATCCTACGTGATTGTTTTGATAGTAAATGGATCTTACGTGATTGTTTTGATAGTAAATGGATCTTACGTGATTGTTTTGATAGTAAATGGATCTTACGGTATTGTTTTGATAGTAAATGGATCTTACGTGATTGTTTTGATAGTAAATGGATCTTACGTGATTGTTTTGATAGTAAATGGATCCTACGTGATTGTTTTGATAGTAAATGGATCTTACGTGATTGTTTTGATAGTAAATGGATCCTACGTGATTGTTTTGATAGTAAATGGATCTTACGGTATTGTTTTGATAGTAAATGGATTTTACGTGATTGTTTTGATAGTAAATGGATCCTACGTGATTGTTTTGATAGTAAATGGATCTTACGTGATTGTTTTGATAGTAAATGGATCCTACGTGATTGTTTTGATAGTAAATGGATCTTACGGTATTGTTTTGATAGTAAATGGATCTTACGTGATTGTTTTGATAGTAAATGGATCTTACGTGATTGTTTTGATAGTAAATGAATCTTACGTGATTGTTTTGATAGTAAATGGATCTTACGTGATTGTTTTGATAGTAAAGGGATCTTACGTGATTGTTTTGATAGTAACTGGATCCTACGTAATTGTTTTGATAGTAAATGGATCCTACGTGATTGTTTTGATAGTAAATGGATCTTACGTGATTGTTTTGATAGTAAATGGATCCTACGTGATTGTTTTGATAGTAAATGGATCTTACGTGATTGTTTTGATAGTAAATGGATCTTACGTGATTGTTTTGATAGTAAATGGATCTTACGGTATTGTTTTGATCGTAAATGGATCTTACGTGATTGTTTTGATAGTAAATGGATCTTACGTGATTGTTTTGATAGTAAATGGATCCTACGTGATTGTTTTGATAGTAAATGGATCTTACGTGATTGTTTTGATAGTAAATGGATCCTACGTGATTGTTTTGATAGTAAATGGATCTTACGGTATTGTTTTGATAGTAAATGGATCTTACGTGATTGTTTTGATAGTAAATGGATCCTACGTGATTGTTTCGATAGTAAATGGATCTTACGTGATTGTTTTGATAGTAAATAGATCTTACGTGATTGTTTTGATAGTAAATGGATCCTACGTGATTGTTTTGATAGTAAATGGATCTTACGGTATTGTTTTGATAGTAAATGGATCTTACGTGATTGTTTTGATAGTAAATGGATCTTACGGTATTGTTTTGATAATAAATGGATCTTACGTGATTGTTTTGATAATAAATGGATCTTACGTGATTGTTTTGATAGTAAAGGGATCTTACGTGATTGTTTTGATAGTAACTGGATCCTACGTAATTGTTTTGATAGTAAATGGATCCTACGTGATTGTTTTGATAGTAAATGGATCTTACGTGATTGTTTTGATAGTAAATGGATCCTACGTGATTGTTTTGATAGTAAATGGATCTTACGTGATTGTTTTGATAGTAAATGGATCTTACGGTATTGTTTTGATAGTAAATGGATCCTACGTGATTGTTTTGATAGTAAATGGATCTTACGTGATTGTTTTGATAGTAAATGGATCTTACGGTATTGTTTTGATAGTAAATGGATCTTACGTGATTGTTTTGATAGTAAATGGATCTTACGGTATTGTTTTGATAATAAATGGATCTTACGTGATTGTTTTGATAATAAATGGATCTTACGTGATTGTTTTGATAGTAAAGGGATCTTACGTGATTGTTTTGATAGTAACTGGATCCTACGTAATTGTTTTGATAGTAAATGGATCCTACGTGATTGTTTTGATAGTAAATGGATCTTACGTGATTGTTTTGATAGTAAATGGATCCTACGTGATTGTTTTGATAGTAAATGGATCTTACGTGATTGTTTTGATAGTAAATGGATCTTACGTGATTGTTTTGATAGTAAATGGATCTTACGGTATTGTTTTGATAGTAAATGGATCTTACGTGATTGTTTTGATAGTAAATGGATCTTACGTGATTGTTTTGATAGTAAATGGATCCTACGTGATTGTTTTGATAGTAAATGGATCTTACGTGATTGTTTTGATAGTAAATGGATCCTACGTGATTGTTTTGATAGTAAATGGATCTTACGTGATTGTTTTGATAGTAAATGGATCCTACGTGATTGTTTTGATAGTAAATGGATCTTACGTGATTGTTTTGATAGTAAATGGATCTTACGTGATTGTTTTGATAGTAAATGGATCCTACGTGATTGTTTTGATAGTAAATGGATCCTACGTGATTGTTTTGATAGTAAATGGATCCTACGTGATTGTTTTGATAGTAGATGGATCTTACGTGATTGTTTTGATAGTAAATGGATCTTACGTGATTGTTTTGATAGTAAATGGATCTTACGTGATTGTTTTGATAGTAAATGGATCTTACGTGATTGTTTTGATAGTAACTGGATCTTACATGATTGTTTTGATAGTAAATGGATCTTACGTGATTGTTTTGATAGTAGATGGATCTTACGTGATTGTTTTGATAGTAAATGGATCTTACGTGATTGTTTTGATAGTAAATGGATCTTACGTGATTGTTTTGATAGTAAATGGATCTTACGTGATTGTTTTGATAGTAACTGGATCTTACGTGATTGTTTTGATAGTAAATGGATCTTACGTGATTGTTTTGATAGTAAATGGATCTTTCGTGATTGTTTTGATAGTAAATGGATCCTACGTGATTGTTTTGATAGTAAATGGATCTTACGTGATTGTTTTGATAGTAAATGGATCCTACGTGATTGTTTTGATAGTAAATGGATCCTACGTGATTGTTTTGATAGTAAATGGATCTTACGTGATTGTTTTGATAGTAAATGGATCTTACGTGATTGTTTTGCTAGTAAATTGATCTTACGTGATTGTTTTGATAGTAAATGGATCTTACGTGATTGTTTTGATAGTAAATGGATCTTACGTGATTGTTTTGATAGTAAATGGATCCTACGTGATTGTTTTGATAGTAAATTGATCCTACGTGATTGTTTTGATAGTAAATGGATCTTACGGTATTGTTTTGATAGTAAATGGATCTTACGTGATTGTTTTGATAGTAAATGGATCCTACGTGATTGTTTTGATAGTAAATGGATCTTACGTGATTGTTTTGATAGTAAATGGATCTTACGTGATTGTTTTGATAGTAAATGGATCTTACGTGATTGTTTTGATAGTAAATGGATTTTACGTGATTGTTTTGATAGTAAATGGATCTTACGTGATTGTTTTGATAGTAAATGGATCCTACGTGATTGTTTTGATAGTAAATGGATCCTACGTGATTGTTTTGATAGTAAATGGATCTTACGGTATTGTTTTGATATTAAATGGATCTTACGTGATTGTTTTGATAGTAAATGGATCCTACATGATTGTTTTGATAGTAAAGGGATCTTACGTGATTGGTTTGATAGTAAATGGATCCTACGTGATTGTTTTGATAGTAAATGGATCTTACGTGATTGTTTTGATAGTAAATGGATCCTACGTGATTGTTTTGATAGTAAATGGATCTTACGTGATTGTTTTGATAGTAAATGGATCTTACGTGATTGTTTTGATAGTAAATGGATCTTACGTGATTGTTTTGATAGTAAATGGATCTTACGTGATTGTTTTGATAGTAAATGGATCATACGTGATTGTTTTGATAGTAAATGGATCATACGGTATTGTTTTGATAGTAAATGGATCTTACGTGATTGTTTTGATAGTAAATGGATCCTACGTGATTGTTTTGATAGTAAATGGATCTTACGTGATTGTTTTGATAGTAAATGGATCCTACGTGATTGTTTTGATAGTAAATGGATCTTACGTGATTGTTTTGATAGTAATTGGATCCTACGTCATTGTTTTGATAGTAAATGGATCCTACGTGATTGTTTTGTATAGTAAATGGATCCTACGTGATTGTTTTGATAGTAAATGGATCCTACGTGATTGTTTTGATAGAAATGGATCTTACGTGATTGTTTTGATAGTAAATGGATCCTACGTGATTGTTTTGATAGTAAATGGATCCTACGTGATTGTTTTGATAGTAAATGGATCCTACGTCATTGTTTTGATAGTAAATGGATCATACGTGATTGTTTTGATAGTAAATGGATCCTACGTGATTGTTTTGATAGTAAATGGATCTTACGTGATTGTTTTGATAGTAAATGGATCCTACGTCATTGTTTTGATAGTAAATGGATCATACGTGATTGTTTTGATAGTAAATGGATCCTACGTCATTGTTTTGATAGTAAATGGATCATACGTGATTGTTTTGATAGTAAATGGATCCTACGTGATTGTTTTGATAGTAAATGGATCCTACGTGATTGTTTTGATAGTAAATGGATCCTACGTGATTTTACTGAAGGCTTTGCTGGCCTTTTTGATCCTTACCAATATTTTGGAATCAATAGATCGATCTCAACATCGATCTCAAGAGAGGATTCTGCCAAGGTATACAAAGGAGTCAACCCCACTTAAGCGTTTAAGCGTGAAAAAGGTAGAATCGAGTTTATTTAAATGAGAGGAATTAAATAAAACAAAATCAATGACTTACATTTGCCAATGTAAGACTTTTCGGATGCCGTTTCTATTTTTCTGCTTGCTCCACAGTAAATGCTTAAAATAATGTTAGCCAATCAGATGGCATATGTGACTGGTGCATACAGAAAGTGTATTTTATTTAACTTTTGCCCCAGTGTCGATTGGAGAGTATTGCTAGACGTTAGTTGGGGGGTAAAAACTCCTTTGACTTTACTAAAAAAATAAAATGTTGTTAAGGACTAAATATTATAATCGATGAAATCGATCGAAAAAAAATTTTTTTTAAACACGGATCAATAATTAGTTTAAATCAATAATTGTCCTAAATCACTGATTAAAAGAGAAATGTTTATATTTTGTTATTAAACCCTTTCCTATCAACGAAATAAGGGCAAAAAATTGCCTTTACTTTATATATAAGTGAAAAGTATATTTTTTTTACTTCATGGCTTAAAAGAAATATTTGATGTTCTCAATTCTATTTATAATGATTTGACATCGAGAATTTCATATTAAAAGACTCTATGTAAATAATATGAATTTCACTGATCATTTGTAGACTTACTGTCGAATATCTTTACTTTGCATGACCAGTGAGTTCAACCAGTTTCCAATTACCTATCTCCTATTTAGTGCCATTACACCTGGTGTCATGTTATTAGCTCTTCAATCAGATATTTGAAATGGAATGTAAGCCTATCAAATTCATAAGATCAAGTTCTCATGAACTTTTTAAGACAAAGCAATTCCTTTCAGATTGAATGGATTTCTAACGAATCACCTTTTTTGAAAAATAATCAAAATGTAAAATTTACGCAACAAAAACTCGGTCGGAAACAATGTCAATTACATAACACACGGAGATGAATTTCTACAGAGAGAAGAATAAAACAATCATAACGGAATCTCTTTTCTTTTCAAGATGAACAACGTTTTTGTGAATCAGTTGCATTACAGGATTATCGATGGGCACTATGGAATCGGCAAGCCAAATTGAAATCCAGCCAATTCTTACACGCTAATACCATCAGAGAAAGGGATGAACCCCTGATTCCTACCGCTTTAGGAAAATAACAATTTGTGTTCAATTAATCGTGTACGATATGTATTATTTATTATGCACTACTTTCCTTGGATGTAGATCGACAGCCAATCAGAAGCCCTGGCGTTGGAACATAAATGGCTGGACTTCTTCTTACAGAACCAAATGTAATTTCGCACCCGCCCCCGCCCCCGCCCCCGCCCCCGCCCCCGCCCCCGGTCAGAATTGGAGCCAGTACACTGCCCAGAGTAGACGTAGTTGTTGGTTTCCCCAAATCGCCAACAATATGGTAAATCTACCTTAGTCTAACCCTATCCCTACCCCTAACGCCGCACTTTATAAAGACTGACTGTGTAGCTGTCAACTGTTCACTGGTCACTGTCCACTGTTAACTGTCAACTGTTCACTGTTAACTGTTCACTACCAACTGTTCACTGTCAACTGTTCACTTTCAACTGTTCACTGTTCACTGTTCACTGTCAACTGTCAACTGTTCACTGTCCACTGTTCACTTTTCACTGTCCACTGTTCACTGTTCACTGTCAACTGTTCACTGTTCACTGTCAACTGTCAACTGTTCACTGTCAACTGTCAACTGTTCACTGTTCACTGTTCACTGTTCACTGTCAACTGTTCACTGTCAACTGTTCACTGTCAACTGTTCACTGTTCACTGTTCACTGTTCACTGTCAACTGTTCACTGTCAACTGTTCACTGTTCACTGTTCACTGTCAACTGTTCACTGTCAACTGTTCACTGTCAACTGTTAACTGTCCACTGTTCAATGTTCACTGTCAACTGTTCACTGTCAACTGTCAACTGTTCACTGTTCACTGTTCACTGTCAACTGTTCACTGTCAACTGTTCACTGTCAACTGTTCACTGTTAACTGTCAACTGTTCACTGTTTGCTGTCAACTGTTCACTGTTCACTGTTCACTGTCAACTGTTCACTGTCAACTGTTCACTGTCAACTGTTCACTGTTCACTGTCAACTGTTCACTGTCAACTGTTCACTGTTCACTGTCAACTGTTCACTGTCAACTGTTCACTGTCAACTGTTCACTGTTCACTGTCAACTGTTCACTGTCAACTGTTCACTGTTCACTGTTCACTGTCAACTGCCAACTGTTCACTGTCAACTGTTCACTATTCACTGTCAACTGTTCACTGTCAACTGTTCACTGTCAACTGTTCACTGTCAACTGTTCACTGTCAACTGTTCACTGTCAACTGTTCACTGTTCACTGTCAACTGTTCACTGTCAACTGTTCACTGTTCACTGTTCACTGTCAACTGCCAACTGTTCACTGTCAACTGTTCACTATTTACTGTCAACTGTTCACTGTCAACTGTTCACTGTCAACTGTTCACTGTCAACTGTTCACTGTCAACTGTTCACTGTTCACTGTCAACTGCCAACTGTTCACTGTCAACTGTTCACTGTTCACTGTCAACTGTTCACTGTCAACTGTTCACTGTTCACTGTTCACTGTCAACTGCCAACTGTTCACTGTCAACTGTTCACTATTCACTGTCAACTGTTCGCTGTCAACTGTTCGCTGTCCACTGTTCACTGTTCACTCTCTGCTGCCCAGAAATCAACTGAGCTCTTCAATGTCAAAATTTCATACTAATAAACTCACCACTTATGCAAATTGCCTACCAACCAGAGCCATCTAAGTCCATAGACTCCAAACAGCCAATCTGCAAAGGGGAGATAACTCAATTGACAGATATTGTCAAGAAGGCAAATTATCACAGCATCTTTAACTACAAGAGGAAATTTTTATTTGAACTAAAATAAATGGCGAAAAAAAAGTTAAAAGACAAACAAACAAAAAGAAGAAAGAAAGCAACAAACAAAATATACAAAAAATGACAAAAGAAGAAATGATAAAGAAACAATATATATATATATATATCAGAGCAATTACGAAGGGAAGACAAGTTTTATTTTTCATTATTAAAAGATACGAGAGGGAAAAACAAATTGTTTCCCCTTTTGTACTTTTTAATCTTGAAAGATAAAACGTGTCTTCCCTTCGTAATTTCTTTAATATAATTCTGTATCCCAAAGAAAATCATGAAACATATCCGAACTCAAGATTCGAAACCCAAGTCACTTGCATGCGAGGTGAGTACTCTCTCACTGAGCCACTTCGCTTCTCTGAGAGAGGAGGTGGCTCAGTGGGAGAGTACTCGCCTCGCATGCAAGTGACTCAGGTTTCGAATCCTGAGTTCAGATATGTTCTACTGATGAGCCCAAAGGAGGGCGAAACTCGAGTCTAGGACTTCCGGTTTGTGGCTTTCATGGTTTATGTGGACTGCGGCGTTGTCTTATTGTGGAAATAATTATATATATCATCTCACATTCAAAATCTAATATATATATATATATATATATATATATATATATATATATATATATATATATATATATATATATATATATAGCATAATATAAAATGAAATAATAAAATAAGGTGCGAATCAAATTTTATTAGAATTCAAAATTCAGGCAAAGTATCTTAAAGTCCTTAACCCATGAGTTTTCAAAGATAATTCTTCTCATCAGAGGACCATTACCGCAGTGACGTTACTGCAGGTGATAAAATTACACTTTGAAAATATATAAAAATATATACAAAAATACATAAAAGTACATAACACATCAAATATATCAAGCCCAAAACATACTTATTTGTTAAAGTTATAAAATCCATCCAAGTCATACAAATTAAAACATATTCAGGAAAGATATCCAAGAGGTTGATTGAAGATTGATCCAGGTATTGAGTGACAGTCCAAAAGCGAAAAAATTGAAAGAACTGAAAAACCGAAAAAGTTATCCAGTCGGGAAATGCGTCCGCAATCGATGCAGTAAATTACAGTGAAAAATGCATCCAATGTTTATGTTAATTAATACAATGATAAATGAACCAAATCAAATAAAAGTTCAATAAACTCACTTTGTGTTGAAATCATGATGTTCAAAATTCAGGGTTCAAATGATTTGATCGGAGTAGCACAAACCAAAATTCGCTGGTTAAATGGAAAATCCGCTAAATCCGATTTGATAGAATTAAATCAAACTGACGTTGAGATACTTTGCCTGAATTTTGAATTCTAATAAAATTTGATTCGCACCTTATTTTATTATTTCATTTTATATTATGCTATATATATAATCTCGGAAGTTTCTCAACCATTAAAACTATATTAAAAAATTAAAAAAAAAATTTTTTTAAACTGATAGTCCCAAGTCTTTCAGTGGAAAATCATTCATGTAAGTCAATTTATTTTTTACAGTTATTATATTAGTTTGTTTCTAACACTATTTTAAGGGATCATCAGTTGTTTACCATGAAAAACTGTTTCGGGAATTTAAAAACAAGACAGTATTTAATTTCATGGCTTCCCAGCAGAGTTGATCAGACCCCACTTCCCTTAAAAGACAAAAACATAAACGTTCCTTATACTAAATCTACGTTTTGTTCCATATAAATGTTTTGCTAACTTATATTAGTTATTTAAAAAAATAAATAAATAAAAAAAAAGAATTTCTTTACCTGTGCTGTTCGTCTGTCTAATAAAATTTATCCGTTACTTACAAAAATGTTGCTGCATTTTAAAGTGTTTGGACGAATCCATTACACTATTATTTAGGTGATTAATGTATTATTTTTAGTTTTATATTATAAATATAAAAAATATCAACACATCAAAAAATAATAAATAAATAAATAAATATATATATATATATATATATATATATATATATATATATATACACACACACACATACATATATATATACCTTTAGTCCCTCCTTCTCTCCCTCTTCCTCCTTTGTTGTCCATCTCTCCGTTGTCGTCAACCTCAAATAAATATTAATCTTCCTTGTTCACTTACAGTTTTTCTAATCTGCGTTCACAACTGTCGATTTTTTTCTTTTCTCAGTGTTTCAAATCGGCGTTTATAAGTTAACCGTTAAGTTTTTCTCTTTTTCTTCTTTTTCTTCTTCTTCTTTTGCCAACTCCCAGTGTTTAAAATCGGCGTTCATATATATATATATGATTATTTTCATTTACACAGACATGTACAAAATCTGCGACACTGGCATGTCGATGTTATCGATCAACAGTTGTTATAAACTGAGATCTCATCAGGCAGAGTTAGAATCCGATCTTAACACCTTAGATCATTTCCAAATATGATCTACGGTTAAGATCGGATTCTAACTCTGCCTGATGAGATCTCAGTTTATAACAACTGTTGATCGATAACATCGACATGCCAGTGTCGCAGATTTTGTACATGTCTGTGTAAATGAAAATAATCGTATATAAAAGCTCTATTTGATGTTGAGCACTTTTTATAAACCCGGTTGAAATTCTTTGGATTACTACCCTATGGATGTTTTATCTGGATTATCATTATATATATATATATATATATATATATATATATATATATATATATATATGTATCACAAGTTGATGCTTCTGCTGTATTACAGGGCCGAAAAAGCAAATTTTTATCTTTAATTTTGAAGAGTCAAATGACAGGAAAGTGTTCCAAGGCTTGTGGAACTCTTTTCCTGCTGACTGTTTTCCTCCTACCTATAACCTTGGTCTTTTCAAGACTAAGGTCAATAGGCATCTCCTGTCTTTGCGATAATCATATTTGTTCTTGTTAGCTACTTACATCAGGTGGCTTCATGCCTTGTCTGGAGCGATTTCCATTAAAAAAAATTTTGTTAAATATCTTTAATGGGATTTTACCGCTAAGCATTTTAATTAACGTAAAGTAAAAAAATATATATATATACGTAAAAGGATTATTTAGGAATCAACCAATCACAAAGCTTTATGGTATTTGGTACCAATAAAAATTTAAAAGATTTATTGAAATAAATTCCGCACCTGAAATTAATCTGTGCGCTTGCAAGAAGTCTATTATTTAGGCATTAAATAAAAAATATCTTGTAAGTTCAAAGCGTTAAAACCCATTTTTAGATAAATCCTGGGAGAACATTTTGAATTATCTCCCCCTGTCATTTGACTCTTCAAAATTAAAGATAGAAATATTTGGTTCGGCTCTGTAATGCACAAGCGCCCAGAAGTTAGTAGAACCAAAAACTTTAAAGTGCTCGATCTTAGGTCTTAAAAGAGCTAATATAAATTATTTTATTTAAATACTCTACATTACTGTGTCCGCTGGAGATACCCGGGTTTCGTCCATCTGGTCATCTTGGAAGTGGGAGAAATACCAACCGGATGTATTCTTATTCCGGAAATAGTCATCAGTCCTGTTTGTAAGTGAAAGATCTATGGCCGATTTTAGACTTTTTGCTTCAAACCAAATAGTATAGTATTGTTATGGTGTCGTACCTATATGACGAAAAGTTGGACTCGTCCATTCTTAATAAAATACATTTATGTTTCGGAAATTTTGAGATGAGGGTTGACAATTTGTAGAATTTGGAATATTCGGACTACTGTTCTCATCTTGGGTGTTTTTATCATAACGCTTCAGCCGATGTAACCTCCGACCTTCTTCAGGTGTACTTTATCGAACTTGGGAATCTTTCAGATTCCCGAGTTCGACAGAAAGATTCACAAGTTCGACAAAGTACACCTGAAGAAGGTTACATCGGCCGAAACGTTGTGGTAAATCACCCAAGATGAGAACAATAGTCCGATTATTCCGAATTCTACACATAGAAGCATTTAGGCTTCTTGTAATTGGATTGAACTTCAGTCTACCCTGGCAGTCAGGACTGATATACCACTTCTCTTGTTCGCTGTACATATCTTTTCTTTAATATATATTGTCCACCTAACCCCGTGTTCTATGTCTTCATTTCGGGCCCCTAAACAGGGTCACAACACTATTTAAATTATACCATTGCATTGACACTTTGATCATGACAATAAGTAAATGGCATCTAATGTGATTTTCTGTTTCCTTACTGCTGAATTGACGTCACAAATATGCCGATAGCCAACCAGAAAGGAAAGGTGACGATCAGGTCAATTAAGGGTATCCGGTTTCGAACCAAGGGAGTGGCTGGTTGCAAACAGCAGAAAACAAACAATTGTACAACAAAAACGAAAGTTGTTTTGTTCTTTTTTGTTGCTATAAAATATGATAGCAACAATAGTCACTTCTTTTAATAAATTTGATTTTCTTTTTTTCTGTTTTGTTTCCCCGGGTGGACAATTACTGCACATCAGCTGGAATACTTATGTTAGGGATGGCCAACCTATAGTACATGCACCCACAGTGGCTCGTTGTACGATTACACGTGGCTCACTCAACATCAGATTTTAATTAGTTTTATGGCATTGTGTTATTATTTTCTACCGGCACATCAACACTTAGGTTCTTAAGTTCTTAGGTTTCAATTTCTTAATATCTTCAAATATTTATAAATTAATTTTTTTTTTTAAATTAATACCGTGTGAACAATAGAGTCTATATAACCCCTAGATGGAAACGTGACAAGTTATACTACTCTGCGTCAGAATAAAAGTAAAGACAATTAAAGGGTGCCTCCATATTTACTAAAGTTTCCCTCCCCCAAGAGATCCCTTAATCTTACGCACCCCTATCTCTGACACACACACAAAAAAGTTCCTATAATCTGACACCCCCAAGATGTCCCATAAGCTTATGCACCCCTAAAAAGAAGATCTCATAATCTGACCCCCCCCTCAAAAAAGATCCAATGATCTTACATATCCCCCAAAAAGATGCCATAATCTGACAAACACACAAAAAAGATCCCATAATCTTACATATCCCCCAAAAAGATCCCATAATCTGACAAACACACAAAAAAGATCCCATAATCTTACATATCCCCCAAAAAGATGCCATAATATGACACCTACACAAAAAAGATCCCATAATCTTACATATCCCCTAAAAAGATCCCATAATCCGACACCCACACAAAAAAGATCCCATAATCTTACATATCCCCCAAAAAGATCCCATAATCTGACAAACACACAAAAAAGATCCCATAATCTTACATATCCCCCAAAAAGATGCCATAATCTGACACACACACAAAAAAGATCCCATAATCTTACATATCCCCCAAAAAGATGCCATAATCTGACACCCACACAAAAAGATCCCATAATCTTACATATCCCCCAAAAAGATGCCATAATCTGACACACACACAAAAAAGATCCCATAATCTTACATATCCCCCAAAAAGATGCCATAATCCGACACCCACACAAAAAAGATCCCATAATCTTACATATCACCCAAAAAGATCCCATAATCAGAAATCCCCCCCTCCAAAAAAGATAACATAATTTGACACCCCCACCTAAAATGATTACATAATCTTACACAACAGAACCCCCCCCCCCCTAAAAAAACGCTGTGACACAAACGACTATGAAACAAAATGGCCGTGAAGAGTCTAAAAGGTCGAAAAGACCGATTAAAAATAACAGCGTTAAGACCTCCACTGCAGAGTCACAGACAGTATTGGAATCCTGAAGAGGCTTGATCGCTACACAAATTACAGAGAAGGCCAATGGCTATTATCAACAGTAACTCGATGGTAAACAGCTGTTGCGAGAACGCAAAGCGATTTGCAATACGCATTGAAAAAGATCAAAGAATGCTGGAAAACTTGGAGAAACTTGCTAGTTTAACTCTAGGGAACACCACCTGTTTTTGCCAGTGAGCGATCACTGATAATGTGAGAACTCGTAATGAGTAAATCCTCATAATAGATGATAGAAACACCAATAAGCGCAAATAGGAAGAATGGAATTTGGGATAGAAAAATGTGCACTACTGGAGATGAAAAAGGGAAAAATTGAAACAATCGTATTGAACCCCACTGCATACGGTGGTCAATCACAAAAGTGTGATATCCTGGTCACGGTGCCGGATTGTGACCCCCCCCCCCCAGCCGTGCAGTTCGTCGTGGCAATAAAGAAAATAGATCCAAATGATCCAAATAATACAAATTATACAAAAAATACAAATAATCCAAATAATACAAATAATCCAAATAATCCAAATAATGCAAATAATCCAAATAATACAAATAATACAAATAATGCAAATAATCC
This sequence comes from Sepiola atlantica, assembly GCA_963556195.1. Taxonomy (NCBI): domain Eukaryota; kingdom Metazoa; phylum Mollusca; class Cephalopoda; order Sepiida; family Sepiolidae; genus Sepiola; species Sepiola atlantica. The sequence continues at coordinate 107,796,132 of OY744531.1, forward strand.
AAATAATCCAAATAATACAAATAACCCAAATAATACAAATAATACAAATAATTCAAATAACCCAAATAATCCAAATAATCCAAATAATAAAAATAATCCAAATAATCCAAATAATGCAAATAATCCAAATAATACAAATAATACAAATAATTCAAATAACCCAAATAATTCAAATAATTCAAATAATACAAATAATCCAAATAATCCAAATAATGCAAATAATCCAAATAATAAAAATAATCCAAATAATCCAAATAATCCAAATAATCCAAATAATTCAAATAATACAAATAATATAATGTTTTGTAAGTCAAGGACTTTTTTTTTAAATACATTATTTTCTCTGTCGTGAATGCCTTCTATTACTAGACTAACAGCAGTAACAAACTAAATAAAGGTTTCTTCGACAGTTTTTTTTTGTTGTGTAGATAATGGTCTTAAAAACAAATTATGAGAAGTTGCAAATGCCTATAATTTTAAACTTATAATTTTAAACTTATAATTTTAAACTTATAATTTTAAACTTATAATTTTTAACTTATAATTTTAAACTTATAATTTTAAACTTATAATTTTTAACTTATAATTTTAAACTTATAATTTTAAACTTATAATTTTAAACTTATAATTTTAAACTTATAATTTTTAACTTATAATTTTAAACTTATAATTTTAAACTTATAATTTTAAACTTATAATTTTAAACTTATAATTTTAAACTTATAATTTTAAACTTATAATTTTAAACTTATAATGTTAAACTTATAATTTTAAACTTATAATTTTAAACTTATAATTTTAAACTTATAATTTTAAACTTATAATTTTAAACTTATAATTTTAAACTTATAATTTTAAACTTATAATTTAAAACTTATAATTTTAAACTTATAATTTTAAACTTATAAACACATAACAACAACTTATGTTTTACCCTTCCTCATTTACTAGACATCATCCTCGATTGTCTCTCTGTATAAGGGTTTGTTAGGAATTTGGCTAAGATCAAAGTGTAGTATCTGTTCCAATGGATACTGCACCCACAGACTGGTATTGTCTTGGCCTTCGGGGCTTGATTTACGCCGGTCTATGGGTCTGTCCTGTGCAGTTCTAGGAGGTCCACCCTCCCAGGCTTCGCCTCCCCTCTTTGGGGAGGAGTAAGTTTATTGCTTACTGCCTGAGGCGTCCCTACCGGGAATGCCGACGAGGCTGCCCAGGCAATTTTTAAACCCTACTTTCCCGACCCGACCGTGGGTCACATCTTACTTGTGGGAGTAAGATAAAAACTGGCCTTGTGCCTAACTCCTGGAGAGGAGTAAATCAATACTCTCCCCTACAAGTAAACCCTGACCAAATATTCAAAATAACATAGTATTCGAAGCCTAAATAAGATCTCCTCGACACGGCTATGCATCAGCTTATACGAGGAATGGTGCACCTTCTCCTAGTGATGTTACCTCAAGTAACAACACTTAACTGGATACTCCACCAGACTAGATGAATTCAGTAAGACCAAGAGACCAAAAAAAAGTTGCAAAATTTTAACCTTTAATTATATACGTTTTCTTACAGTTTTGCATGTGCTAAACCGAATTCTTTTTAAACAAATGTTTTAATTACGATTTAAATTCCACCAGCATGCATTTCTAGTCAACCATGTTAATTTTTTGTCAATAGTTGAAGAAAGAATTTATGATTTAACACCATTTGGAATTTGAAAGGAATTGGGAAGCATTTAAACTGTCAAATAGAAAGTAATTTCTGAATAAATCCGAAGCCAGATTATAGTTAATAGTCAAGTTCCCAGGCGACACAGGATAGGGGCATGGCGAATGCGTACGAGTATGGTACCCATAGACGTCGGCTGCAAAGTGGAGATCACGTGATATTAGTAACACCGTTTTTTATGTTCAGACTAAAAGCATACCGTGCTGTTCGTCTTCTGAAGTTGAAATCGTTGAAATACAAACTGTTTATGTTCTTTTTTTTCTTTTCTTTTTTTGTAAATACATTTATTCAATTTTGACACTAAAAAAGGGGGGGGGAATTGCATTTGTAACATTTTTCGTTTCAAAAAACTTTCTGTTTATTTTATTTAATAAATGAACCGTTTTTTTTTTTTGACAATCACTCGTTTGTTTGTATTTCAACGATTGCAATTCCAGAAAACGAACGGCCAACGATACTAATAATATCACGTGATCCTCGCCTTGCAGATGAAGATTTAGGGTACCATACTCGTAGACATTCACTAATATGCAAATCAATTGACAATGTTGAAAAACATTGCTGTGAAAAGATCAAAGAAAACAACTTTCTGGAAAAGAGATTTTGTTTAATTAATGAGAAAACGGTTGGGATTTAAAATAGGAAATCAAAAATAACTGATCAAAAATATGTAAAGTTAAATAGTTAATCAAACAAGTAATGGATACTAATGAACTTGCTTTAAATAAAGATATGCACAATGCACAATGCACATATGCATATATGCACATATGCACAATGCATTCAACTAAAAGTTTAAATGTTATCTAAATAACTGCTAAAAATCTATTTAAATTGTCTCATTTTTTGATACAACTCTCGATTTGTTTTTCTGAAACTGATTTCTTCATAGAACGTTCATATTCATATTCCTAAATAAAAATTTTTTTTTAAAATCACAAACTGAGTAAGGTCCAAAAAAAGGTCAAAAAAAAAAGGTCCAAAAAAAGGTAAAAAAAAAAGGTAAAAAAAAAAAGGTAAAAAAAAAAGGTCTAAAAAAGAGTCACCAACTTAATAGGTCCCTCTCTATCAACCAAGCTCCAGTCCCTGTCCCATCACCGCAATGTTGCATCCTTGTGCCTGTTTTACAAGTACTTCAATGGAATGTGCTCCGATGAACTTGCTGCCCTGGTGCCCCCCCCCCTCCTCGACGTAAATACACTAGACCAATCAGCTAAATCCCATCCATTCACTGTGGAGGTCCCCAGTCCCCGTCTACTCCAATAGCTTCTTTTCTCATGCTGCCGGACTCTGGAACTCCCTCCCTGCTCCCTGTTTCCCCGACTGTACCAACATGCAGAAATTTAAAACTGATGCAAACAAACATCTCGCTGCACAGCTCCCAACTTAGGATGAACCCCCCCCCCAAAAAAAAAAAACTTACACCCTAAATCTCAGTAGCCCCTTACGTCTACAGTGGCGGCCTGCCTTGTTTGGGGTGAACTATGTTAAAATAAAATTTAAAAATTTTAAGTCATTGGAAAAGCTTACCTTAAAATAATCTGAGTTGCCTCAACCATTTTCAAGAGAAGAAAAACGAATTTCTTTTGCAGCTGTAGAAAGAATGAATTTGCTGGATTCAATTTACTATGACCTTCAAACCTGGTAATAAACCTACTTAACCCTAACCCTAACCCTAACCCTAACCCTAACCCTAACCTACTTAAAGTTCAACACAATTCATAGAAGCTAATAAATCAGCAGGTCTATCATACCAAGAGTAGTTCACATAACATGATTATGATACAAAAACAAAACATGGTTATAAAACAAATGCTGTTATGGTTAAATAAAAGATTAAAAAAACATTTACACCTGCAAGAATTGATATTTATTTACAAACAATTTAGAGCCAGTAAAAGTAGTAACATAGTTTTGTGATTTTTTTATCTGCTTGTAGATTTGAAAGATAATCTCTTCGAAAAATCATGAAAAACTCATAAACTCTTCTATCAAATTTAGAAAATATTTATCTTCAACCTAATCAGAATTTCTCCTAGATCTGGAAGGTTATTGTCAAGTTTTCAAAAACTAGATCTGTTAACCAGTTAAGTTTTTTTGTTCACAGAGTAATATGTTTTTGGAATAAGTTGCCAGATCGGATTAAGGACAGCAATAGCGTGGATCAGTTTAAGATGAGGTTGGATGAATTCAGAGAAAGTGGTAGGAGGGAGAAATTGAGGAAGCACTTTTGGGAGTTTTCAAATGAAGTATTTGACAGAATTTGATCTGGATATCGATACTGTACTAAAAGTTTAATTTAATTTTTTTTTAAACAGTTGAATTGAGAAGATAGTTAAAGGGGAGATGCTCAAGGAGGCATAACAAACAAATAATAATAATAATCGAAGCAGAAATGAAGTTTCAAAAATTGCGAAAAACATTAAATTCATTATTCTCAGCTTTTCAGTCATAATTTTAAAATAATCCAGTCTTTACAAAAAATTGGTATGTGCTAATAAAGAATTGTTCTTTACACAAAATAGACTAAATCATCTTTGATGGGTTTATTTTTTATAATTTCAACCCTAATTAAATCAACCTAACCCTAACCGCAACCCTAATTGAATCAAAAATGATGTTTCAAAAATATGAAAATCATATTAAAAACATGGATCTACCATAGTGGACGGCGACCTGAAAGCCTCTTTTTCATTGTCTGCTACATCGAGCGAGCTGTTTTCTCTAGCTTTTTTGTTCATTTGCTTTTTCACCTGATGATGATTCGATGAAGAATCAAAAAACGTTCGTTATACATACGGTACATACATTAAGATCATTAGAAAAATTGAACAAAAAAATAAGGTATAATAAAACAAGCATTCATTTATTTTTACAATGTTCGCTTAAATGAAAAAATGCTTCCTAAATACACACACATATAATTTGAATTACCTACTGGGGAGTTTGAATGACCTACTAGGGAGTTTGAATGACCTGTAGAAGTTTTCTACGAGCCGGCACACAGCCGCCATATTGTTTAAATATCAATGACTTCTTAGCTGCCCACTGATTGGTTCAGGCAATCTACTTCCTCCTTGGCTTGACCAATCAGTGGCCTTCTCTTAGGTGAATCTCGGATGGCTAGCATAACTATATAAACACTTGAGCGCCATCCACTCTTTCTCTTCTTCAGCACGAGAAGCCTCTTCTCTCTCCTTCTTTCTTTGGCACTGCGAAACACACGTCCCCCTCTCTGGAGACGCAATAGACATCTTCCAGGGACTTTGGCCCTGGGTTCGACTTCGACAAGAAGACAAGGAGCCAAAATGGCTACTGCCTTAAACACCTGGACTTAATATAACACACACACACACACATAACTGCTTACATGTGAACTGACTTTCACACCTGTGTACAGACACACATACTTACATACACACATGGACACGTCCTGACACCGTGGCCGGTGTACAAACATAATATATTATGAACTATTCTCTTTTCCCTACTAATGTGAAATTATAGTAATGGACTTCCTTTACTATTGCCTTCGTCCATACTTATGGACATACCAACCTCTTTCCCTTTTGTTCACGTACTAACGAGGAAGACTCAATAAAGTTATTTTATGAAATGGACTCAGTCTCATTTTCTATACATGTCATAAAATATACATGTCATAAAATATATACATGGCATAAAATATACATGTCATAAAATATACATGTCATAAAATATACATGTCATAAAATATTCATGTCATAAAATATACATGTCATAAACTATATGTGTCATAAAATATACATGTCATAATCTATTAATAAAGTTGTTTTATGTATTAGAAATGGACTTTGTCTCATTTTCTATAGATCTACTGCCTAAATAGACACACACACACACACACACATAATTTGAATTACCTACTGGGGAGTTTGAATGGCCTACTGGGAAGTTTGAATGACCTATTAGACACCATCCTCTAGTGTCTTCGATCTCTTTGTAAAAGATTGCTCCACTTACTCTTGATCTTCACCTTATAATGCTGGGTGTTTAGCAAGGAGGGCATAAGGCACCATTTTTTTGAGTTTTTGGTAACATTTTCTTGTGACATTCTTTCTTTGGACTTTTCATCAGGTTGCAGAGTTGACGAATGAACTCCTTTTTCGTGTGCCCATTGTCTATGGACACGGGATTATTCACGGCTTAATGGTGCATACCATGAAATATATATTACTGCAGAATGATTCATCATTTTCATGGTGTTAACTCGTAGGGTTAGAATGCACCTTTCATAGCGAGAAGCAGATCTTTAAAATGTTTAAGTTTGTATTCATTTTTGATGATAAATAATTCGACAGTCAAAAGGTGATGATTTCTTATGGCGTTCACCCGTGACATCGAAGATAATGATTACTTATTTAGCAGGTGGACTGTTGCGTCCCCAGAGAGGGGGACACGTGTTTGGCAGTGCCAAAGAAGGAAGGAGAGAGAAGAGATTTCTCATGCCGAAGAAGAGAAAGAGCAGATGGCGCTCAAGTGTTTATATAGTTATACTAGCCATCCGAGATTCACCTAAGAGAAGGCCACTGATTGGTCAAGATGAGGAGGAAGTAGATTGCCTGAACCAATCAGCGGGCAGCTAAAAAATCATTGATATTTAAACAATATGACGGCTGTGCGCCGGCCCGTAGCAAACTGCTACAGGTCATTCAAACTTCCCAGTAGGTAATTCAAAAGAGAAATAAAAAATGTAAGAATGACAAATCTATTTCATCTTCAGAGATCACTCTGTATATGACTTAGAATTCGTTGAAACCGGTCACAATTAAGTCAGAGCGTTATGATTTCCATCTTTTCTTTCTATGTGTTAGCGACCACATGATGTCCAAAAGGAGTCAAATTTAACCCCACAAAAATGTAAATAATTAGTCGAGTGTCTTGTATAAATAAAAATAATGCATCAGCATTGTCTCGGGAGATGACGGTGGTTAAGTGGATATCGACACGGACTGAAGATCTGGGTGTTCCAAGTTCGAATCCAGTCGGTTCCCCAGTATTACTTTCACTTGGCAACCTTCTCATATCTTTCCAGAAAGATTTCTAACTTGAAAAACATTGGGGAAACTAACTAATGCCAACACCAGAATCATCTGATTCACACGAAAAAAGAAGAAGAAGAAGAAGAAGAAAAAGAAGAAGAAGAAGAAGAAGAAGAAGCATTGTTTAAAAGTTCCAAATGCATGTGAAAGGATCAATCTATATGACTTATGATTTGTTGAACCCTGTCAAAATTCAATTCAATTTAATCCCACCGAAAATGTAAATAAGGACTAATAATTTAAACAACGCATGTAGCTAATCAGGTAAGTTGTTCGTTTTGCGATGTAACCATGTTTGTTTATGTGTACTTTAACTTGTCACGGAGGTCCTTAAGTTACTTCCTATTTACATAGAGATTCTATTTTATAACCATTTGCAAGAATGTGTATTTATAAGAAATAAAACGATATCATTTGTCAATCATATCTGTTACTTTTCTAATAAAAACAAACGGTGAATCTCACACAGTTTATGCTATTGAAAGTATTATTAGGCTGGATAAAATATGTAGTTGATGCAATAGATTGGAATTTCTTTTCCATTATGTGAATGAGTTCGATTGTAAAATTCTGTAATTCCCTGGCCAAACAAAATCAAGTATCGATTTGGCAGATACAATGCTATTTACGTCTGATGGCGAGAATTCGGCAAGATAACTTTATATGTTGTATATTTATACAGGTTGTTCGAAATAAATTTGAACCCTTTTCAGAAAGAAAAGAAAAAACGAAATATCTTGGCGACTAATTGATGTATTCTCAAAATTCAAAGTGCATCTCTTAGAATATATTTTGCCAAATACAACTCACCCTAAGCCGCCACTATGACCTTCACAATGTCCTTCAAGAGACGCCTGAACATGATTATGGCAATTACCTCCTACTTGGTGTTGCAGGCGGTATGGGTGGTGTCTTTCTCAACTGCGCCAAGGGTTGGGGTTGCAACCAGGCGAGTTAGGGATCAGATGTTGGGACTGGTAAAGTCGTGGAAATTCCCAGACGGTCACTTCTGATTTTTCCTGGTGTTTTCCTGGTGTGATATCGAGCTGAGTCCTGCTGCCACATGTAGGGCTTTCCCGCAGCCCTCCGCTCCATCCAATACTGGACAATAGTGAACAGCAACTCAATTGAATTGAGTCTTAGTCGCCTGCGTTACGTGGCCTTTGCTGGAAACAACCCAACAAACCATCACAATTTAAGAGAACTTGGTCTTCATAACATCCGGGACTATTGTATATATATATATATATATATATATATATATATATACATACATATATACAGAGCTTTACGCGCTCCACTACTTTTGGAGCTGCTCCCGCTCCTATTCCAACACCCAAAATTGGAGCTTGCTCCTCTCACGCTCCCCATTTTCAAAAAGGAGCCGCTCCTGCTCCTGCTCCAACTCCTATAAAAAAGGAGCGGCTCTTTTTCAGCGCTCCATAATAAAAATATACCTTCTTTCATAAACGTTCTATTCTGCCAATGAATGGTCGAAGGATAGGGCTGGGCGTCAAAGGATCTCGTCAATATGGGTGGGGATGTCACTTTAAATGTAAGACCGTAAGATAACATTTGACAAAATCTCACTAATATTTTGAGAGTTATAGGAGAACATGTCGGACGAAGTATAGGATTATACGTAAATTTTCGTTTCCTGAGGGATAAAATAGAAATAGAAAAATCCCTGAAGTATTTTAAAACAATTTTAATTTTCATTACATTAACAACCTACTTTTTCAGGAAAGGAAAATTTTACCCGATATTTTTTCTATTTATTTTGGAAGGGAATTTAGATTTGTTTTAAGTAAATAAAGTTTTACTTTTAAACATCATTAGTGATTATTTTCTTTTTAAAGAAAACATGTCTCTGGAAGAGAAGAGACAGCCAGGGCAACATTACTCGTCGTGTTGTTGTTTAATATTTGTTTGTTTTACGAACGTAACTATATTGTATAATGTATATTATTATTTATAACAGAGAAACGCGCAAGTACTTTCAAACAAATCGATTTATCCATTTTTTTCTATAGTACAATTTTGGACGGATACACCCAATGAAGGTTATTTTTTAAAGATTGAAAAAAAATAATACTTACTATAAATTGCCCCAAAAATATCAATAAATTGTCAATAAACAATTCAGAGATCCATTTAATGTCTTAAAATTTCATACAAGATATCTGGCCTAAACCTTGGGAGTTGAAAAATTATCGGGTCAAATTCCCCCCCCCCCCTCCCACACCCCCCAAAAAAAATTAACTGGAGCAAGTTTTCCTAGGTCGGGCAAAAACATTTATTAAAATTAAAAATTTGAAAAAGAAGTTAAACGTCTATATTTTAAATCTCTAACAAAAGCAAACTGTTTACAATTTTAATATTCGATAATAGATTTTTTAAGATAAAGAAAGATATCTAATCTACTTTCAGTTCTAGAAAAACAACAAATTAGTCAGAAAGTCTAATTATTTGCTTTTTTAAATTAAAATTTTAAGATATTTTCTTTAATTTAATTAAGTTTAAACATTGGTTTAATTGTAGAATAGGGACCGCTGTTTTCTTTCGCTTATTTCGCTTGGTATTCGCCCAAATTTAGGATGAAACTGATTGCTGGTCTTAATTGTATTTTTGGTCCTGAAATAAAATTCTCATTTACTTTTTAAGTGTTGAGAATCTAATTTTAATACCAGGTTTTAATCGCTGGCGGCCATGTTGGTTTTTATTGTTTTTTTTCCTTGGACTAAAGATATTTTTTATTGCTTTAACATTTTATTACACACAAAAAATAACTTTTAACATTCTATTTACAAAAGCAAGTTTTAACGGAAGTTAACGAATTTAAAAGCAAACATGAAAAGATTGAAACATACTAGTCGTGAATTTAAGAATTACAAAAAATGTCGCCGAAAAGACAACTGGTAAAAATGTGTCATAAAAGTTCAATTTGATATATGCTAAAAAAAAAATTAGAATTTTTTGTCAAGACAAAATGTACCATTTCACCCCAAAAATTGATTTTATCAAACATTTGGGTGAATACCGAGAAAATCCAACGGCCCCTATAGTATAATTGAACCTAAAATTCTTTATTTTAAAACACGAAATAAAAGAAAAATTGGCTTATTTATTCAATCACAATAAACATCCTTTTCATAAATACAAAAAAGTTCAAATCTGTAAGAAAATAACTTCAAAGACATCTATAGACTCACTGTCGACATTTGTTGACCAAATTGTCTTCTGCCTTAATAAAAGTGTCCCATCAAAAATGTAACATGTCAATGTAAAAATGTTCTGTTTTCAAGACATCTATAGACGTATTGGCATTTAAAGACATTTGGTGCCAAATTGTCTGTCTTCCCATCAAAAATTTAACACATAGATGTAAAACTCTGAAGACTTCAAATGTTCTCTTTCTTTCTCTCTGTCTCTCCCTCCCTCCCTCTCCATCTCTCCCTCCCTCCCTCCCTCTCCATCTCCCTATCTCATATACACTTACCAGATATAATTTTTTTAAATAACTCAGAGTAAACTCTGAGACTTTCTTTTCTTTTCCTTTTTTATTGCTGAATAAAAAACTAATGTTTAAAAGAAAAAAAAATCAAATAATTTTGGAGCGAGGAGCGAGGAGCGCGGAGCGATAAAACCACCGCTCTTTAGTCCCAAATGGAGTTGCTCCCGCTCCCGCTGAATATAAAATGAGCCTGCCTCTCCTTTGCTCCAGCAAAAAGGAGCGTGCTCCTGGAGAGCACTCCTTTTTGGACGGCTCCGTAATGCCCTGCATATATATATATATATATATATATATATATACTTAGGCAGCAAGTCATTATCTAAGCAAGCGTTGTTGAACGTCACGGAACTTTCACGTTTGTATATTTTCCTCGTGAGGTTCTCAAACCGTCGAGCCATCTTTCTGGTTTCAGGTGGCAATCCGTATAGTACTTCTCCGATTGTTCTTAATTCGGCCATTTTTTTTCGAGTGCTTTCGACTTTAATAGTCGTCTTCAGGATAAGGTTTTTTTTTTAAATAAGAAGACTTGAGTTAATGTTTTATAGGTATCGTTAAGGGCGAATGAAAGAAAACAAGGTGTGTGTGTATATATATATATATATATATATATATATATATAAGTCAGGTTCATATTATATTCCAATAATCATGTTTTTATTTTATTATTTTTATTTTTTCACGTTTCCAAAAAACATAACATTTCTGTGAGATATAATTTTTACGGTCCGTTTCATTTGTCTTGTGCCAAACAACATTTTTATGTCAATATCGTCTCTGCAACATTACAAAATCATCAGAAAAATTCACAAAGAGTAAAAAGTTCTTGGATTAAAGTGTCTTGAAAAAACCTACACTATACAGTGGTTCATTTCTGGGTGAAAGCAAACAAAAAACAAAGAAAACAGAAAACTCACACGTGGGGGAACCCACTAATACGCCATTTTGAATTTTACGTTCAGAGCTAGTACATCCTAAAAGTTGTGTGGACAATTATAAATTTTCATTCAGTAATATTTCTTAAAATAGTTAATAAGTTCTATAATTTATTGATAAAAATTATAATTCACTTGAGGGTAATTTTTTACTGTCTAAAGTTACATCAATTAGCCTTCAGATGTCTATTTAGGTCATTTGGATACGAAGCTAACAACGGAGCTGGTCTCTTTTAAGTTCAAGAGAGAGAAAGATGAAAAAAAAAGAGAAATAAAAAATGTAAGAATGACAAATCTACTTCACCTTCAGTTGTTCAATGCAAGGTGTATTCAATAAAAGTATGTTTAGTTTTTCCTTTATACGTACATAGGATTTAGATTGCATAAAAATATGATATATTTGAAATTTTAAGGGGGCTATGTCCTCATAGCCCGCTTAGGGGTACATGTAGAGATTCGGAAACACTTTGATTAGCTTTCCCAGTAAATGTAAGAATACACTTTTAGATTCTCTAACCTTTCTTTCTATAGGGAACACAAACACATACACACAGACATTGAGTTTTATCTCCATTATTGGATTTCGGATTTTTATCTCCATTATTGGATTTCGGTGATTTAAAAGAATTGGATCTGACTTTAGAACTGTTAAGCTTTCAGTTACGCAAAGAAGATAAGATTCTATAGCAGGTTTTTATGATGCAGTTTTTCTAATAAATTCCATATGATATGGTGCGTTTTGGTTTTTCAGTTCCCATGTATGACTAGAGAGTGAACCCTAACCCTAACCCTAACCCTAATACCCTTAAAGCTTAGGTTTAGAAAGGAATATTTTACATCTTGAGATTGATTAACATAGAGGTAGAATTTGTATTGTCGTGAGTGATGATATTGTTGTTAGGGTTAGGGTTAGGGTTAGGGTTAGGGTTAAGGTTACGGTTAGGGTTAGGTTTAGGGTTAGGTTTAGGGTTAGGTTTAGTGATAAGTTTTAGGGTTTAAGTTTAGGGTTAGGTTTAGGTTTAGGGTTAAGGTTAAGGTTAGGGTTAGGTTTAGGGTTAGGTTCATGGTTAGGTTTAGGGTTAAGGTTAAGGTTAGGGTTAGGTTTAGGGTTAGGTTCATGGTTAGGTTTAGGGTTAAGGTTAAGGTTAGGGTTAGGTTTAGGGTTAGGTTCATGGTTAGGTTTAGGGTTAAGGTTAAGGTTAGGGTTAGGTTCATGGTTAGGTTCATGGTTAGGTTTAGGGTTAAGGTTAAGGTTAGGGTTAGGTTCATGGTTAGGTTTAGGGTTTAAGTTTAGGGTTAGGTTATGGGTTTAAGCTTAGGGTTAGGTTTAGGGTTAGGTTTAGGGTTAGGGTTAGGTTCATGGTTAGGGTTAGGGTTAGGGTTAGGGTTTAGGGTTAGGGTTTAGGGTTAGGGTTAGGGTTAGGGTTTAGGGTTAGGGTTAGGGTTTAGGGTTAGGGTTAGGGTTTAGGGTTAGGGTTAGGGTTTAGGGTTAGGGTTTAGGGTTAGGGTTAGGGTTTAGGGTTAGGGTTAGGGTTTAGGGTTAGGGTTAGGGTTAGGTTTAGGGATAAGTTTTAGGGTTTAAGTTTAGGGTTAGGTTTAGGTTTAGGGTTAAGGTTAAGGTTAGGGTTAGAAAGGAATATTTTACATCTTGAGATTGATTAACATAGAGGTAGAGTCGATGTAAGTAAGAATTTGTATTGTCGTGAGGACTAGAAAATTAATGACCATGCACAATGCACTACATCCAAAAGACGATACGGACAGACTCTACATGAAAAGAAAGGAAGGGGGAAGAGGACTGGTAAGTATAGAAGATTGTGTGGAAGACTCCAAAAAAGAGCTGGAAAAATACATAACTCAACACAGGGAAATCCTTATCACTGCAGCAAGAGACACCGTTCCAAAGAACAACTCGGGAAGCACTGAAACCAGAAACAAAACGGCAAGAAAAGAAAAGTGGGAACAAAAAAAACTACACGGATACTTCAGAAGACTGACAAGAGAAGAAACCAACGAAAACAGCTGGACATGGCTAAGAAAAGGACACTTGAACAGAGAAACGGAATCTTTACTGATGGCTGCACAGAACAATGCAATTAGGACAAACTACATTAAAGCTAAAAGAGACAAAACCCAGGAAAACAATAAATGCAGACTCTGTGGACAAAGAGACGAAACAGTAAATCATATAATAAGTGAATGTAGCAAACTAGCCCAAAACGAATATAAGAACAGACATGACTGTGTGGGGAAAGCAGTACACCGGGAACTGTGCAAACAATTGAATTTCGAATACGCAGACAAATGGTACAAACATAAGCCAGAAACAGTACTGGAAAACGAAAAACACAAAATCATCTGGGATATGGATATACAAACAGACAAACTCATACAAGCAAGGAGACCGGATGTTATAATAATCAACAAGAAGGAAAATACTTGCAAAATTGGAGACTTCGCCGTTCCAGCAGTCCACAGAGTGAAAATCAAAGAAACGGAAAAACGAAGCAAGTACACGGAACTAGCCAGAGAACTGAAAGGAATATGGAGCATGAAGAAAGTCAGTATAATACCAATAATCGTAGGAGCACTAGGAACAATCCCCAAAACCTGGAAAAAAAACTGGGAGAAATTGGAATCAAAGGGAGCATTGGAACTATACAAAGGACAGCAATGATCAAAACAGCTACAATCCTAAGGAAAATCATTGAATGCGGAAACTAACCCGCATAAGCTAAGAAGGGTCACACGGAATCTAATACAGGAAGAAAACAAAACTACCGAAAGGACACATCACAAACAAAGAAACAGAAAATGCAAGAAACATCACTTAATAAGCTCCCCCCCCCCGATAAATTACAGCTGCCTCAACTGACACGACACAAAAATGAACCAATGAACAGAAATAGCAAGAAACACCATCAACTCCCCCCCCCCCAAAAAAAAATAAATAAATAAAAAATATTTAAAAAAAAAAAAAAATTTTTAATTAAAAAAAAAAAAAAAAAAATGGTACCAGCCTAGGCTGACACCACACAAAATATTTGCATAGGGTCAAGGAGGATGAGAAGACCGAGGAGGGACAGCACAAACCAGACCTCCACTGGAAGTGCAGAGACTGTTGGGACCTTGGGGAGGCTTATTGCCACCCAAATCCCAGAGAAGACCAATGATCCTTACCAGCGAGAAATCAATGGTAAACGGCTGTTGTGATACTGCAAGTTTATTTGCGTAGGCTATCGAAAAGAGGTGGAAAATACTGGAAATCTGGGGAGACTTGTTGTCACTCAGACTCCAGAGAATACCACCGGTTGTTAGTGAGCAATCACTGATGACCTGTGTGAGAACTCCTAGTGAGTAAATAATAATAATAATAATAATAATAATAATAATAATATGATACATTTGAGTAACAAGAATAAAAACAACAATAATAATTGTAAGATTAAAAGACAACGCGATGCATAGAATGAAATTATGTAATAAAAATGATAGAAAGAAATTGTCTGTATTTCTGAGATGAGGTGTTTTCATTATGGATTTCAGTGTTCGAACTGACTTCCTCATTTTGGCTGGCATGTTCAAAACGTTTCGGCCGTTCTGCCCTCCGGCCTTCACCAGGTGTCTTGCCTCAAACTCGCAAATCGTCTGTCTGCACTCTTGAACACAATCCCTTTATTGTCATGAGGTCTTAGCCGTTGGTTCGAAAGTTGCAAGTTATCTGGAGGTGCTAAGTTCGATCCTGGGCGAAGGCAATGAAAGTAACATTCAGCAACAATAGTAGACCTGAAAGCAACGGAGAATTAACGAGTGTGTCCCAGGGCCCCCCCCCCCCCAAAAAAAAAATAGAAATCCGAACGTGGTATCCCCGTAACAATAAAGGGATTGGGTTCGAGAGTCTAGACAAACGGTTCCCGAGTTTGATAAAGGATACCTGATGAAGGCCGGAGGGCAGCACGCCCGAAACGTGGTGAGCATGCCAGCCAAGATGAGGAAGTCAGACCGAACACTGAAATCCATAGGTAGAAAGATTATTAATAAATGAATAAAAGTAATGGATGTAGAAATAAATGAAAAGATATAGTTTCCGTCTTGAAGGATTCATATTTTACTGTAAATATCACGTAATGTCGACCAGTGGTTAATGTAGAATTTAGTCAATCTGTGAAGCTGAATCTTATATATATATATATATATATATATATATATATATATATATATATATATATATATATATATGTAAACATTGTTAAACGTAAAAATAACAGAATTCGTCTGTTTAATTATACCTTTTTTTATTTTTTCAATTTTTCTGATGGTCTTTTTTGTATTAAAACCTTTTAAAAAATTAATAAATGTCCCATAGGTTTCACAGGTTTCACGAACGTTTTCAATTCTTCGTCGAATCATCCTTAGGTGTCAAAAGCAAATGAACAAAAACAAATATATATATATATATATATATATATATATATATATATATATATATGTAGGTGTGTGTATTTAGACTAAGATGTTACATTATTTGTTAAAATGAATATATCTTGCTTAGTTGAATATAAAATTGTTGCTTTTAATCAATTCTGCCGATTTTAATTCCGTTTTTAATATTTTCCAGATTTATTCTATTGAAACATTGAAAAGGTTTGAATGATTTTTTTTTGTCACAACCGAAAGTAAAAATGTACTTCATCAAAAAATAATCTATAAAATAATTCCTTTCCTAATTCTATATTCAAATGTTTCATTGGAAATTTTTTAATTGCTTAAACAAAAAAAAAGAGGAAATCCATCAAGTAGGCAAATGAGACGTTATCTTTGTTTCACCCGGGATTTGTGAGAAATTCCTGCAAATGTGAATGGCACAAAATGAACTAGAAATAAAATATTCTCGATGAATAAAAGTTAAAACAATTTTTTAAAAAACTATTTAAAAAAAAAATGGTCGCCTTCATTTGTTTAGTCTGATAATCACTTGGCATTCAGTGGAGTTGTCAGTGAAATGGAGAAAGAATTTGCTAGCTATCTTTCTTTTTTTTTTCCCCGTGTAAGATTTGTATCTAATATTTAAAAGTCCTAAGGATATATTTTTCTTGTTTTTCAAACATGTTATTTATAATATTATTTATTATTTAGTATTAATGTTGAATATAATTACATGGACGGGGGGGGGGCGTTGGGGGGGGGGGGGGGCTCAAGCACCCCCCAATTTTTTACTTGTCCCCCCCCCCCCACACACACTTTAGGGTCATCAATAATGAAGTTATATATGCATGTGTTTAACCGCCCCCCTCCACTTTTTAGGAGAGCCTCTACCCCCCCACACACACTTTTATAACTGTCCCGCCGGTCCTGAATTATGAGTCCCATCTTCATTCGTATTGAAAGTATTATTTACTCCTCTCCAGGAGTTAGGCACATGGCCAGTTTTATCCTACTCCCACAAGTAAGATGTGACCCAAGGTCGGGTCGGAAAGTGGGGGTTGAAAAGCCAGCGCCCGAGAGGTGAGCACTCTGACCATCAAAAATTGCCTGGGCAGCCCCGTCGGCATTCCCCGGTAGGGGCGCCTCAAGCAGTAAGCAATTAACTTACTCCTCCCCAAAGAGAGGAGGCAAAGCCTGGGAGGGTGGACCTCCTAGAACTGCACAGGACAGGCGTGCAGTATCCATCGGAACAGATACTACACTTTGATCTTAGCCAAAAAAAAATATTTTAAGTGTTTTATTAAGCTGTAAAGATGATGGAAAAAAAAGTATATAAATATCTACTCTATTTAAAATGAAACAAGAAAATGTTAATCGCAGAAGGTTGGGAGTTATGTTGCTGAGAAGGAGAGAAGTGAAAAAACGTACAGCAAACTATTAAAACGCCGTTAATACAGGCTAGACGAGTGGAGTTACCAAAAGTGTGTTTTGGGGTTTTTTTTTTTTACTGCAAATTTATAAACTGTTATTAAATTAAATGGTGATTAAATATCATTCTTTAAACACTATTAAAAAAATATTTTTTGCTTACCATTTTTCTGTTTTACAAGTGATGGGTAGTAATATGTTTATATTTGCTATGAAATTACATGGTTATATGGGCAAATATTTGTATCACGTCTAACCAATGAGAGTGAACATATTTTTCTAGTTTTTAATGACACAAACCTACTATTATGTAAACGGTTTCAAATATCCAATTTATATATGTTTTTCAAGTTCAGTCATGTATAAAACAGGTGAAGCTTTTGTAAATATAACTAAAATAGATATTTTTTTTTTAATTGGTTGCAATTATCAAATCCTCTCACACACAAAAAACAATATATATATTGAGGGTTTTATAGTCACTAGGATCAAAGATTTTTTTTTTTAATAAAATAATCCCCCCCCCCCAAAAAAAAATATATATATTTGTTATAAAATTTCGAGAAAGTAAAGAGCTTACTTTTCTCATCATATGAATGAATCTTTTTCTTCTCCATTGATAGTTTCCATGGAAAAAAAAAATGAATAAGATATAAAAGCTTTTATTGGCTGAAAAACATAAATAAATTAAAATCTATGTTCAATTAGCTAAGCCAAGTGTGACAGAATTGATCCCCAAAATACTAGGAATATTTGCTGACGACACCACGCTCTACTCTCGTCATGTGGGCAAAACCGACGCGCACATATCTGAGGCAATGGCTGAATCCTTAGAAAACGACCTCCAGTCTGTAGTTGAAATGGGGTCAAAAATAGATGGTAACTGCTAATGCCGCAAAGACAAAGCTACTTTCCTTGAATAACTACAAGAAACCTCTCCAACCACCGATTGTCATGGCAAATAGCACCTCGCCTAAGAGTTCATCATTCAAACTCCTCGACCTAACTTTCACAGATAACATGAATTGGAATAAATACATTGAAGACATTGCCAGGGTTACTACAAAGAAGGTGTGCTCCCTCTACCGTGTCAGTAAACTTCTCACACCTGACATTATCCGATATCTCTACAAAGCCACCATCCGCCCATGCATGGAGTATTGTTGCCACATCTGGGCTGGTGCATCATTCACTAGTCTCTCCCTCTTAGACGAGGTCCAAAAAAGAGTTGCTAACTTAATAGGTCCCTCACTATGCACCAAGCTCCAGCCCCTATCCCACCGCTGCAATGTTGCTTCCTTGTGCCTGTTTTACAAGTACTTCAATGGATTGTGCTCTGATGAACTGGCTCTCTGGTACCCCCACAACGTAAATTCACTAGACCAACCCGACAATCTGCCAAATCCCATCCATTCACTGTGGAGGTTCCCAGATGCCGAAGTGCTTTCTACTCCAAAAGCTTCTTTCCTCATGCTGCTGGACTCTGGAACTCCCTACCTGCTCCCATTTTTCCTGGCGGTACTGACATGCAGGAATTTAAAACTAATGTAAACAGACATTTCGCTGTGCAGCTCCCAAAAAAAACAAAAAACTTTTTCCCTTTTTCTTAGTAGCCCTTTACGTCTACAGTGGCGGCCTGCCTTGTTTGGGGTGAACTATGTTTAAAAAAAATAAATAAATAAAATAGATTAAACATAATGAAAAGTAGGTTTTTTTTAAATACAGACTAGGTGAAATGGATTGCATTCATTAAAGTGTCTTTTTATATACAAACCGATTGAAATAGAAAATATTAACTCGAAGGATATCTATGACAATGTGAACAGGATTACATTAATTAAAGGTGTTTTATATACAGATAAGGTAAGCTAGATTACAGCCCCACGCTTTAGACTGACGACCTTGGTGTGCCAGGTTCGAATCCAGTCAATTCCATAATACCACTTTGGGGATGTTGGCAACCATTACGTGGTCCCAACTGCAAGAATGCCGACAACAGAATCAAGCGAATCAACAAAGTTGGTCCATTCTGATTCAGACGAATTGTCTAGTAAATCGTTCAATTCTTATTGAAGAAGAATTTCAACTCAGTTGAAAGAAATGAAAAAGATAAACAAATATTTTCTTCAAAATTAAACGTTGTTATGGAAGCGGTCAAGTACATTTATATAAAAATTGTCCATTCAAAAATAATTGTGATAATGACGAACATTGTAGAAAAAACAGTAAAAATACTGTTAACTCCATAAAATAAAAAATGCATCTACTGTGACAAAACGAAAAAATGAAACGCACAAATGTTTCATTTCAATTAGACACAAGGTTAGGGTTAGGGTTAGGGTTAGGTTTCATTTCAATTAGACACAGGGTGCGACTTGCCGATAATAGATAATTAAACATGGAAAAAATCGATGAACCAATGCTAATTAACTTTTAAAAATTGCCCAAGGAATAACGCATAAAATATAAGTTTTTTTAGGTGAATGCTATGTTAATGTATCATTTATGAACAAAAAATAAACTGAAAGAATTCGTCATGGATCGATCTTGAAACCTACTTGAAACGGACTGGATGGAGTTATTTGATTGATGGAACTTACCAATTAATATGTTCCGTAATAGCATAAAAACAGCTTAAAATAGTACAGAAAATTTAAAAGAGAAAACTTAAATCAAGTTTTCCCAGCATTTTTCTGAAGGTTAAGGAATGTGTTCAAAGGCAAAAGCGACATTCGAATGAAAAAATAATCAATATTTGAGTCTAAAATGGACATACCGGCTCAGAGTTTCATTTGTTTGTAGTCTTTGTTTGATCTGGCTGGATTCCAGGACCAGAATTCATCTGGTCTGGTGGAGTATCCAGCTTAGTATTATAACTTTTGGTAGCATCTCTTGGAGAAGGTGCACCATTCGTCGTATTAGCCAGTGTGTAGCCATGCCGAGGAGATCTTATTGGGACTTTGAATACCAAGTTATTTAGAATAATAAGGAGACGTAGTTTGCTTGAAGCATTGCATGTAATATGTATATAAAGGAGTATTAGAAGGCTATCACAATGCAAGAAATGGAAATATGTCGGCGTTGAGAAGTAAGACAAAAAACAAGTGATTTTTTATATATTTTTTTTTACATTTTTTTATAGCAAATCTTACTTGATTAGGCAAGACTTCAACACTGTGATGTAATGTGTGTGATCGTGTTCCATAATTATATTTCGAGGAAAACCTCTTTATCAAATGGTGGGTGTTTCAAATCTCTAAAACATGTGCGGAATGGTAATATTGTTATATGCTTATAACGCAGTAAATATTAATATCTGCCTTGGGATCAGAATTCACTGATAGTTTCCGGAGCAGTAGAATGATCCAACCATTTTTACAGCCACATTTTTAGCAACAGTTTGGATTTGGATTTGGATATGGATTTGGATTTGGATTTGGATTTGGATTTAGATATGGATTTGGATTTGGATTTGGATTTGGATTTGGATATGGATTTGGATTTGGATTTGGATTTGGATATGGATTTGGATTTGGATTTGGATATGGATTTGGATTTGGATTTGGATTTGGATTTGGATATGGATTTGGATTTGGATTTGGATTTGGATATGGATTTGGATTTGGATTTGGATTTGGATATGGATTTGGATTTGGATTTGGATATGGATTTGGATTTGGATTTGGATTTGGATATGGATTTGGATTTGGATTTGGATTTGGATATGGATTTGGATTTGGATTTGGATATGGATTTGGATTTGGATTTGGATTTGGATATGGATTTGGATATGGATTTGGATTTGGATTTGGATTTGGATTTGGATATGGATTTGGATTTGGATTTGGATTTGGATATGGATTTGGATTTGGATTTGGATTTGGATTTGGATATGGATTTGGATATGGATTTGGATTTGGATTTGGATTTGGATTTGGATATGGATTTGGATTTGGATTTGGATATGGATATGGATTTGGATTTGGATTTGGATATATGTATTTAGAATATTTGATCAGGGTTACTTGGTTTAACGTATCTTCATGTCAAGGTGTTCTGACAAATCCCTGTACATAGCAATCAAATACACTTGCAGATGGCGTCTACTAGGCATTCAAACTCTCTCCTACAGAGTTTGTCTTTTCTCTACCTAGTATTTGTCTTTTCTCTACCTAGTATTCAAGTGCACTTGTTTTGTGTTTGAATAAAAGTCCTGCTCGAAAGAAATAGTTCCAGAATTGAAGCAAGCATTTTGAGTTTAATAAATGAAACTTACCTGCTGAAGTAATCTGAAAGGATCTGGTGAAAATGCTGACCCGTGAAAATCTTTTGAATTCACCTCAAAGGATGTAAACTTCAACTGTGGAAAAGTTTCAGAAA
>OY744531.1:107822619-107827619 GCA_963556195.1 Sepiola atlantica
AATGCTTGCCGAGTTGGACAAGTTGTGAGGAAAATTGCTATGAGTTTCCCTTGAGTTTAATCAAAATTTAACCCCAACCCTAACCCTAACAGCTTTTATGGATAAAATACATCTTTTGGCAGAACAAGTTCTTTGTAGACAAAGTTTGATAAAGTTCACCCATTTTGAAAATCACAAGATTTGATTTCTTATGTTTGTATTATTCGGATCATTCAGTATTATGAAGAGTAGAAAGTGACTAACTTGGGTTGACTTTCGGCAGCCTCGTAACTCTCGCTTCCCTTATTTTGTCCTTTAGTTCTCATATTCCATGAGCGATGTTTCTGACAAAGGGGGAAGAATTACTGTTTTCTGGGTCAGAATTTATCCACCTAACACTTATCGTTGACTAGTTTTTAACATTGAAGTAGTATTTTTTTTTTTTAGCTCCTTACATCAAGTGGCTTCATGCCTTGTCTGGAGCGACTTCCATAAAAAAAAAAAATTCAGACTAGTCTTCTTATCTTGGATGTTATTTTTACAACGTTTCAGCCGATGTAACCTCCGACCTTTTTTCAGGTGTGTCTTGTCAAACTCAGGAATGTTTATCTCGAACATAGGAATCTGTACGGAACTTCGAATGGAAACCTTTTGTTTAATTCTGTCAAAAAATGTATTTTATCCATACAAGCTGTTAGGGTTAATTATTTTGAAAGTAATTTGTAATTGCATTTATAGTATCGCCTGTACTGAGGATTGAACCTTCAAAAGCACTTTTATCCGTTGCGCCACAGATCATTGCTCCTTATAACTGGTAGTAGTCAAAGATTTCTTCAGCTGTTCCTGCGTGTATAATTTTTGCAATCTAATAACATGAGATGGGGAAAAGCCGACATTTTTTTTTATCATGTCAAGCTTTCTATTTCGAACACTCTTCTAATTAAAAAGCTGAATCCAATTTAAATAGACATGTTGTGTCTCTAGCCTTCGCGAAGTAGTTGATTAAACTCAATTTTGAAAGCAACCACTTGAAGAATAGTTTGACTATCATTACGCATTTACTTATCTGTAATATTACACCTTAGAACATGACACAATGACCAGTAATCATTGTTAACTTGTCATTCATTGGGTAGCCTAGTAATGTATTCTCTCTCTCTCTCTCTCTCTCTCTCTCTCTCTCTCTCTCTCTCTCTCTCTTTCTCTCGATCTCTCTCACCCTCTCTCACCCTCTCTCTATCTTTATCTCTCTCCCCCTCCCCCCTCTCTCTATTATATCTCTCCCTCTATCTATCTCCCTTCCCCCCATCTCTCTCTCCCCTCTCCCCCTCTCTCCCCTCTCTCCCCCCTCTCTCTCTCTCCTTTCTCTCTCCTTCTCCTTCTCCCCCTCCCCTCTCTCCCTTTCTCTTTCTCCCTCTCTCCCCTCCCTCTCCCCTTCTTCCTCTTCCCCTTTCCCCTCTCCCCCCCTCTCCCCCATCTCTCCTCTCTCTCTCTTTCTCCCTCCACCATTTCCCCTCTTTCTCCCTCCCCCTTTCTTTCCCCGTCTCTATCTTTCTCCTTCCCCCTCCCCTCTCTCCCCCTCCCCTCTCTCTCCCCCTCTCTATCTTTCGCCCTCTCCCCCCTCCTTTCTCTTCCCCCCTCTCCCTCCCCCTATCTCTCCCCTCTCTCTCCCCCTCTCTCCATCTCCCTCCCCCCTCTTCCTCTCTGGTGATATATTTTATTAAAAATAAAAACGTCAGTCTTCATGTCCTTGACGAAGATTAAGAGCTACGAGCGTTCTTTCTCGCAACAGACTTTACATGGTTCGTGCGACACAGAAATGATTCTCTCTCAATGCTATTGGCAATCTCTCTTGTCTCACACTTCTTCCAAATTTTATACTTTAGTTTCGTTCAGATCATTTTTCACGGCATTGCATCATTAAAAAACTTTTATTCTAGTTGACATATTTGGAACGATTTCATTTTAATTTCTTCTATCTGACTTTCCTGATTTCTTTGATGTTTAACAGCAAGTTGGTGTTTAACTGCCTCTCCATATCACAGAGCTGCGTAAATAACTAATTGATGATAATCTCTGCATTTGTAAAGTTGGATCACTTACTGCACTAGCAGTGAGATTAAAACGCCAAATTCATATTCAACATATAAGACCAATAAGTACTCTTATAGTGTTGGGATTAAATATCCCTGGAAGAAAGTTCAATTCTCGCACGTGAAAATGCAGTAACAATTAAAAAAAATTTTTTTTTAACATAGTTCACCCCAAACAAGGCAGGCCTCCACTGTAGACGGCTAAGGGGCTACTGAGAAAAAAGCGGAGAGAAGATTGGGGCGGGGTCAACCTAAATTGGGATCTGCGCAGCGAGATGTCTGTTTACATTAGTTTTAAACTTCTGCATGTCTGTACTGTCGGGAAACAGGGGGCAGGGAGAGAGTTCCAGAGGCCAGCAGCACAAGGAAAGAAGCTATTGGAGTAGAAAGCACTCCGGCATCTGGGGACCTCCACAGTGAATGGATGGGAGTTAGCTGATTGTCGAGTTGGTCTAGTGTATTTACGTCGATGGGACACCAGAGTAGCCAATTCACCGGAACATAATCCATTGAAGTATTTGTAAAACAAGTACAAGGAAGCTACATTGCGGCGATGGGACAGAGGCTGGAGCTTGGTTGACAGTGAGGGACCTATCAGATTTGAGACTCTTTTTTGGACCTTGTCAAGGAGGGAGAGACTAGTAGATGATGCACCAGCCCAGATGTGACAAAATTACTCCATGCATGGGCGGATGGTGGCTTTGTAGAGATACAGGATAATGTCAGGTGTGAGGAGTTTACTAGCACGGTAGAGGGAGCCCACCTTCTTTGCGATAAGATGTGACACAAGGCTGGAAAGTGGGATTGGAAAGCCAGCGCTCGAGAAGATGAGCACTCTGGCCTACAAAAAATGCCTGGGCAGCCCCGGCGGCATTCACTGGTAGGAGTGCCTCAGGCGATTAGCAATGAACTAACCCCTTCTCAAAAGGTGAGAAGGCAAAGCCCGGGAGGATGGACCTCCTAGAACTGCACAGGACAGTACCTCAGACCCGAAGGCCAAGACGGTACCGGTCTGTAAGGGTGTAGTATCAATCAGAACAGATACTGCACTTTGGATTATTTATTTGCAGAAAATATAAAATATTTACATTTAAAACAAATTAGGCACAAGGCCATCGAAAGTGAGGGAAAAATGGATGTCGTTGGTCATACTTGGTCTAAGGTAATAAAATGTCTATCCTACTCTTTGGCTAAGATCAAAGTGTAGTATCTGTTCTGATGGATACTGCACCCCCATAGACTGGTATTGTCTTGGCCTTCGGGGCTTGATTTACGCCGGTCTATGGGTCTGTCCTGTGCAGTTCTAGGAGGTCCACCCTCCCAGGCTTCGCCTCCCCTCTTTGGGGAGGAGTAAGTTTATTGCTTACTGCCTGAGGCGCCCCTACCGGGGAATGCCGACGGGGTTGCCCAGGCAATTTTCCCGACCCGACCTTGGGTCACATCTTACTTGTGAGAGTAAGATAAAAACTGGCCTTGTGCCTAACTCCTGGAGAGGAGTAAATCAATACTCTTATCTAGAATCATCTCAGTCACCACAATACCACATTTGCACTAGGAGCCGTCCTACTTGGGCTATTATAAAATTTGTTTGTAATTTAAAAAAAAAATTTCCATAGTTCTTTCATAAATAAATAAATAAATAAATAAATAAATAAATACGGTTCTATGTACAGAAATTCATTGGTGCATAATGGTGGGGGGGGGGGGAGAAAAGCAAAAACCAGTTAGTAAGACCCTCCTAACCCTTTCTAAATATTAGACTATCCACTGTCTTCCGGTTTGTTCCGAAGCGAAAACAAGTAGATATTACACTTTGATCTTAGCCAAAAGGCCAAGATCAAAGATTTGGTGGTGTACCATATTCAATGTTTTTTTTTCAATTGATTTAAAGCCATTTTATTTTAATTTCTTTATCGATAATTGTTGTTATATTAAACATAATTAGCAATAATCTTAAATTGCTTCTTTTTTTAAAGCGTTGATACTTGCATTTGCTGATAAGAAACGCTTCCAAGTTGAAGAAAGGGGGCGTATCAAAGATTGTTATTAGTGATAACTACACGAGTACAACTTAGTAAGATTGGTGCAGAGCAAAGATCAACCTTTTGCTGAACTGGAGGTTTATTATTTATTTATTTATTTGCTAACCGTACGCAAAGTCCCCATCTTTACTATTTCGTAGACGTCGTTGAATCTGATAGATTTTGTTTTCGAGAACAACACAAAAAAAAAAAGCAAATGAAAAATCATGCTCATAAATTTGACGTAGAATTGCAGACTAATCCTGCTCGTGTCCGACGACAAAGTGGGAACATGGACATTTCGTCCGGAAACAATGATGCTACAAACTTTGTAACGAAAGATGTAAGTTTGTTTTGTCCATTTTATTATTTATTTAAATGGTGCTTATCCAGATTAAGGGAAACATTCGAAAAAAAAAACAAACAAAAAAAAACTTAGGAATATCTGTTTGATGTACGTACCTGTCACGGGCTGAATATATCCTATACCAAAAATCACGTAAATTAATTAAGTAGTTTTTATTTTTAAAAAGAAAAGAAAATTTTACCGATAAACGAATACCGTGAAAATACGGCCACCATTACGGCTTATTATGAATTTCGGTTATCTCCCTTGAATATTCCTTGAATAAGACGCAATGGAGGCCGTATTTCCATGTTATTCGTTAAAATTTAATTTTCTTTTATAAAATAAAAACTACTTGATTAATTTACGCGATTTTTGGTATAGGATATATTCAACTCGTGACAGGTATTCCTCAGTCTGTGTTTTTTTTTTTTTTCGAATGTCTCCCTTAATCTGGATATGCACCATTTATTTTTATTTTTAGACCTGAAAACGATAGATAGATAGATAGATAGATAGATAGATAGATAGATAGACTTAGACATATATACAGATATGCAT
>OY744531.1:107832619-107895119 GCA_963556195.1 Sepiola atlantica
CCAGGCTTCGCCTCCCCTCTTTGGGGAGGAGTAAGTTTATTGCTTACTGTCTGAGGCGCCTCTACCGGGGAATGCCGACGGGGCTGCCCAGGCAATTTTTAAACCCCACTTTCCCGACCCGACCTTGGGTCACATCTTACTTGTGGGAGTAAGATAAAAACTGGCCTTGTGCCTAACTCCTGGAGAGGAGTAAATCAATACTACAGGCGAGGCAATCGTGCAACTGGGGTCTTTTACTGGGGGCCATGTGAATTTTCTTAAATATTCGCTATAGAAGTTGCAAACAAAGGTAAAATTCCTCTGTGAGATTAGTTTGATGTTTTTATGTGTTTTACATACCAAATAATAAGAACCACAATGAGCTAATTGATAAATTTGACAATTATTGACAAATTCCTATAAATGAAGAGACAGGTAATTTTGAATAAACAAAGGCAAATGCATATTTCAATGAAGAATTTTTATTTCAATGTTGGATTCTTTTTTTTAGAGATTTTGTACTTATGTCAAAAGATCATTACTTGTATATTGTGGTTAAAAAGCAAAAAAGGATCCGCACCAGTTGATGATATAGTTTGCAAATTCTATATCGAATATTTAAGAAAATTCACATGGCCCCCAGTAAAAGACCCCAGTTGCACGATTGCCTGGCCTGTAGTAGGGATGGCCATGACTAACACTCAATAGACCATTTCCATGGTACATCCTTTTTTTTTTAAAAAGATTATAGAGATGGACACAAACTAGATGAAGTTCTGGCAACATTTTTCTTTCTCTATCTGACTATAGTTTCGATCGGAAGGTGTTAGTGACCCGGATGCATGAGCTATAGCTTTTTCTGTGAATGTTGGACCATTTCCATGGTACATTCTTTTTTAAAAGATTGCTCAGAGGTGCACCAATTCAAAATTATGGCAAAAGTCCATTGTAGTGGCTATCCATGCCAAGGAAAGAGAATAAAGTTTTAATATTTGCCGGTGCCAGCATTTTTTTTAATGACTGAAATATTTTCTGGGTCTGTTGTCAAGAATAAATCCCAGATATTTAATTTTTGTTCGAAAAAGTTCAAATATTTTAGCTTTTACATGGAATCCATACTGTCGAATTTTTTAATGGCTGAAATATTTTCTGGGTCTGTTGTCAAGAACAAATCCCAGATATTTAATTTTTGTTCGAAAAAGTTCAAATATTTTAACTTTTACATGGAATCCATATTGCAGAATTTTTAAATGGCTGAAATATTTTCTGGGTCTGTTGTCAAAACTAAATCCTAGATATTTAATTATTATGTGGAATCCATACTACAGAATTCGCTCAAATGTAGAAATCAAATGCTGTCGAAGTTCATTCTGCAATGATGATATCGTTGATGAATGCTGCAACTCTTTTCGATCCAGTTAATTTTGCATCCATTGTTTCCTGGAATATGGCTGGAGCTGGTTTGACTCCAAAAGGAAAGCGGTTGAATCTAAACAGTCCCTTGTATGTATTGATTTTCTTTTGTCTCCTCATCAACCCCTAATTGCAGAAAAGCATTCAAAAAATCAATCTTTTGCCAAACATTTTCCACCATTTAATTTGGCAAAAAGATCTGGCAAAGCTAACAGATATCATCATATGCAACTCCTGTCAATCCGGTTAACATTGCATCCATTGTTTCCTGCAGCTGGTTTGTCTCTGAAAAGAAGTCGGTTGAATCCAAGCAGTCCCTTGTGACTCTTTATTAACCTCCAACTGCAGGAAAGCATTCGAAAAGTCAGTCTTTTGTAAAACAATTTCCACCATTTAATTTGGCAAAAAGATCTTCTGGTAGAGGTAACAATTACTGATGTGCATCTAAAGAATTGTTTAATCCAGTAGAATAATAAGCACATATTCTTACTCTTCCATTGGCTTGTTAACAACCACAATGGGATGTGCCCATGTGGAATAATTGGTTGGTTGTAGTACTCCTTTTTGTTGGACGCATTCTAACACTTTGTTCACTATGTCCAGTTCAGCATAGAGTACCGGTCGTTTTGGTATAAAAATCGGTTTTACATCAGACTTAAATTTAAGAGTCGCCTATCATTTGGTGCAAAATCCTAGTCACTCCTGAAAAACATTGGTAAATTTAGCCTTGAGTATTTCTGTGAATTTCTTTTCAATACCCGCAATAGAAGTAAGATATAAAGTGTTAAAAAAATGCTTGAGAGATATATCGAAAAGATTCGATTTCTCTATCCAGTCTCAACCAATTAAATTTAAATCAGAATTATCAGAGATATAGCATGTTCCAGAAATGTTTTTTTCTTTAAAAGATATATTGCAATTTAACTCACCCATCAGCTGAATTGTGTTGCCTGACCCACTTAAAGGTATGTAATGTGTTAACACTAGCTTTCCAATATAAAACGTGAGATAAGGGTAATTTCCGAAGCTGTGTCAAAATGAAAACGAACTGGACTGCAATAACAGTAATAATTTTCTGTAAGATTCAAAATCGATTTTGAATTTGAATTTGATTTCTCCCAGACTGTGTTTTTCTTGAATTTCTTCAGTGTAAAATTCGAATGATCAATGTGTGCGTTGGACTTTTTGCCTGTCTGAGGATTACAAAATGACGGGAGAGGCCTGATTTGATCAATCGGCTGTCCACGTCATGCCCTAGTATCTATAAGTTCATCCTCGACCATATTATTCAATCAGATTCTTTAAAAAAATCAGAACCTTATTTCTCCTTTTTATTTTCTCCACAAATAGATACTAGAAAGCAGTGGCTGAGGGTCAATCATGTTGAGAATAATGGCAATGAGTAATGTTTTCAAAGAGTAATGTTTTCTGGGAGTTGTTATTTCTGGGAGTAATGTTTTCTGAAAGTAATGTTTTCTTGGAGTAGTATTTTCTGATAGTAATGCCCCGACCCTCTCTGTGAAATTTCCTTCTACGAGTAATGTATTCTAAGATCATGTATTCTGAGAGCAATGTATTCTAAGGGCAATTTATTTTGGGAGCAATGTATTCTAAGGGCAATGTATTTTGGGAGCAATGGATTCTAGGAATATAAAGTATTATCCTACTTATAGAATTATATTTGACAACTATATTTGGCATTAAATAACTCATATGTGGTTGATATGCTGTAAATCAAGCCAAGCCAAGCCAAGCCAAGCCAAGCCAAAGCAAGCCAAGCCAAGCCAAGCCAAGCCAAGCCAAGCCAAACCAAACCAAGCCAAGCCAAGCCAAGCCAAGCCAAGCCAAACCAAGCCAAGCCAAGCCAAGCCAAGCCAAGCCAAACCAAACCAAACCAAACCAAGCCAAGCCAAGCCAAGCCAAGCCAAACCAAACCAAGCCAAGCCAAGCCAAGCCAAGCCAAAGCAAACCAAGCAAAGCCAAGCCAAGCCAAGCCAAGCCAAGCCAAGCCAAAGCAAACCAAGCCAAGCCAAGCCAAGCCAAGCCAAGCCAAGCCAAGCCAAAGCAAACCAAGCCAAGCCAAGCCAAGCCAAGCCAAGCCAAGCCAAACCAAACCAAACCAAGCCAAGCCAAGCCAAGCCAAGCCAAGCCAAACCAAACCAAACCAAGCCAAGCCAAGCCAAAGCAAACCAAGCCAAGCCAAGCCAAGCCAAGCCAAGCCAAGCCAAACCAAGCCAAGCCAAGCCAAGCCAAGCCAAGCCAAGCCAAGCCAAAGCAAACCAAGCCAAAGCAAACCAAGCCAAGCCAAGCCAAGCCAAGGCAAGCCAAGCCAAGCCAAACCAAGCCAAGCCAAGCCAAGCCAAGCCAAGCCAAGCCAAAGCAAACCAAGCCAAGCCAAGCCAAGCCAAACCAAACCAAACTAAGCCAAGCCAAGCCAAGCCAAGCCAAGCCAAGCCAAAGCAAACCAAGCCAAGCCAAGCCAAACCAAACCAATATTTCTCTGTAGAATGTGAGATCTTTCTATTGAACATGATTAGAAATTGAATATTTTTCACGAAAAAACTTATTCAACATTTGTTCATTTTTTTCAACTAAATATCTGAAGATGAAGAATTATCTATAAAAATACTTTATTTAAAACAATGTATTTTTATTAGAATCTCATAGAATTTATTCATTATCGATGACAGGGGCACATAAAAAAATTTCGGAAGCTACAGGAGAGGAAACATAAATTTAATGTCCTTAATGTTTTTGAGCATGATGGAGCATTTCGATCACCAACTATAAGACATCCAGAGTGGAGTTTTGATGCCCAAACTATTTCATTTAACAGTTGTTGATCAGGGAATACGACGAAAATTGAGGTGATGATTTTGACCATAGACTCATCAGCTATTTTTTATTTTTGTAGTTATGGAACGTAACCTTTATTAGACGCGGCTGTAAGTTTGAATTTAGACAACTTGTTTTGTGCTCAAGTCTTATCATCCTGCCGATCCCTACCTCATGATTTGTGTCATCGAACGCAGCATGCACACAGTCTTCAGCGAGAGATATATCATGTTGTTGGATCTCAAAAGGATCCATGGTATAAGCAGAACCATCAATTATCACAGAACACTCTTGTGTTGATCTTGGTGCTGATGGCTTTGCATTTTCTGCATCAATTGCAGTACAATTATTATGCAAGAACTTCTTATGGACATCATCCATGTCTGAGTGATGGCGACGCTTGGGTCTGCCATTCTTTCATGAGAGAAAGTAGTATCGTCCACAGGAAGTAAGATTACTTCCGACTGCAGAGTTGAAGTGCTCACACATTTTTGCTGGCTTGTAGATGCGATAAATGATATGTTCAAGTTTTGACCATCAGTGTAAATTTTCAAATGATGCGTTCAAGCTTTGATCATCAGTGTAAACTTTCAAATGATTCGTTCAAGTTTTCATCGTCAATGTAAATTTTCAACTGATGAGTTCAAGTTTTGATCATCAATGTAAACTTTCAAATGATGAGTTCAAGCTTTGATCATGAGTGTAAACTTTCAAATTATGCGTTTAAGCTTTGATCATCAATGTAAACTTTACAATGATGTGTTCAAGCTTTGATCATCAGTGTAAACTTTCAAATGATTCGTTCAAGCTTTGATCAGCAATGTAAACTTTCAAATGATTCGTTCAAGTTTTGATCATCAATGTAAACTTTCAAATGATTCGTTAAAGATTTGATCATCAATGTAAACTTTCAAATGATTCGTTCAAGTTTTGATCATTAGTGTAAACTTTCAAATGATGAGTTCAAGCTTTGATCAGCAATGTAAACTTTCAAATGATTCGTTCAAGCTTTGATCAGCAATGTAAACTTTCAAATGATTCGTTCAAGTTTAAATCATCAATGTAAACTTTCAAATGATTCGTTCAAGCTTTGATCATCAATGTAAACTTTCAAATGATTCGTTCAAGTTTTGATCATCAATGTAAACTTTCAAATGATTCGTTCAAGTTTTGATCATCAATGTAAACTTTCAAATGATTCGTTCAAGTTTTGATCATCAATGTAAACTTTTAAATTATTCGTTCAAGCTTTGATCAGCAATGTAAACTTTCAAATGATTCGTTCAAGTTTTGATCATCAATGTAAACTTTCAAATGATTCGTTCAAGTTTTGATCATCAATGTAAACTTTCAAATGATTCGTTCAAGCTTTGATCATCAATGTAAACTTTCAAATGATTCGTTCAAGCTTTGATCAGCAATGTAAACTTTCAAATGATTCGTTCAAGCTTTGATCATCAATGTAAACTTTCAAATGATTCGTTCAAGCTTTGATCATCAATGTAAACTTTCAAATGATTCGTTCAAGCTTTGATCATCAATGTAAACTTTCAAATGATTCGTTCAAGTTTTGATCATCAATGTAAACTTTCAAATGATTCGTTCAAGCTTTGATCATCAATGTAAACTTTCAAATGATTCGTTCAAGCTTTGATCAGCAATGTAAACTTTCAAATGATTCGTTCAAGCTTTGATCAGCAATGTAAACTTTCAAATGATTCGTTCAAGCTTTGATCATCAATGTAAACTTTCAAATGATTCGTTCAAGCTTTGATCATCAATGTAAACTTTCAAATGATTCGTTCAAGTTTTGATCATCAATGTAAACTTTCAAATGATTCGTTCAAGTTTTGATCATCAATGTAAACTTTCAAATGATTCGTTCAAGCTTTGATCATCAATGTAAACTTTCAAATGATTCGTTCAAGCTTTGATCAGCAATGTAAACTTTCAAATGATTCGTTCAAGCTTGGATCAGCAATGTAAACTTTCAAATGATTCGTTCAAGTTTAAATCATCAATGTAAACTTTCAAATGATTCGTTCAAGTTTTGATCATCAATGTAAACTTTCAAATGATTCGTTCAAGCTTTGGTCATCAATGTAAACTTTCAAATGATTCGTTCAAGCTTTGATCAGCAATGTAAACTTTCAAATGATTCGTTCAAGCTTTGATCAGCAATGTAAACTTTCAAATGATTCGTTCAAGTTTAAATCATCAATGTAAACTTTCAAATGATTCGTTCAAGTTTTGATCATCAATGTGAACTTTCAAATGATTCGTTCAAGCTTTGATCATCAATGTAAACTTTCAAATGATTCGTTCAAGTTTTGATCATCAATGTAAACTTTCAAATGATTCGTTCAAGTTTTGATCATCAATGTAAACTTTCAAATGATTCGTTCAAGCTTTGATCATCAATGTAAACTTTCAAATGATTCGTTCAAGCTTTGATCAGCAATGTAAACTTTCAAATGATTCGTTCAAGCTTGGATCAGCAATGTAAACTTTCAAATGATTCGTTCAAGTTTAAATCATCAATGTAAACTTTCAAATGATTCGTTCAAGCTTTGATCAGCAATGTAAACTTTCAAATGATTCGTTCAAGTTTAAATCATCAATGTAAACTTTCAAATGATTCGTTCAAGTTTTGATCATCAATGTAAACTTTCAAATGATTCGTTCAAGCTTTGATCATCAATGTAAACTTTCAAATGATTCGTTCAAGTTTTGATCATCAATGTAAACTTTCAAATGATTCGTTCAAGTTTTGATCATCAATGTAAACTTTCAAATGATTCGTTCAAGTTTTGATCATCAATGTAAACTTTCAAATGATTCGTTCAAGCTTTGATCATCAATGTAAACTTTAAAATGATTCGTTCAAGCTTTGATCAGCAATGTAAACTTTCAAATGATTCGTTCAAGCTTGGATCAGCAATGTAAACTTTCAAATGATTTGTTCAAGTTTAGATCATCAATGTAAACTTTCAAATGATTCGTTCAAGCTTTGATCATCAATGTAAACTTTCAAATGATTCGTTCAAGCTTTGATCAGCAATGTAAACTTTCAAATGATTCGTTCAAGCTTGGATCAGCAATGTAAACTTTCAAATGATTTGTTCAAGCTTTGATCAGCAATGTAAACTTTCAAATGATTCGTTCAAGCTTTGATCAGCAATGTAAACTTTCAAATGATTCGTTCAAGCTTTGATCAGCAATGTAAACTTTCAAATGATTTGTTCAAGCTTTGATCAGCAATGTAAACTTTCAAATGATTTGTTCAAGCTTTGATCAGCAATGTAAACTTTCAAATGATTCGTTCAAGCTTTGATCATCAGTGTAAACTTTCAAATGATTCGTTCAAGCTTTGATCAGCAATGTAAACTTTCAAATGATTCGTTCAAGTTTAAATCATCAATGTAAACTTTCAAATGATTCGTTCAAGTTTAAATCATCAATGTAAACTTTCAAATGATTCGTTCAAGCTTTGATCATCAATGTAAACTTTCAAATGATTCGTTCAAGTTTTGATCATCAATGTAAACTTTCAAATGATTCGTTCAAGCTTTGATCAGCAATGTAAACTTTCAAATGTATCGTTCAAGCTTGGATCAGCAATGTAAACTTTCAAATGATTCATTCAAGTTTAAATCATCAATGTAAACTTTCAAATGATTCGTTCAAGTTTAAATCATCAATGTAAACTTTCAAATGATTCGTTCAAGCTTTGATCATCAATGTAAACTTTCAAATGATTCGTTCAAGTTTTGATCATCAATGTAAACTTTCAAATGATTCGTTCAAGTTTTGATCATCAATGTAAACTTTCAAATGATTCGTTCAAGTTTTGATCATCAATGTAAACTTTCAAATGATTCGTTCAAGCTTTGATCATCAATGTAAACTTTCAAATGATTCGTTCAAGCTTTGATCAGCAATGTAAACTTTCAAATGATTCGTTCAAGCTTGGATCAGCAATGTAAACTTTCAAATGATTTGTTCAAGCTTTGATCAGCAATGTAAACTTTCACATGATTTGTTCAAGCTTTGATCATCAATGTAAACTTTCAAATGATTTGTTCAAGCTTTGATCATCAATGTAAACTTTCAAATGATTCGTTCAAGCTTTGATCATCAATGTAAACTTTCAAATGATTCGTTCAAGCTTTGATCATCAATGTAAACTTTCAAATGATTCGTTCAAGTTTTGATCATCAATGTAAACTTTCAAATGATTTGTTCAAGCTTTGATCATCAATGTAAACTTTCAAATGATTCGTTCAAGCTTTGATCAGCAATGTAAACTTTCAAATGATTCGTTCAAGCTTGGATCAGCAATGTAAACTTTCAAATGATTTGTTCAAGCTTTGATCAGCAATGTAAACTTTCAAATGATTCGTTCAAGCTTTGATCATCAATGTAAACTTTCAAATGATTCGTTCAAGCTTTGATCAGCAATGTAAACTTTCAAATGATTTGTTCAAGCTTTGATCATCAATGTAAACTTTCAAATGATTTGTTCAAGCTTTGATCAGCAATGTAAACTTTCAAATGATTCGTTCAAGCTTTGATCATCAGTGTAAACTTTCAAATGATTCGTTCAAGTTTTGATCATCAATGTAAACTTTCAAATGATGAGTTCTAGCTTTGATCATGAGTGTAAACTTTCAAATGATTTGTTTAAGCTTTGATCATCAATGTAAACTTTCAAATGATTCGTTCAAGCTTGGATCAGCAATGTAAACTTTCAAATGATTTATTTTCTTGAACGTTTAGTTTTTACTTGTGTTGAGCTGTTTGTTTCCACTATGGCGGTTTCAAATCTAAATTGTAACTTGTTCAAAGTGTCGTTTTTTACTTCACAATTCCTTTTCTAAGTTCTTAATTCAGCTATCGAACGATTTAGTATATCAATCATCTTTTTTTGAAAAATTCGACCCTGTCTTAGAGAGATTGGATTTCTTTCTCTTTTTCATTATTTAAAAAAATATTTTTTGTGCACGATAAAAAATATTTTTTTCATATGATAAAAAATGGAATACATTTTCGCTTCATTTTCTATTCATAGTTAAATGATACATAATTTTTTTTTTTTTTTCTTTTATTATTGTAGATCTTACTTATTCTATAACAAGTGGCACCAACGAGCACTTTTATATTTCTCATTGTTTATAAACTTGGCACTTGGTATTTTTGAGAAACCTGCAGTGCCGAATTTCGAGTTACCAGTTTGGGTAAGTAATGAGTACTTTTTTTTATTTATCCTTCTTTCTCTCAAATTCATCCTTATAACTCCCTCCTGTGTTTTCATTGGCCTTTCCCTACCAACTGACCCTAACCCTAACCCTTTCCCTACCAACTGACCCTAACCCTAACCCTAACCCTACCAACTGACCCTACCAACTGACCCTAACCCTAACCCTACCAACTGACCCTAACCCTAACCCTAACCCTATCAACTGACCCTACCAACTGACCCTACCAACTGACCCTACCAACTGACCCTAACCCTAACCCTACCAACTGACCCTAACCCTAACCCTAACCCTATCAACTGACCCTACCAACTGACCCTACCAACTGACCCTACCAACTGACCCTAACCCTAACCCTACCAACTGACCCTAACCCTAACCCTAACCCTATCAACTGACCCTACCAACTGACCCTACCAACTGACCCTAACCCTAACCCTACCAACTGACCCTAACCCTAACCCTAACCCTATCAACTGACCCTACCAACTGACCCTACCAACTGACCCTACCAACTGACCCTAACCCTAACCCTACCAACTGACCCTAACCCTAACCCTAACCCTATCAACTGACCCTACCAACTGACCCTACCAACTGACCCTACCAACTGACCCTAACCCTAACCCTACCAACTGACCCTAACCCTAACCCTAACCCTATCAACTGACCCTACCAACTGACCCTACCAACTGACCCTACCAACTGACCCTAACCCTAACCCTACCAACTGACCCTAACCCTAACCCTAACCCTATCAACTGACCCTACCAACTGACCCTACCAACTGACCCTACCAACTGACCCTAACCCTAACCCTACCAACTGACCCTAACCCTAACCCTAACCCTATCAACTGACCCTACCAACTGACCCTACCAACTGACCCTACCAACTGACCCTAACCCTAACCCTACCAACTGACCCTAACCCTAACCCTAACCCTATCAACTGACCCTACCAACTGACCCTACCAACTGACCCTACCAACTGACCCTAACCCTAACCCTACCAACTGACCCTAACCCTAACCCTAACCCTATCAACTGACCCTACCAACTGACCCTACCAACTGACCCTACCAACTGACCCTAACCCTAACCCTACCAACTGACCCTAACCCTAACCCTAACCCTATCAACTGACCCTACCAACTGACCCTACCAACTGACCCTACCAACTGACCCTAACCCTAACCCTACCAACTGACCCTAACCCTAACCCTAACCCTATCAACTGACCCTACCAACTGACCCTACCAACTGACCCTACCAACTGACCCTAACCCTAACCCTACCAACTGACCCTAACCCTAACCCTAACCCTATCAACTGACCCTACCAACTGACCCTACCAACTGACCCTACCAACTGACCCTAACCCTAACCCTACCAACTGACCCTAACCCTAACCCTAACCCTATCAACTGACCCTACCAACTGACCCTACCAACTGACCCTACCAACTGACCCTAACCCTAACCCTACCAACTGACCCTAACCCTAACCCTAACCCTATCAACTGACCCTACCAACTGACCCTACCAACTGACCCTACCAACTGACCCTAACCCTAACCCTACCAACTGACCCTAACCCTAACCCTATCAACTGACCCTACCAACTGACCCTACCAACTGACCCTACCAACTGACCCTAACCCTAACCCTACCAACTGACCCTAACCCTAACCCTAACCCTATCAACTGACCCTACCAACTGACCCTAACCCTGCTGCCTCAACGCCGGGTAGCCCTGTTAGTATATAGCAAGAGGAAAGCGTCTTCATACGAGTGAAAGAGTTTATCAGGTAAATGTGAAAGCGTTTTAATATTTGTCTTTTTTTCTTTTTTAGGCCACGATGCTTATTGAACTGCTATGTCTTCTCTTCTTCATTTTCCGAATCCTTCACACGGCGCATGTTGAAAGGATGGAAAATCTTTGGTTGGATCGGAAGTATATCCTTGTCGTAATCATAATTCTGGTAAGATTTAGTCCAATAGAAATGAACAAATTACTTAGTGACCATTTTCAGAATTGGGTTAGGGTTAGGGTTAGGGTTTGAGTTTGGGTTTGGAGTTAGGGTTAGGGTTGGGTTAGGGGTTGGGTTTGTGTGTGGATTTCAGTTTGGGGTACGGTTTGGGTTAGGGTTTGGGTTAGGGTTTGGGTTTGGGTTTGGATTTCGGTTGGGGTTACGGTTTGGGTTTGGGTTTGGGTTAGGGTTTGGGTTTGGGTTTGGGTTTGGGTTTGGGTTTGAGTTTGTGTGTGGATTTCGGTTTGGGTTACGGTTTGGGTTTCGGTTTGGGTTAGAGTTTGGGGTTAGGGTTAGGGTTAGAGTTTGAGTTTGGGTTTGGGTTTGGGTGTGGATTTCGGTTTGGGTTTCGGTTTGGGTTAGGGTTTGAGTTTGGGTTAGGGTTAGGGTTTGGGTTAGGGTTAGGGTTTGGGTTTCGTTTAGGGTTTGGGGTTGGGTTTGGGTTTGGGTTTGGGGTTTGGGTTAGGGTTTGAGTTTGGGTTTGGGTTTGGGTTTTGGTTAGGGTTTCGGTTTAGGGTTGGGTTTGGGTTTTGGTTTTGGTTTTGGGTTTGGGTTTGGTTTTGGGTTTGGGTTTGGGTTAGGGTTTGGGTTTGGGTTTGGGTTAGGGTTTCGGTTTGGGGTTGGGTTTGGGTTTCGGTTTGGGTTTGGGTTTGGGTTTGGGTTTTTGTTAGGGTTTGGGTTTCGTTTAGGGTTTGGGTTTCGGTTAGGGTTTGGGTTTGGGTTTGGGTTTGGGTTTGGGTTTGGGTTAGATAAGTTCCATTTACATCAGTTGTGTTTTATGGTTTGAACTTTAATAAACGCTTTTCTCTCGATTTTTATAAAGCAAAATCCTACTTGGCGTAAAACAATTACATTCAAATAGAATACAGTTTTGTAGTCGCCTCTATATAAAGTTAGGAATGTGTATATGTCAATATATTTGCATGTACAGAATTCACTCCTAAACTAATTAACCGATCATTATGAATTTTAGAACACAATAAGTGGGTCGTAATACAAGCTATATTTAGTTTCATTTAGTTTTATGCAAAGCGGCAAAAAGGGGATGGAAAACTTTTCGTGAAAGTTTAGATAACTCCGATTTTTTGTGAAATTTTAACAATAACCATTAGACATCAATTAATAAATATTCCCCAAATTTCAGTTTCTTTGGGTATTTTAAGGGGGTTTTATGGGGGCAATAATATGGGTACAACCTCCCATTTGAAAATTCGCTACTGATATCGAATATGAACCAATTTCCGTGAACTTTGCATCGGCAGCGTTCGTGCATGTTACGTTAACATCCGAGAGATGCCGAGGCGAAATGTTGACAGACGATAACTTCGATACGTTGCTGCATCGTATTTTTTTTTTTTTCAGTTTTATTTTCAAGACAGATAGCAAATAACAAAAAAAACGAACAAAACATAGCGAAATCAAAGTTAATAAATACTTTTTTTAGTTTTTAGTTTTGTAACAAAACAATGCTAAACAACTGTTAAGAAATAAATTTTTAGTATTTTTTTTTCATTTCTTTTTGTATTCAGTCAACTGGTTAAAATGTATTTTTTTGTGGTCAAAATTAGTTTTTTGTTTCTTAAACCTGAATATATTTTGTTTATGTCTTTCATTTTTTAAAATTATTTTTGAACTATTAGAAAATCTCTCTTTCATTTAAAAAAAATATTTTTGAACTATTAGTAAATCTCTCTTTCATTTTTTAAATTATTTTTGAACTATTAGGAAATCTCTCTTTCATTTTAAAAAATTATTTTTGAACTATTAGGAAATCTCTCTTTCATTTAAAAAAATTATTTTTGAACTATTAGGAAATCTCTCTTTCATTTTTTAAATTATTTTTGAACTATTAGGAAATCTCTCTTTCATTTTTAAAAATTATTTTTGAACTATTAGGAAATCTCTCTTTCATTTAAAAAAATTATTTTTGAACTATTAGAAAATCTCTCTTTCATTTTTTAAATTATTTTTGAACTATTAGAAAATGTCTCTTTCATTTTTTTAATTATTTTTGAACTATTAAGAAATCTCTCTTTCATTTTTTTAATTATTTTTGAACTATTAGGAAATCTCTCTTTCATTTTTTTAAATTATTTATGAACTATTAGGAAATCTCTCTTTCATTTTTAAAAATTATTTTTGAACCATTAGGAAATCTCTCTTTCATTTTTTTAATTATTTTTGAACTATTAGGAAATCTCTCTTTCATTTAAAAAAATTATTTTTGAACTATTAGGAAATCTCTTTCATTTTTTAAATTATTTTTGAACTATTAGGAACTTTCTCTTTCATTTTTTAAATTATTTTTGAACTATTAGGAACTTTCTCTTTCATTTTTTAAATTATTTTTGAACTATTAAGAAATCTCTCTTTCATTTTTTAAAATTATTTTTGAACTATTAGGAAATCTCTTACATTTTTAAAATTATTTTTGAACTATTAGGAACTTTCTCTTTCATTTTAAAAATTATTTTTGAACTATTAGGAAATCTCTTACATTTTAAAAATTATTTTTGAACTATTAGGAAATCTCTTTCATTTTAAAAATTATTTTTGAACTATTAGGAAATCTCTTTCATTTTAAAAATTATTTTTGAACTATTAGGAACTTTCTCTTTCATTTTAAAAATTATTTTTGAACTATTAGGAAATCTCTTTCATTTTAAAAATTATTTTTGAACTATTAGGAACTTTCTCTTTCATTTTAAAAATTATTTTTGAACTATTAGGAAATCTCTTACATTTTAAAAATTATTTTTGAACTATTAGGAAATCATCTTATCATTAATGTGATTTCCTTCGATTTTCTCTCTTTTGTTTTTCAGTTGACCATTTTAGACATGTTCAGTTACATCATATGGATCGCGATTGCCCCAGGAACGAATGCTGTCAGATGGTCAAGACCCTTAAGACCATTTCTCTGCGTCAATTTTCCAGAAGGTCGACAAGTAAGCTAGTATTACGATTATTGTTGTAAGAGCTGTTAGAGGTAAATAATTAGTCTATCAATACAAGTCTGTCAATAATTAGTCTATCAATACAAGTCTGTCAACAATTAGTCTATCAATACAAGTCTGTCAATAATTAGTCTATCAATACAAGTCTGTCAACAATTAGTCTATCAATACAAGTCTGTCAACAATTAGTCTATCAATACAAGTCTGTCAACAATTAGTCTATCAATACAAGTCTGTCAACAATTAGTCTATCAATACAAGTCTGTCAACAATTAGTCTATCAATACAAGTCTGTCAACAATTAGTCTGTCAATACAAGTCTGTCAACAATTAGTCTATCAATACAAGTCTGTCAACAATTAGTCTATCAATACAAGTCTGTCAACAATTAGTCTATCAATACAAGTCTGTCAACAATTAGTCTATTAATACAAGTCTGTCAACAATTAGTCTATCAATACAAGTCTGTCAACAATTCTGGGATAGAAAAAATTGCACACAGTAATAATAATGGTAAGTTGTATAGTAAGAAAATATTTTCTCAGTTGTAAAAGATTAATAATTTTAAATGAAACGATTTATACACCCACCATACACACACTATTGATTTCGGCACTGCCCCTACTCCATTTCGTGTTCCCAAAGTTGTAGCTGTCCTCACATAGTTTTTTTTTTTAAAAGCATGCAATTCCTTTTTCTACTTCAAAAATTCAACAAATTTCAACTTCATATGTTTTAAATGAACAACCACACATATCAGTGTTTTTTAATTATTACTCTTAAGTATTGAATAAAATAAACAGGGGTCAAAATAATAAGTGTGTGGGGGATAAAATATGTTATTCAATTTAATCGGTGAGTTTGGAATAAACAGGAGATTAGAAAAATGATTTATAATTTTACAATCAATTAAACTTCAGTCAATCAACAACAAAAATTATTTATAATTTTACAATCAATTAAACTTCAGTCAATCAACAACAAAAATTATTTATAATTTTACAATCAATTAAACTTCAGTCAATCAACAACAAAAATTATTTATAATTTTACAATCAATTAAACTTCAGTCAATCAACAACAAAAATTATTTATAATTTTACAATCAATTAAACTTCAGTCAATCAACAACAAAAATGATTTATAATTTTACAATCAATTAAACTTCAGTCAATCAAAAACAAAAAGTTAATTAGTTTGAAAAGTCACACATTGGAAACGTTGCTGAAATGGCAATAATAAGGAGAATATTTTTTTTTAATATTTTGAAAACCTGGACAACGCAAATTATTTGTTTTTTTTAATAAATTATTTATTTACTTTAAAACCTTTTTTTTTAACTTGAGTACTTTCGGTAATAAACACCCT
The DNA here is from genome assembly GCA_963556195.1 of Sepiola atlantica. Lineage (NCBI taxonomy): Eukaryota > Metazoa > Mollusca > Cephalopoda > Sepiida > Sepiolidae > Sepiola > Sepiola atlantica. The sequence goes on from OY744531.1 coordinate 107,848,461, forward strand.
TGTCAGAAGTATAAGCATATTTTTTTCTCTTCCTTTTTCTCCCTGACTAAGACATATCTATCGCAGTCAAGTTGAAATTCGTTTTGATGTTATCAACGACCAATGTTGTGTGTAGCATGCGGTTACGTGAATAAGGTAGTTTGAAAAGTCACACATTGAAAACGTTGCCGAAATAGCAATAATAAGAATTTTTTTTTTGAATATTTTGAAAACCTGAAAAACGCAAATTATTTGTTTTTTAAAATAAATTATTTATTTACTTTAAAAACTTTTTTTTTTTAAAACTTGAGTACTAAAAGTTAATTGTATTTTTGCTGCATTAAACATGTTTTCAGTAGAAAAATGTCTGAATTAAAATATTCTTTATAATAGATTTGACTAATTTCAAAATCAGGACAATCCATGAATTTTCTTTGAGAAACAACAAAAAACAAAAATGTCTACTTTCCAACCAAAAAACTTTTTATCAAAATCGTTTTAAAATTATATTGTCAGATTTTAATATAACTTTCATCACTTATTCATTTTTAAATAAAATCATTTTTGAATGGGTTTTGAGTAATATCGCCACTACCATCATCATCATCACCATCATCATATTCGGTTTAAGGTCTGTTTTATATGCTGGCATGTGTTGGACGGCTTTTAGAAATTGACTTCTAAACTAACCTATTTCTGACCAGATCTTTATCTCAAATCAATTCTTTCCTTGGCCTTCCACTGCATTATTTTTCAATCTACTTTAATTATATCAAATCTCTACAAAATATTCCCACAAAAGTCTTAGGGTTACGGTTAGGGTTAGAGAAAATATGGTTACGGTTAGGGTTAGAGAAAATATAGGTAGGGTTAGGGTTAGGGTTAGGGTTAGAGAAAATATGGTTAGAGTTAGAGAAAATATGGTTAGGGTTAGGACTAGGGTTAGAGAAAATATGGTTAGGGTTAGGGTTAGAGAAAATATGGTTAGGGTTAGGGTTGGAGAAAATATGGTTAGGGTTAGGGTTGGAGAAAATATGGTTAGGGTTAGGGTTAGAGAAAATATGGTTAGGGTTAGGTTTAGAGAAAATATAATTAGGGTTATGGAAAATATGTTGGAACTTTTTTTTCCTTTCAAAGGGAATTTTGTATGTTTAATAAACCCGTGTAAAATTACAAAATGAAATTAAGCAAAAACTTCTGGAAGATAATTTCATTTTTTTTTAATTCATTTTTCTTTTTCAATTTCTGTTTCCTGTCTGTTCCACAACTTCAACAAAGAACTTCCATCATGATTTTGTGATTGAATTGTCTGACATGCATACCTTGCAAAAGCATATAATGTCGCTACATGTGATTGAATTGTGCTACATGCATACAAAGCAAAGACACTCCATGTCTCATTAATATGATGCAGTGATTCAATTGTATGACATGCACACCCAGAAAGACCACATGATGTATCATGAATATAATTTAGTTATATCATAGGGCAATATGCATAGTCAGCAAGGTCACAGCATTTGTCATATAATACTTTAGTGATTGAATTGCGCCATATGCACATGTGGTAATGTCTCATAAAAATATCAGGTTGGAAAAAAAGTAATGTCGTCTTTTTTACTTCATCACTTTACGGCCTCCTAAGTTGTACACAGTTCTAGAATTTTTGGTGAATTGGTGTCTTAATATCTTGCTTTGCCTTTCAGATATAGTAATTAATTGAAACATATTAAGTTTAACGGTCTCAGGTGTAAAAAAATGGATATTATTGAGGAGCATCTGAGACATTGCATGCTCTATGAATTCAAAAAAGGAAACTCAGCGGCAGAAGCTACAAGGAATATTGGAACTGTCTATGGGATAATGGTTCTGAATGATCGAAAATGTCAACGGTGGTTTGCAAAATTTTCTTCTGGAGACTTTAACCTGTCAGATCGTCGACGTTCGGGAAGGTCAAAATCAATTGATAAAGATGCCATTAAAGACGCTGTGGATGGCAATTTAAAGTTAACCAGCAGAGAATTAGCTTAACAATTCAATACAACCCATACCACAATTATTTCATGCCTTCACGAATTAGGAAAAGTTTCAAAACTTGAACTCTGGGTTCCTCACGATTTGACCGACGCTTAACGAAATCAAAGTTGACAGTTTACACATGTTTGCTTACCATCTAGGACCATTTTTGCAAAGAATTGTGACTGGAGAGGGAAAATGGGTTCTTTACAAGAATACCCAACGCAAAAGACAATGGTTAGACTGCAACCAAAGTCCACAGCCTGTTCCAAAACAAGGAATACACCCAAAGAAGGTTATGCTCTCTTTATGGTGGGACATGAGAGGACCGATTCATTATGAGTTACTAGAGCATAATCAAACAATCACAGCAGTAAAATATTGTTCGCAACTGGATGATCTAAGAATTGCTCTATCAAAATAACGACCAGCATTACTCAATAGGAAGGGTGTCGTGCTTCAGCATGATAACGCGAGACCTCACACAGCAAAACTCACCCGAGAAAAGGTCGTGAGTTTCAATTGGGAAGTTTTGCCTCATCCGCCTTATTCACCTGACATTTCTCCATTCGACTATCATCTTTTCCGATCGTTGCAGCATCACTTAAACAATAAAATTTATGAAAATGACGACCAACTCAAAAATGACCTAAATTTGCTTTTCTCTAAAAAAAATCAGAGAAATTTTTTGAAGAAAACATCAAGGAGCTAGTTGATCGTTGTGCAATCTCTCCAAAATTGATTGTAAATTTAACAGAGAAAATGCTTAATTTAAACTTTAAAAAAATTTTTTTCAGGTTCGTCAAGCCTTCAGAAATATTCGGAGATCAATGCCAGAAGTATTCAACATTTTTATCCTGTTCACATTAACGCTGTGCTTGTTTTCACTTTTGGCATTAAAACTTTATTCTTCCAAGTAAGATGTTTTCATATTTTCATTTATCGCCGAATTTATGACCTAATTTAGTGCTTTTTATACTTTCACAAATGTCCAATGCTTAGATTTGATAGGTGTGTATAAAATGAATGGGTATAAATGAGCGTGTATAAATGAATGTGTATACATTAGGAATTCTATAAATAAATTTTCACTAATTATAAAAAAAAAAAAAAATCTCACGCCCATCGCCATAATTAATCATAATTTGAAATAGCTGACAGATGAAACAAAAAAACGAAGATTTTAATCCTGTTTCATTTCTTTTATATTTTCATTTATACGCCCAGTCTTAGCAGTCACGACTCAACGAACGCAAATGTATTAAATATTTCAAAAACCTCAATTTAAAGTTTTAATAAAATATTCCATAAATTTAATTAAAAAAATAAGTTCACATACTGAAATCAACTACTTTCAATATGTCTTTAAAAAAGGGAAAAAGAAATTATTTCACAAGCCTTTTTGACAGTCTGTTTTTGACAGTCTTTTTTTTGGCAGTCTGTTTTTTGACAGTGTGTTTTTTGACAGTCTTTTTTTTGACAGTCTTTTTTTTGACAGTCTGTTTTTTGACAGTCTTTTTTTTGACAGTCTTTTTTTGACAGTCTTTTTTTGACAGTCTTTTTTTTGGCAGTCTGTTTTTTGACAGTCTGTTTTTTGACAGTCTGTTTTTTGACAGTCTTTTTTTTGACAGTCTGTTTTTTGACAGTCTTTTTTTTGACAGTCTTTTTTTTGACAGTCTGTTTTTTGACAGTCTTTTTTTTTGACAGTCTGTTTTTTGACAGTCTTTTTTTTGACAGTCTGTTTTTTGGCAGTCTGTTTTTTGACAGTCTTTTTTTTGACAGTCTGTTTTTTGACAGTCTTTTTTTTGACAGTCTTTTTTTTGACAGTCTGTTTTTTGACAGTCTTTTTTTTGACAGTCTGTTTTTTGACAGTCTTTTTTTTGACAGTCTGTTTTTTGGCAGTCTGTTTTTTGACAGTCTTTTTTTTGACAGTCTGTTTTTTGACAGTCTTTTTTTTGACAGTCTTTTTTTTGACAGTCTGTTTTTTGACAGTCTTTTTTTTGACAGTCTGTTTTTTGACAGTCTTTTTTTTGACAGTCTGTTTTTTGGCAGTCTGTTTTTTGACAGTCTTTTTTTTGACAGTCGGTTTTTTGACAGTCTTTTTTTTGACAGTCTGTTTTTTGACAGTCTGTTTTTTAAAAACTAGAATCAAAGAGGTCACCCTCTTGCTCAGATTCCTCCAGAAGATAGCAAGAAGGAGTCAGTTGATGTCCACTGCTTGAAGAAAACAAGAAAAAACCTTGATATAGAAAGACCCACTATTTCTTCAGCCAGACATTGTAAGGTGCTGACTGGAGACTTTGATGTCTTCTCAGCATATGTCAATCATCGTAGTAGAGGTGTCACCCTGTCTTAAAGAGTGAATATTGTTTATAAGGATGTGGAATAAAGTCTGGTTATGATCGATGCTGTCATAAAAGATTGCAGTTCATGTGCCCAACTCAGTTCAGGAGAGTGTTTCTCTTTTCCGACAAATGGGGATGTTCGTCACTGATCCGAAGCATGTAGTTTTAATGGGGGATCGGAATGTCATCTTTGATCCCAAGATAGATAAGATCGGAGGAACTAGAGAGCAGTCTGTCTGACCTGATGACTAGATGTGATTCTGTCGACAGATTTCATGTCAATCATCCAGGTTGAGAGATGTGCACACGGACTACTAATAACATGCCTTTCTATCAAAATACTTATTTGGATAGGATGCTAGTTAGAAGGGAAGATGTAGATTTTATATTATGTCCTAGTTAGGGCAATCGGGCCTTAAATTGATTATGGACTGGTTGCAGCTAAGCCTAAACTAGCCGGGCATTGTAAGTTGAATACCTTCTACGCGACTTGCGGGAAAAGCTAAAAATTCTTATTCAGTAGAATCTAGTGAAGGAGGTGATTACTGGGAGTAAATGGTGCTTTAGTTTAAAAACTAAGAGTAGAAGTTTCTCCATCAGATATGGCCAGCATCTCGCACTAGATTAGGCCACGACAAAGAATCACTTAGAAGATAAACTAACCATAGAACTAGCTACGTGAGTTTAGCGGGAATTACGAGAGTCAATTAGTTAAGGCTAGGCTAAAGAAAGTATCTAATGAAGCTGTGAACTTCAACATAGATGAGTGTAAGAAAGAGCTCCATCGAAGTTCGGATAGATACATTCGGAAAGTCAAACACCCGGATGAACGTATCTTTGTATTGACTCGCTTCACCCAACTGCCCAGACTTTGGCAATTGTACTGCAAATTGTTCTTGAGGCTGCTGTACATCTTCATACCGCTTCTGATGAATTTGTTCCATGATTGGTTTGATCAGAGATCAGGTGATCAAGTGATCACATTACTAAAAAACGGAACAGGCAATAGTGGGGAAGAATTAGATGCTTACTGGCCCATAACTCTGCTGAACACTACTCACAAAGCTTTTGAGAAAAATGGACAGTCATCTACAATGGTCAAATCATTAAGATGCAAACACAAAAGGTTGTAAAAATGACTTGGTCTTGAACCTCGGCCAGATGTCAGATGTTTCAGGACAACAGTTGCAGCAAATGTTTCAAGTTTAAATCTTTCTCGAGTAAAGCGAGAATTCCTGCAAACTGACATTGAAGCAAACATAGTTCAAGATTTGCAATCATAAACTTTGATCTAAACAAACTTTGATCCAAACAAACTTTGATCTAAACAAACTTTGATCTAAACAAATTTTGATCTAAACAAACTTTGATCTAAACAAACTTTGATCTAAACAAACTTTGATCCAAACAAACTTTGATCTAAACAAACTTTGATCTAAACAAACTTTGATCCAAACAAACTTTGATCCAAACAAACTTTGATCTAAACAAACTTTGATCTAAACAAATTTTGATCTAAACAAATTTTGATCTAAACAAACTTTGATCCATTGTTAAATGTTTTACATGACATCTGTTGCATCTTTTGTATTCAAATGAGCAGATCAATAAGAAATGTTTATGTGACCAACAGAAATCAAAAGACACTGGTCAGGCTAGTCTACACTTACCCAAAACAACAAAAACTATAACCGTTTCTTTATATTTTCTTGCCCTTCTTGTCCATAACATTCCCCCCCCCTCTCTCTCTCTCTCTCTCTCTCTCTCTCTCTCTCTCTCTCTCTACCTCTCTCTCCGTTTCTCTTTCTCTCTCTTTCTCTCTCTCTTTCTTTCTCTTTCTCTTCATGGTCTCTTTGTACAAGGGCAACGGGAGGAAAGATGAGTGCGGCAATTATCGAGGCATCTCTCCGTTTTAAATGTTACAGAAAAGGTATTTACCAGAATCCTGTTGAATCGCCTAAATGCTTACATCTGTCCTTTTATGCTTCCTGGGAGTCAGTGTGGCTTTAGAAGAAATAGGGGTACCACTGATATGATCTTTACGGCGTGTCAAATGCAGGAAAAGTGTATTGAACATTATCTAGACCTAGCTCTGTCCATCTATCAAGTAGCTTGATGGATCCCTAATCAACTCTGTGTCATCCTTGGATTTTAAATGGGTTATACTAGAATGGCTAGGACCATAGACTGCCTTCATCAGGTCATACATTGCTTTACTTTCTTTAACATCAGCGACATGCTGATTATCACGAGCCTTCTGTCGCCACCATTCATCCTTCATCCGTTTAAGTTCTTTCTGCAATTCTGATTTAATTGCTAAGTAGACTTTTCCGCAGACTTCAGATCCTCAGGTGACAAGCCGCTATCAATCTGCCTTATATGAAGTTCCTGCTTGTTCTGTATCAGTTGAGCGATGTGAGCATTATTGTCATCAAACCAGTCTTGATGCTTTCTCTTCGTTAGCCCAAGCACATCTACTGCTGTTTCATAAACACACTTCTTAAAACACTCCCACGTATCATCAAACGATATCTGCTCAAGTCTATTCTGTAGGTCCAGAGCAGTTTTCTCATCTTTCAGCTTTGCAACATTTATTCTACGCGGGCACTTGACGTTGCCGAATCGCCTCTTCGGCCTAATTACGAACCTCATGTCATCACACACCAGACGATGATCTGTTCAGCACTTGACATTTCGTTTGACTCGAACCTTGCAGACGTCATGTAGATCGTGTCTACGAGTGATGACGTAATCGATTAAAGTGCATTGCTTGGATTGTGGATGCATCGATGTGTTCTTATGCATCGATGTGTTCTTATGCATCGATGTGTTCTTATGCATCGATGTGTTCTTATGCATCGATGTGTTCTTATGCATCGATGTGTTCTTATACTTTGGTTTCAGGTGGAAACGCGTGTTAGTTGTCAATAAATCCAGCTGCGAACACATTTGCAGTAAACGCAACCTGCTCTTATTCATACTTCCAATTCCATAACGTCCCAGTGGACGCCATGTTTGATATTCCCTACCCACCCTTGCATTGAAATCTCCCAGCAAAACAATTTTATCACACACACACACACACACACAAATAGCAAACAACTGCCTGAACATAATACCATTTACATTAGGTAAATAATACATAATAAATAAATCAATAAATTTTTAAAAAATTAAAAAATTTTAAAAATTAAAAATAAATAAATAAAAAGAAGAGATAAATAAATAAATAAAAGAGATAAATAAATAAATGAATAAATAAAAATAAATAAAAATAAATAAATAAATAAATAAAAAGAAAGAGATAAATAAATAAATAAATAAAAAGAAAGAGATAAATAAATAAATAAAATAAAAGAGATAAATAAATAAATAAAAAGAAAGAGATAAATAAATAAATAAAAAGAAAGATATAAATAAATAAATAAAAATAAATAAATAAATAAATAAAAAATAAATAAATAAATAATTAAATGAAAAAAGATAAATAAATAAATAAAACTAAATAAATAAATAAATAAATAAAAATAAATAAATAAAAAGAAAGAGATAAATAAATAAATAAATAAAAAGACAGAGATAAATAAATAAATAAATAAATAAAAAGACAGAGATAAATAAATAAATAAAATAAAAGAGATAAATAAATAAATAAAAAGAAAGAGATAAATAAATAAATAAAAAGAAAGAGATAAATAAATAAATAAATAAATAAAAAAATAAATAAAAAAAAAAAAAAATTAAATGAAAAAAGATAAATAAATAAATAAAACTAAATAAATAAATAAATAAATAAATAAAAATAAATAAATAAAAAGAAAGAGATAAATAAATAAATAAATAAATAAATAAAAAGAAAGAGATAAATAAATAAATAAAATAAAAGAGATAAATAAATAAATAAAAAGAAAGAGATAAATAAATAAATGAAAAGAAAGAGATAAATGAATAAATAAAAATAAATAAATAAATAAATAAAAAATAAATAAATAAATAATTAAATGAAAAAAGATAAATAAATAAATAAAACTAAATAAATAAATAAATAAATAAAAATAAATAAATAAAAAGAAAGAGATAAATAAATAAATAAAATAAAAGAGATAAATAAATAAATAAAAAGAAAGAGATAAATAAATAAATGAAAAGAAAGAGATAAATAAATAAATAAAAATAAATAAATAAATAAATAAAAAATAAATAAATAAATAATTAAATGAAAAAAGATAAATAAATAAATAAAACTAAAAAAAATAAATAAATAAACAAAAATAAATAAATAAAAAGAAAGAGATGAATAAATAAATAAATAAAAATAAATAAATAAATAAATAAAAAGAAAGAGATATATAAATAAATAAATAAATAAAAAGAAAGAGATAAATAAATAAATAAAAAAAGAAAGAAAGAAATAAAAAGTAGAAAAAAGAAAAGTATAAATAAAATTTTAAAAAAGAATTAATATAAAACGCATCTAATTCCAATGCAGTTTGTTTTCTGAAGTCATTTTCGAACATTTTCGCAAAGCAATGTAATATCTCTTGAAGAAAAAAATACATTTTTTCTGAGCTCCCAGTCAATAAGTTGGTCCCTGGTAATCCTAAATAAATTGATATTACAGCATATTTTTTTTACCAAAACCTGCCTGAGTTGATATTGAAGCAAAATATATAAGCTAATCTATCTTTGGTAATTTCTGAGTTTTTAGTGAACATACAGACAAACAAACACACAGATATATAATTGCCGTTTCTACAATAGATAAAAACTATTTATTAATTTGTTTGAATATTTGACATTTTTAGGAATCTCTATTTTCCTGACGGCACACCATACTTTCAATATTATTTGGATGCAACATGGCAATTATATGTATTGGTGACCACAGCTAATAATCCTGATGTTATGTAAGTATTTTCATTTAAAATAAGTTAATTGACAAAAAGATATTTTGGTTTTGAAAAGAAGAAATATTTTGCTGATCACGGCAAAATAATAAGAGTGCCTATTTATTTTGCTGTTAAAATTTCAGTGTTTTAACTTTTATTAAGGAAGGAAATGTGTATAAATGCAAACAGAAGGCGTTGATAAAAAACGATTTGTATTATTCTCATAATGTTTCAGCCATCTTGGTTATTATTCTCACAATGTTTCAGCCATCTTGGTTGTTATTCTCATAAATTTTCAGCCATCTTGGTTGTTATTCTCACAATGTTTCAGCCATCTTGGATGTTATTCTTATAATGTTTCAGCCATCTAGGTTGTTATTCTCATAATGTTTCAGCCATCTTTGTTGTTATTCTCACAATGTTTCAGCCATCTTGGTTGTTATTTTCCTAATGTTTCAGCCATCTTGGTTGTTATTCTCATAATGTTTCAGCCATCTTTGTTGTTATTCTCATAATGTTTCAGCCATCTTGGTTATTATTCTCATAATGTTTCAGCCATCTTGGTTGTTATTCTCATAATGTTTCAGCCATCTTGGTTGTTATTTTCATAATGTTTCAGCCATCTTGGTTGTTATTCTCATAATGTTGCAGCCATCTTTGTTGTTATTTTCATAATGTTTCAGCCATCTTGGTTATTATTCTCATAATGTTTCAGCCATCTTGGTTGTTATTCTCATAATGTTTCAGCCATCTTGGTTGTTATTTTCATAATGTTTAAGCTATCTTGGTTGTTATTCTCATAATGTTTCAGCCATCTTGGTTGTTATTTTCATAATGTTTAAGCTATCTTGGTTGTTATTTTCATAATGTTTCAGCCATCTTGGTTGTTATTCTCACAATGTTTCAGCCATCTTGGTTGTTATTTTCATAATGTTTCAGCCATCTTGGTTGTTATTCTCATAATGTTTCAGCCATCTTGGTTGTTATTTTCATAATGTTTCAGCCATCTTGGTTGTTATTCTCATAATGTTTCAGCCATCTTGGTTGTTATTCTCATAATGTTTCAGCCATCTTGGTTGTTATTTTCCTAATGTTTCAGCCATCTTGGTTGTTATTCTCATAATGTTTCAGCCATCTAGGTTGTTATTCTCATAATGTTTCAGCCATCTTGGTTATTATTCTCATAATGTTTCAGCCATCTTGGTTGTTATTCTCATAATGTTTCAGCCATCTTGGTTGTTATTTTCATAATGTTTAAGCTATCTTGGTTGTTATTTTCATAATGTTTCAGCCATCTTGGTTGTTATTCTCATAATGTTTCAGCCATCTTGGTTGTTATTTTCATAATGTTTCAGCCATCTTGGTTGTTATTTTCATAATGTTTCAGCCATCTTGGTTGTTATTCTCATAATGTTTCAGCCATCTTGGTTGTTATTCTCATAATGTTTCAGCCATCTTGGTTGTTATTTTCCTAATGTTTCAGCCATCTTGGTTGTTATTCTCATAATGTTTCAGCCATCTAGGTTGTTATTCTCATAATGTTTCAGCCATCTTGGTTATTATTCTCATAATGTTTCAGCCATCTTGGTTGTTATTCTCATAATGTTTCAGCCATCTTGGTTGTTATTCTCATAATGTTTAAGCTATCTTGGTTGTTATTTTCCTAATGTTTCAGCCATCTTGGTTGTTATTCTCATAATGTTTCAGCCATCTTGGTTATTATTCTCATAATGTTTCAGCCATCTAGGTTGTTATTCTCATAATGTTTCAGCCATCTTGGTTATTATTCTCATAATGTTTCAGCCATCTAGGTTGTTATTCTCATAATGTTTCAGCCATCTTGGTTGTTATTTTCATAATGTTTCGGCCATCTTGGTTATTATTCTCATAATGTTTCAGCCATCTTGGTTGTTATTCTCATAATGTTTCAGTCATCTTGGTTGTTATTTTCATAATGTTTCGGCCATCTTGGATGTTATTTTCATAATGTTTCAGCCATCTTGGTTGTTATTCTCATAATGTTTCAGCCATCTTGGTTGTTATTTTCATAATGTTTAAGCTATCTTGGTTGTTATTTTCATAATGTTTCAGCCATCTTGGTTGTTATTTTCATAATGTTTAAGCGATCTTGGTTTTTATTTTCATAATGTTTCAGCCATCTTGGTTGTTATTCTCATAATGTTTCAGCCATCTAGGTTGTTATTTTCATAATGTTTCAGCCATCTTGGTTGTTATTCTCATAATGTTTCAGCCATCTAGGTTGTTATTTTCATAATGTTTCAGCCATCTTGGTTGTTATTTTCAGTCCTATTCTAGTGCAACATACGTGATAGTCGCTTATCTGAGATTTTTCACTGACAACGTCTAGTAGCTTTCTCTTGAATTTGAGTGACAATAGACCTCTTCAAAATTGCGGCACTTTCCATGCCTTTTCAGCCGAGGTCTGGATGGTGCTATCTCCTCACGGTCTTTTCATCTTCTCGGGTCCTCTATAGCTACTTTCCGTGCTATCAACCGGTGTTGAAACAAAAAGCACCAGTTAGTAATACAGTGGGTTTTTTTTCAGAGGGTCAGAGCATATTATTTGGGGGAGTTAGATCATAGTTTTGTCATAGTATTTTTCGGAAAAGCAGTAATAATAATAATAATAATAATAATAATAATAATAGTAATAGTAATAATAATAATAATAATAATAATAATAATAATAATAATGATAATAATAATAATAATAATAATAACAACAACAACAACAAGCCACGCATGCGTGGTCCCTCTCTGTATGTGACGAGTGTAAAATGCAATAAATTTGGGCAATTTGGGGCATTTTTGAACTCCCTTTGACCCCCTGGGAGCGCGAACCAGAATTTTTCTGATGTCAAGGATGCTCATTTTATATCCAGAACAATTGCCTCTACATTTTGGCCAAGTTTTAAAAAAATTGAATTGATGGATCAAACGTTATGGGAGAAAAGGGTCATTTTTTGACATTTTTGGGGGCTTTTGGTATCGTACACCAAAAATTACATAAATTGATCAAGTAGTTTTTTTTTATATCCCAGAAATGTTGTCATTTTTTTTCCAGCTCGCTTGTTCACGATAAGCTGGGCTTGTTTCATGGATTTACCTAGTTTTTCTGTCTCTTTTCAGCTTCACTCTGTGGAACTGCAAAATCTATTATTTAGCAAGTTTTTCCTTTTTGTTGACTATTATTATTAGTATTACTATTATTATTATTGGTCCCCCGATTTAAAAATTGGGAGGCCTATGTTTTGAGGCATTTCCGTCCGTGTGTGTGTCCGTGTGTATGTCCGTCCGGATTTTTCTCCGCAACCATCCGTTGAATTTCTCTGAAATTTTGCATGAAGTTGTAACTTTGGTCGGGTTAGAAAGTGACATTCTCCGATTTAAAAAAAAAATCTGGTTACCCCCCCCCCCCGGGGGTCATAAGGCCCCGAAATGGCAAAAAATGACATTTTTTGCCCCATAACTTTTCATCCATCCATTCAATTTCTCTGAAACTTGGCCAAAATGTGGAGGCAATTGTTCCTAATAGAAACTAAGTATCGCTGACCTTGGAAAAAATCCGGTTCGCGCCCCCAGGAGGTCAAAAGCCTCCATAAATGGCAAAAAATGACCCTTTTCTCCCATAACGTTTGATCCATCCATTCAATTTTTCTGAACCTTGGCCAAAATGTAGAGGCAATTGTTCTGGATATAAAATGAGCATCCTTGACATCAGAAAAATTCTGGTTCGCGCCCCCAGGGGGTCAAAGGGGGTTCAAAAATGCCCCAAATTGCCCAAATTTATTGCATTTTACACTCGTCACATACAGAGGGGGACCACGCATGCGCGGCTTGTTGTTGTTGTTATTATTATTATTATTATTATTATTATTATTATTATTATTATTATTATTATTATTATTACTATTATTACTATTATTATTATTATTATTATTATTATTACTGTTTTTATTATTATTATTGTTATCATCATTATTATTATTATCATCATTATCATTATCATCATTATCATTATCATTATCATTATTATCATTATTATTATTATCATCATCATTATCATTATTATTATTATCATCATTATCATTATTATTATTATTATTATTATCATTATCATTATTATTATTATCATCACTATCATCATCATCATCATCATCATCATCATCATCATCATCATCATCATCATCATCATCATCATCATCATCATCATCATTATTATTATTCTGTCCAGTCTTCTGAGCTTGTCCATTTGTATCTTTTAAATACAAAAATTATTATTATTACTGATAAAATATTATTCTTTTGTAAAATGTTTGTATTCTTTCAGGATGCCAGCCTATGATTATAGTAATTGGTGGGCTCTTTTTTTTGTGGCTGTCATCATTGTCTTGCTCTATACTTTCATGAGTATTGTCTTAGCCGCAATATACAATTCTTATCGTGATAACCTCAAGGTCAGTTGTATTTTGATTTGCCAATTTATTATTGTATTAAATAATTTTGATGACTCATAAAATTTATCATTTTTTGTTCCCCACATTTTAGCCATTTGCGGCTTAGCTGCAATGTTTTTGCTCCACAATATGGTGTAACGGATCCATATTGAAGATATTCTAAAAAGAAACAAATCTCTTTCTTTTTTTTTTTACATAGTTCACCCCAAACAAGGCAGGCCGCCACTGTAGACGTAAGGGACTACTGAGAAAAAAGAAAAGGGAGAAGGTTGGGGGGGGGACCTAAATTGGGATCTGTTTACATTAGTTTTAAATTTCTGCATGTCAGTACTGTCGGGGAAACAGGTGGCAGGGAGGGAGTTCCAGAGGCCAGCAGCACGAGGAAAGAAGCTATTTGAGTAGAAAGCTCTCCGGCATCTGGGGACTTCCATAGTGAATGAATGGGATTTAGTTGATTGTCGAGTTGGTTTAGTGAATTTACGTCGAGGGGGCACCAGAGTAGCCAATTAATCGGAGCATAATCCATTGAAGTATTTGTAAAACAAACACAAGGATGCTACATTCCGGCGATGGGACAGGGACTGGAGCTTAGTTGACATAGCTTGGTTATGAATAACAAATTACAAAGAATTGTAGACTCCAACCAACACAACTCCCCAAGAAGATGAGTAAATGTGACTCTGCCATTTATACAATATCAAACAAATTTCAAAACTGGTTTGATATTGTGAGTCGACTATTCGAGACAGATGACTTCGTTATCGAAGGGCTGCAAGTGATCAAAATATACCGACATTCTTGACAGATTTGTATTCCAACCAAGGCGATCCATAATACAGGCCTGGCAAACATGCGACTGGGATTTCAATTATATCCGACTCTTTGTCTATTTTCGTCTTTGCAAAGGTGAAGAAATTTATCTGTAGTCAATTTTAAAGCAGGATAGACCGCATCAATCTTCACTTACACTTCAGTCAATAAAGTTATTATTCTGACTTACACAATGTATCCAAAAGTTATCATTTAATTCAATTGGATGGAAGTTGTATTATAAAGCAAAGAACAATTAATTTTTTTTTAAATAAACCCTATAATATTTTGTTAAAAATAAATTCTATAATATTTTTAAAAAATAAACCCTATAATTATTTTTTTTTGAATAAACATTATATGTTTTTTAAACCCTATAATTATTATTTTAAATAAACCCTATAATATTTTTTTAAATAAACCCTATAATATTTTTTAAATAAACCCTATAATTATTTTTTTAAATAAACCCTATATTTTTAAAAATAAACCCTATAATTATTTTTTTTAATAAACCCTATAATATTTTTTTAAATAAACCCTATAATTATTTTTTTAAATAAACCCTATAATATTTTTTAAATAAACCCTATAATATTTTTAAAAATAAACCCTATAATTATTTTTTTAAATAAACCCTATATTTTTTTTAATAAACCCTATAATTATTTTTTTAATAAACCCTATAATATGTTTTTAAATAAACCCTATAATTATTATTTTAAATAAACCCTATAATATTTTTTAAATAAACCCTATAATTATTTTTTTAAATAAACCCTATATTTTTTAAAATAAACCCTATAATTATTTTTTTTAATAAACCCTATAATATTTTTAAAAATAAACCCTATAATTATTTTTTTAAATAAACCCTATAATATTTTTTTAATAAACCTTATAATATTTTTTTTTAAATAAACCCTATAATATTTTTTTCTTCTATTTATTATTATTTTTCATGAATTTTTATTCTGAAGCAAAAATCCCAAGTAAAATAATCGATTTTTAGAGAATATCGCTGTAAAGTCATGACAAAGTTATTTCCCTTTATTTTCACTCAAAAACGCCTATACTTTTTTCCGTTATGTGTTGAGTTGCATCATTAAGTCGCTACAAGACTTTGTTACAATCGTCTTGCTTCTAAATGAGGCGTGAATGACAAGAGGCTTCATATCTATTTGTATTGATGAAGTCATGCAGACTCTTGTTAGTGTTGTATCAACATTTATTTAACAATTAGACTCTGAGCGTTCCTTGAGCAAAGGGAGGTAATGGCGATATTCCCTCATTTTGAACTCGTCAAAAGTAATTTAAAAAGTTCAGCATATTTATAAATATAGATAAAAATAGATTTTTTTTTAACAAAATAAGAAACAAATATATTACACTGATCCATTCGGTGAAAAAAGTAAACTATAAGATTAATAATTCAATAAATAATTAATAAAGCCATTATTCATCACTTGGACATTGTTTAGTTCAATATCGAGAAATCCTGATTCCTTAATTGTATCACAGTCAATAGTTTTCTTCGAATGTCCGGCTGACTTGGCAGGCCGAGAGCAGACTCAAGGCGTTTCCACGAATAATGGCGATAGAGAGGCGCTCGTAAAGCCAAGACAATTCGCGATTGTCTTCGGTGTTGCGCACTATTAATAGACCATGGTAGCCGAGGAAGTCGCGTGTGGCAGAGCCAATCACTCCACTCGTCTCCACAGCGATCGGTTGAAATACAAATCTGTCGAGAAGATTGGCATATTTTGACCGCTTGCGGCTCTCTGCTGGCGCTGCTGCATGTCCAGAGTTTGTTGCCGATTCTATCACTGACGAGGGTGCAAAAGTGTCGACACAAGTCAAAAGTTTTTTAAAAAAGAAAACAAAACGACAACAAAAATGTACTTAACTAATGTAATTATTTTTTTTGTTTTTTTTTTACCCCTTCATTTTTATCTGGTATCTAATGTAGTTTAAATAACATAAATTTATATTTTTTCCTATGAGTATTTTGAAGATTTTAGGGGAGTAGAAAGTGGACCATGACTTTACAGCGATATTCTCTAAAAATCGATTATTTTATTTGGGACTTTTGGCTTCAAAATAAAAATTCATGAAAAATAATAATAAGTAGAAGAAAAAAATATTATAGGGTTTATTTTTTTTAAATAATTATAGGGTTTATTTTTAAAAAAATATTATAGGGTTTATTTTAAAATAAATATTATAGGGTTTATTTAAAAAATATATAGGGTTTATTTTTAGAAAATATTATAGGGTTTATTTTAAAAAATATTATAGGGTTTATTTTAAAAAAATATAGGGTTTATTTTTTTTTGAATATTATAGGGTTTATTTAAAAAATATATTATAGGGTTTATTTTTTTTTAAATATTATAGGGTTTATTTAAAAAATATATTATAGGGTTTATTTTTTTTTAAATATTATAGGGTTTATTTAAAAAATATATTATAGGGTTTATTTTTTAAAAATAATTATAGGGTTTATTTAAAAATAAATATTATAGGGTTTATTTAAGAAAATATTATAGGGTTTATTTTTAAAAAATATATTATAGGGTTTGTTTTTTTTAATATTATAGGGTTTATTTTAAAAAAAATATTATAGGGTTTATTTTTAAATATATATTATAGGGTTTATTTTTTAAAAATATTATAGGGTTTATTTTTAAAAAATATTATAGGGTTTATTTTTTTAAAATTAATTGTTCTTTCGTTTATAATACAACTTCCATCCAATTGAATTAAATGATAACTTTTGGAGATATTGTGTAAGTCAGAATAATAACTTTATTGGCTGAAGTGTAAGTGATGCGGTCCATCCTGCTTTAAAATTGACTACAGATAAATTTCTTCACCTTTGCAAAGACGAAAATAGACAAAGAGTCGGATATAATTGAAATCCCAGTCGCATGTTTGCCAGGCCTGTATTATGTTTTTAGTTAACACTAATCATTTGATATCAATATTTGGCGCTGATGCTGACCTTGTTGCAAATGCAGGGGAGGGGATAACTAGGTTTGACTAAGAAAATAAGCATAAAAATGAAAATAGAATTTAAGACGCTGAAATAAACAATGAATAAACTGTAACATTATAATTATTATTTTTTTAAATACGTGAATTATTTTAGGAAAATAAAATATCACATATTGATCCCTGCACCCAAAATTTAACAATTATCCTAATGGGGGGGGGGAGGCTACTTTATATTTATTAATTTATTTTATAAATTTTTTTACAATTAACTGAAATAAAGAAAAAACAAATTTCTTATTTTTAAATGAAGGTTTTTGGTCTCCTACCAAAAGATAAACATACAAAAAATGTTGGGGACCAGAAACGAGATGTTCCACCTTCATCTCATGGAGTTTCGGAAAAGAATAAAAGTATTCCCGTGTATAATTCTTGCAATCAGGGATCAATATGTGATATAATTTCATTTTTCGTTAATTAACAAGTTTATTTAATTTTTGTATTTGGTTAATTAACATTGTTTTATTGGGTTACAAGTCAAAACGTCACCAAGTCGAAACGTCACCAAGTGAAAACGTCACCAAATTCTTTAAGTGATATTTATCGTCAAATAATTTGTTACTTGTACCAGTGTTCTACTTTTGTAATAATGAAAAGGTTTTCAAAAATATGAAGCTTTTATTAATAACAAAATATAAAAAAATATATTTTTAAATAGCCGGCATGTAGATCCGAGATGCTTTTCGAAGCAAACTTAAATCACCGTTATCATATTCGACCCACATTGCAAACAATATTCTTATTATAATATTTTATAAGTTTGGTGACGAGTGGAAACATCCCCAGAAGTGGTGCGGCTAGCCGTCGAGAGGGGGTCTCCGACGCCGGAACGGGGGCCAAAAAATTTGGTGACGTTTTGACTTGGTGACGTTTTCACCTGTTCCCGTTTTATTGTTCCAGTATATATTTTTGTCGTTTATTAACAGATTTTATTGTTACAGTTTAAAAATATGTAGTGGTTCCAGGTTGTAAAAGCGCACGTAATTGCTTGAAAAAGTAGACATCCCCCCCCCCTCCCTAAAAAAAATAATAATACTGTAACAATTGTTTCATTGTTCGATTGATAATTTCAGCGTTCTAAATTCTCTTTTTATTTTATGCTGATTTTCTTAGTCAAATCTAGTTATCCCCCCTTAACAACAAGGTCAGCATCAGCGGCCAATATTTTGTATATAATGTAGTCATAACACATTTGGGGTATTTTTAACAATAGCCCAACAACGAAAACGCTGAAAAAACAAATATACAACAAATAAAAGTTACCGTAGCCGATAAAACTGAATTTCCAAGTTAACTGTGACAGTTATTAATGATTATAATCCGTTAAAAGTGCTATTTTCTATAAGTTAATAGTTTTAGCCTAAGTGAAGTGGAAAAAAAAAATAGTAATGGCTGCTTCGATAGAAAACACCGAATCCAGAACGAGACTTCCGCCTCGTTCTGGATTCGGTTGGTTTTTTACTGGGACTCATAGTCAAAGCGCAATTTTTGCATTTTTTAGCCAAGCAGAAGAACAAAACAAAACTACATTTTAAGCAAAAGGAATAAAATAATTTTCGTTTTATTTACATGTCAGTGTGCTTTTATTTACATATTATTTTCATTCGTCACACCGTAATGTTTTTTTTCCTGTTTCTTTAAAAAATTCCTAACCCTAACCCTAACCCTAACCCTAAAACCCAGCCCTAACCCTAACCTAAACCCAGCCCTAACCATAACCCTAAGCCCTAACCCTAACCTAAACCCAGCCCTAACCCTAACCTAAACCCAACCCTAACCCAGTCCTAACCCAGCCCTAACCCTAACCAAAACCCAGCCCTAACCCTAACCCTAACCCTAACCCCAGCCCTAACCCTAACCCTAACCCCCAATGACGTAACGACATGCGCGCTCATTCGGTGATCAAAATGATCGTTAAAATGTTCGTTTCATAAAATTAAATTTCAAAAATGCAAACCCCCCAAAATAAAACAAAAAAAAAACGCAGCTTTGATTATGAGTCCCGGTAAAAAAAAAACACACACACGTGACACCGACAGCAAAAAATAATGACGCCATTTTGTTTTTTAAAAACGAAGACATTAAAAATTTTTTTTTTTTCATGTCTAATAAAAACCCATTTACCATACGTAAACATACAAACAAATGGAATAGAAAACTAGGAAAATCTCCGGTCTCGACGTGCGTTGCATTTATTTGTTGCATATTCATTTTTTTGACTACGTTCTACAACTTTTTTTCAACCCGACTCGCGAGCTGTAGGGCTATTGTTAAAGATTCCCCACATTTGTCTTTACTTTTCAATTTCTAGAAAGAAGTAAAGAATGTTATCTATACGAAGAGAAGAAAGTTGACAGAAGCTTTTGAAATACTTCAAGTGAAGAACCATGATCATTATGTGATCCCAAAACCCTGTTGGATGGAATTAATGAAATATGTTGTCCCGAAACGGAGCGACAAACAACATGAATTATTACTCCATGTTTTGGATCAAGATAATAAAAATTGTGTTAGTAAGTACCTAAAGTATGTTTTTTTTTTTTTTTTTTTTTTGGCACTTGTGCAGTTTAGTAAACAGCGGCAAATAATCAACAGGAAGTAACGACCAATAGATTAAAACATTTTAATAAATTTATTTATTTAATAAAATATAATTTCTGAAAGAAAAACATTGTAATAAAAAAATAAAGTTTATTTTTAATAAAGTAACATTTTGGTAAAAACATTGTAATAAAATATCATTTCTAAAATTGACTGATTTTTTTTTATAATTTAAAATGTTATAAAACGAACATAATAATAATTAAACTTTATTTTATTATAATGTTTTGGCCAAAATGTTACTTTATTGAAAATAAACTTGATTTTATTACAATGTTTTTCTTTCAGAAACTATATTTTATTAAATAAATAAATGTATTAAAATGTTTTAATCTATTGGTCGTTACTTCCTGTGGATTATCTGCCGCTGTTTAAGAAACTGCACAAGTGCCGTTTATTTATTGATGTGTGTATGTTTCTCCCTTTGTTTCATTTTACTTCAATCGAAGTTCTCAGAAATCAAGAGTGGGGCTAACACTTGATCTCTATATGAGATACATAGATATTTCAATATTCTATTAAAGTTCTCCTTTATTTCCCAAACGTTGAGTTAGTAAAGAAGTTAATAATATTAATTTTCCTCTTCCCAATTGACCAGTTATAATATATCTTTCTTGTGGTCTCTTGGTCTTACCGGATTCCATAACAAGAATTCATCTAGTCTGGTGGAGTATCCAGCTAAGTGTTGTTACTTGAGGTAACATCACCATTCCTTGTATTAGCAAGTGTATAGCCGTGTTGAGGGGATCTTATTTGTGCTGCGAATACTATGTTATTTTGAATTTTGGGTCAGGGTTTACTTGTAGGGTGAAGCATCCTCATATCAGGTTGTCCTGACAAACCCTTATACAGAGAGACTGAAAACACTCGAGGAAAGTGTCTAGTAGGTAATTCAAACTCCTCAATGATGAGTCTATCTGTTTGTGATTGCTCGAATATATTATCTAGAAAGCATACATTATAGAGATTTTCCTTCTGATCTCACTACTGCTATGAAGAAATTTCACACAAGATGACACGCCTCCACAAAATATAAAATATGAATCACTCGATTCAAGAAAAATAAATTTAAAAATGGGTTTATTTCTCAAGATTTAGTTTGGTGAATATGCAATAAGCACATCATAGGAAAAATTTGGTTTGGTGAATATGCAATAAGCACATCATAGGAAAAATTTGGTTCGGTGAATATGCAATAAGCACATCATAGGGAAAATTTGGTTTGGTGAATATGCAATAAGCACATCATAGGGAAAATTTGGTTTGGTGAATATGCAATAAGCACATCATAGGAAAAATTTGGTTTGGTGAATATGCAATAAGCACATCATAGGGTAAATTTGGTTTGGTGAATATGCAATAAGCACATCATAGGAACAATTTGGTTTGGTGAATATGCAATAAGCACATCATAGGAACAATTTGGTTTGGTGAATATGCAATAAGCATATCATAGGGAAAATTTGGTTTGGTGAATATGCAATAAGCACATCATAGGAACAATTTGGTTTGGTGAATATGCAATAAGCACATCATAGGAAAAAGCCAATGCAAACAATTATATAAATTATAAGATTTGTTTGCAGGGAGAAAAACTATGTAAATAAAAACAGTTACTGCATTTTTTTTTTGTTGTTTTGTTTTTGTTTTTCTTTCATTTGAGAGCAAAACTATGTAAATAAACAATTACTGCAATTTTTTTTTTGTTTTCTTGTTTTCCTTTCATTTCAGAGAAAACACAATTTTTATATTTAGCTGATTTACTTCTGCTTCCATTGACAGAAGTCTGGGATAGAATGACTTTATTGGAGAAATATTTTCCCAGACTCTACAATTCAAAAATTAGTTCCATATTGAAGACTATTGTGAAACACAGGTAAGCATTGTGTAGTGTCTGAAACTCTGAGCAAATAAGTGGACTTTCATATTTTTTCCATCATCATCATCATCATCATCATCATCATCATCATCATCATCATCATCATCATCATCATCATCATCATCATCATCATCATCATCATCATCACAGTTTAACATCTGTTTTACATGATGGCATGTGTTTGACGGCTTTTACTCCATCCACTTCTAACTCTTCCTATCATAGCAGCACCAGCACCTTCTTGTGCTTCAATGGTGTCACCAAGGTAACAAAACTTCTGGACAACCTCAATGGCCTCGCCATCCAAATATACTCAGCCGTCTCCATTGTCTTCCACTTCTTGCACACAAACCGGTTATCATCTCTCGGGTTAGGGTCGGGGTTGGGGTTAGAGTTAAGGTTGGGGTTATGGTTAGGGATATGGTTAGGGTTTGGGTTAAGGGTTATGGTTAGTATTAGGGTTAAGGGTTAGGGTTAGGGTTGGGGGTTAGAGTTGGGGTTAGGGTTATGGTTAAGGGTTGCGGTTTGGGTTAAGGGTTAGGGTTAAGGGTTGGGGTTATGGTTAGGTATAGGGATTGAGTTATGGGTTATGGTTAGGGGTTAGGGTTACGGTCAGTAATTTCACTGCACTTCAGTATCACAAATGATTGAGTTGCTCCTAAGTCCATTTCCACAAACTGAGCAGAGGAACTTTCCTCTTTCTGGGGACTTTCCAACACTACAACCACTGATCATCACTTTGGTCTTGGTAACATTCACTCGCAGACTTTTATTTTCGTTAACTTAACAAGTAGACCTTCCATTGTTTCAGGGACATTAATATAAAGAATCTCTTCTGGACAACCCATATGAAACTCTCTGGACAACGCTTCTAAGACAAATGCAAATCAACGGACCCAATAAAAAATGTCTAATGTACTCCAACTTGAACATTCAAGTCATACACAACAATGTGTTAAACAATTCAATTAAGTGAAATATTCTTAACATTTGAAAAATTTTATTTCAGATTTTTTCGATGGTTTTTTGATCTTCTGATTTTTATCAATGCCTGGATTATTGGATTTGGTATTAAAGAAGCAGATTGGTTCTTCTTATCCATTTTCTTCTTGGAAATTCTCTGTAAACTTTATACTTTTGGAGGTTTTAAATTTTTCAAACAATTTTGGAATATGTAAGTATACATAACTTCAAATACCTTATGATTAGCAAAAATGCATTTTTGGAATTAAATGTATCCATATGAAATTTGGAACATATTTTTATGAAATGAGAAACATATTTTTATCAAATTTTGAACTAATTTTATGAAATGTGGAACATATTTTTATGGAATGTGGAACATATTTTCATCAAATTTTGAACATATTTTTTATGAAATTTTCAACATATTTTTATGAAATGTGGAACATGTTTTTATGGAATGTGGAACATATTTTTATCAAATTTTGAACATATTTTTTATGAAATGTGGAACATATTTTCATCAAATTTTGAACTTATTTTTATGAAATGTGGAACATCAAATTTTGAACATATTTTTATGAAATGTGGAACATATTTTATCAAATTGTGAACATATTTTTTATGAAATTTTGAACATATTTTTATCAAATTTTGAACTTATTTTTATGAAATGTGGAACATATTTTCATCAAATTTTGAACATGTTTTTTATGAAATTTGGAACATATTTTTATCAAATTTGGAACATATTTTTATGAAATGTGGAACATATTTTTATCAAATTTAGAACATATTTTTATGGGACATATGTTTATCAAATTTGGAACATATTTTTATATGATCCACATTTCATAATAAATATGTTCACAATTTGATAAAAATTGTGAACATATTTATTATGAAATGTGGATCATATTTTTATGAAATGTGGAACATGTTTTTATCAAATTGTGAACATATTTTTTATAAAATGTGGAACATATTTTTATGAAATGTGGAACATATTTTTATCAAATTTGGAACGTATTTGGTAAACGTTATAAGGAAAGTAACAAAATAATTAATTTTATTGATTCAATTTTTTCTCTGAAAAGAACCATTTAAATCTCAAAGCAGTCATATTAGCTTAAACTAATTTGATTATATGTGTATCTACTTACATTTTCTTTGATTCTCTTTTCAACATTTTGTTTGAAATCATATTCATGTTTATTTGCCTAAAACTTGTTTTTGTTTTGATTTTAGATTTGACTTTTTTGTTGTTATCGGAGCTTTGATTCTAACTACGTTTAATTATATGGAAAATGAAGGTAAGATGATCGTTCTTCTTTGAAACATCGAAGTTTTTTTGGTTTTACTTTTTTCTACTGAATGTCATAAGAATAATAGAAAGATTTAAAAGCATTCATTATTTTAAATTCATTATTTTAAATTCATTATTTTAAATTCATTATTTTAAATTCATTATTTTAAATTCATTATTTTAAATTCATTATTTTAAATTTATTATTTTAAATTCATTATTTTCAATTCATTATTGTAAATTCATTATTTTAAATTCATTATTTTAAATTCATTATTTTCAATTCATTATTTTAAATTCATTATTTTAAATTCATTATTTTCAATTCATTATTTTAAATTCATTATTTTAAATTCATTATTTTATATTCATTATTTTAAATTTATTATTTTAAATTCATTATTTTAAATTCATTATTGTAAATTCATTATTTTAAATTCATTATTTTAAATTCATTATTTAAAATTCATTATTTTAAATTCATTATTTAAAATTCATTATTTTAAATTCATTATTTTAAATTCATTATTTTAAATTCATTATTTTAAATTCATTATTTTCAATTCATTATTTTCAATTCATTATTTTAAATTCATTATTTTAAAAACAACTTTTAAATTCGTATGAATCAGAATGGTACAACTTTGTTGACCAGTTTGATTCTGGTGTTGGCATTCTTGCCAACATCCCTACGTGAATGCGGTATTATGGAAACGACTGGATTCGAACTTAGCACACCCAGGTCATCAGTCCATGTTGGTATCCACTTGACCACCGTCACGTCCCAACTTTTAAATGTCAATATATTGGAACAATAAGTTTGAATTTTATTTTTCTAGGTTTCAAAGATAGTACATTTACTATTTGTAAGTAGGCATGACCATGGGATGTATGTTTTTTTTTTTTTTTTTATCATAGTTCACCCCAAACAAGGCAGGCCGCCACTGTAGACGTAAGGGGCTACTGAGAATTAGGGTATAAGTTTTGGGTGTCATCCTAAATTGGGAGCTGTGCAGCGAGATGTCTGTTTACATTAGTTTTAAACCTCTGCATGTCGGTACAGTCGGGGAAACAAGGAGGGAGTTCCGGAAGTCGGCAGCGCAAGGAAAGAAGCTATTGGAGTAGAAGGCTCTCTGGCATCTGGAGACCTCCACAGTGAATGGATGGGACTTAGCTGATTGTCGGGTTGGTCTAATTTATTTATGTCGAAGGGGGCGCTATAGAGCTGCAAGTTCATCGAAGTCTTTTTACCCTTTGGATTCTTTCTATCTTCGCCGCACCTGAAGTTGTGGTCTTTGGAATTCAACTTTGAATCCTCTCTCACCACCTCTCGTGCCTTTTAACGACCTACCTATCTACATTTCATTTTCTCCGCTGGACTTTTCGACACCGGACTTTTTAGCAATCGGACATTTGCTTGCATTCGGGCAGAGTTTTGCCCTGTGTTTCTTTCCCTACAACTTTTATTTTACTTTTTCAAATTTTAAATATTGGCCTTTGCCAACTTATCTATCCCAGCGACTTCCTCTGATGATAAGATTTTGATCTTTGAAAAGCCTGGCTTAAGGAAAATTTAACTTGAATAAATTGCCTTTTTGCGGAATATACCTTGCTATGAGCAACTGAATTGAAAAACGATTTGACTTTTGCTTTTCTAATTCTTTTTTATCCTTCTACATATCTATCTGCTCTATCCTGGATATTGAGCTGTATACTTTTCACAATAGGTTTTACCTTTCCTAAAAGTTCGCTTTTAGTACACCACTTTATATATATATATATATATATATATATATATATATATATATATATATTGATACAGAAAATTAGTATAACATTAGTACCGTCGGTTTCAAGCTCAGAAGAACTTAACCATCCGGCTCTCTTCGGCTTATGGTGTCACCTGTTACCTATAAATAAATATTATGCTTTTAATTTTGATTCTCAATTAATTGAGTGTGAGGTGCGCTGAAGAAAAATTCCTACCAGTAAAATACATAGCCCTGTTGTGCTCGCATACCCTTAATGACAATAAAAGTGTAAAAATTTGGGAATTTCCTTGCTTTTGTACATTTAGTGTATATGAAATTTCATCTTAACCCTATTAAGGGCATGTGATTTCAGTATACTGGCATTTTTCATGGAATGTCACTACTTTTGTAAAGGCTATGCCTCAATACAATGGTCATTTTTAAGGTTTTTTGAAATTTTCTGGAAAACTAAGGTATATGGTGAACTGAAATTAAAATGCCATCAACTAGACCCTAGAACCTCTATCTCTGCCTAAAAACAGCTGAATCCATCAAATAGTTGATGAGATACAGGGTGGCACACACATACGTACATACACACGGATAACACAAAATCATGCCTGACCTTTCTGGATCTCTGGGTTGCCTTGACTAATGATGCTGAAATTCTACACGCTTATAAAATCTATCAAATAAAAATTTTGTGCAAAGTTTTAACTAATTTGGTTTATTGGTTTTTGAGTTATGATTGATCAAAGAAATGAAATTTCTAGCATAGTCTATTAAGGGATAGATAACATAATTAGCTACTATCTGAACATAATTGGAAACACTTTCAAAAAGTTAGTACAGAATATAATTAGTCATTATCAGAAATTAGTAATGTGTTCAGCAGTTATTATTACTATTAGCAATTTAGAAGCTACTAACTTTTATATTCTTTGTTGATATCATTTGTTTACTGTTATTACAAAGTGATGCTGTTATTACAAAGTGATGCTGTTATTACAAAGTGATGCTGTTATTACGAAGTGATGATGTTATTACAAAGTGATGATGTTATTACAAAGTGATGCTGTTGTTACAAAGTGATGATGTTATTATAAAGTGATGATGTTATTACAAAGTGATGATGTTATTATAAAGTGATGTTGTTATTACAAAGTGATGCTGTTATTACAAAGTGATGATGTTATTTTAAAGTAATAATGTTATTACAAAGTATGTTGTTATTACAAAGCGTTTATGTTATTAAAAGTGATGATATTATTACAAAATGATGCTGTTATTAAGAGTGATGCTTACAAAGTGATGATGTTATTATAAAGTGATGCTGTTATTACAAAGTGATGCTCTCAAAGTTGTAATAAGTGGCTTCCAGTGACAAGAAGCAAAAATGTAAATAGTTTTCCTTTTCAAAATGAAGATATAAATGTACATTAAAATTTATCATTTTGTGTCGATCAAATTCTGTTTCCGTTCATTTTTTTTTATGCTCACCTTTTTTTGCAGTAAAAAATGACTCGTATGTATTGGATTTGTTTCTGGTGATGAGAGTTTTGCGATTGTTCCGAACATTTGCCAGCATTAAGAGGTAAGGAGCATTTGAAAAGATATTATTTCTCAATAATATTATTTCTAAAAACTATTATTTCTAAAAACTATTATTTCTAAAAACTATTATTTCTCAATAATATTATTTCTAAAAACTATTATTTCTCAATAATATTATTTCTAAAAACTATTATTTCTAAAAACTATTATTTCTAAAAACTATTATTTCTCAATAATATTATTTCTAAAAACTATTATTTCTCAATAATATTATTTCTAAAAACTATTATTTCTCAATAATATTATTTCTCAATAATATTATTTCTAAACACTATTTTTTCTAAAAACTATTATTTCTCAATAATATTATTTCTAAAAACTATTATTTCTGAAAACTATTATTTCTAAAAGCTATTTTTTCTAAATAATATTATTTCTAAAAACTATTATTTCTCAATAATATTAATTCTAAAAACTATTATTTCTGAAAACTATTATTTCTCAATAATATTATTTCTAAAAACTATTATTTCTAAAAACTATTATTTCTAAAAACTATTAGAAATAATAGTTTTTACTATTATTTCTCAATATTATTTCTAAAAACTATTATTTCTAAAAACTTTTATTTCTCAATAATATGCAATTATTACATTACCATGACCTTAGAGATTATGTTTTCCCCACCATATTATTGTTGATTCATTTGTCTGTCAGTCTGTTAGAGAAGAATGCTAGGAGAAAGTGAAAGCTCCTGACATAGTTCAACCGTTTTTTCTTGTTCTTTTTTATTTTTTGTTGTTTCTTTTTTTTTTGGGGGGGGGGGTGTATGAGCCATATTAAATGTTACCCGAGTGATAAAAGAATAATAATTGGACAAATACTAAAAGAAGTAGTCGAAGAGACGGCGATTTAAGGATGGCTTGGACCAAAGCACCCAACTAATGGATCCATGAACCTAATGGATCCAAGGTAAAAAAACTTAGTATTATATCTACTGCACCACAGGTCCTTGCCACGTGGTGCAGTAGATATAGTATTAAGTTAAATTCAGTTTCAAGTGATAGTCATCTGAAGGTTCAATCCTCGGTGCGGGCGATACAAAGAATTGCGAATTACTGAAGACTTCTCCCAGTCATGGCTGACGGAACAAGAGCATGCTACCCCCCGTAGATTAAATAAAGGGTTTTGTTCAAAATTCCGTCCGGATTCCCGAGTTCGACAGAAATATTCCCGAGTTCGAAGAGATACACCTGAAGAAGGCCGGAGGTTACAGCGGCCGAAACGTTGTAATGATAACACTCAAGATGAGAAATGTAGTCCAGATAACCAAAATTATGCAAATTATCAATCCTCATCTAAAAAATTCAGAAACATAATACTAAAAGAAGTATCGACTACTTCTTTTAGTATTTGTCCAATTATTATTCTTTTTTCACTTGGGTAACATTTAAGGATGGCTTGGACAAAAGCACCTAACTAATGGATCCATGAACCTAATGGAAGGGAGGTAAAAAGCAATTTTGTTGCAATCTCAATGATAAAATTGAAATTTTTTCTTCAATGTTTATGTCGTTCGATTGAGAAACATTAAAGAAAAAATTAAGTGAGTGCATCTATTATGGTAGTGAATGCAGATATACATCAATTTTTCGACACCACCTAATTGTGACTACCTCTTCTTTAAATGAGTTAACCACAACCAGCCGATTTGGCTTCATAATTGCTGGCAACCATGAGCATCTCTTGTTGAGCTAACTCAGGCCATCCTAGTAAGAGGATATGTGATCACTTCACAACGGTATATTGAATCCATTAATCTTCAAAAAACATTTTTGAAGAACCAAACGAGAAAACACCACTGCAACAAAAAACAACAAAAATAAACATACATTCACTAATGGCTAATTTTATTTTTTATTAATTGGCTGACAAAAGCGAATACCTGTTTTTTTATTTTTTTATTTTTTAATCTTGTTTCATTAAAAAGTTTGTTTTTTCTTTTCTTTTCTAACACACCATTGTTTCTTGTTTTTTCTCCCACAGTAAAGGAACAAAACAAAAAAAAAACATAAGAAACCCGACAGAAAATGATTGCTCAACAAAATCACCAAATACAAACCTTTCCTCTGTTATTTTTTCCTCTTTAAAAAAAGGAAAACAAACAAAAAAAAGTGCCTCATTTTTTTGATTGTCTTTTCTTTATTTTTTTCTATCTTTTGTTTCCTTTTCACACAAATTACAAAAACACTATTCCCTTTTCTCTTGAACAGAAATTGGCGCTTTTCTTAATAATTTTCTCTTATTTCGTTCTTTTTTCTCTTTTTTTTCTTCTTCTTTGTTATTAATAACAGAAATTTTCGGGGGAGAAAAAGAAAACCAATTCTGCTTGTTTTTCTTTTCCTTTTCTTTTTTACAAAACAGCAAAACACTTTCTTCCTTCTTTCTTTCTTTTTTATATACACAATAGAAACAGAAACACGTCATTTTGCATCCTGTTTCCTTTCCGGACGTTAAACAGAATACGATGCTGCAATGTGTTTTTTTGTTTCCTGTGATTGCAAGAGTTAAAAATGGAAATGGATAGAGTAGGTTCAAGAAACTTCCACCATTACTAACCAGCAGAGCGTTACCACTGTCAGTCGAAAGAAGAGTCTATTAGGCATGTGCACGCAGTATGATAATTTATGGAAGTGAAATCTGGCCAGTTAGGGTTGAGGACATGTGTTGCATGGAAAGAAATGGTATGAGAATGATACGATGGATATTTAATGTGAGTCTTAAAGACAGGCTAAGATCTGATGACCTCGGAAGAAGATGTGTGTAGAACAGGAGACTTTGATGGCATGGTCACATTGAAATAATGGATGAGACTTCTTGGGTTAATAGATGTAGAACAGTTGAGGTAGCAAGGTCAGTTGGCAGGGAAGGTCAAGGAAAACATGGAAGGAAGTTATAAGGATGGATAGGTTAGTGTTGAAGTCAATTTCTAAAAGCTGTCCAACACATGCCAGCATGTAAAAACGGACGTTAAACAGATGATGATGATGATGATGATTATCATTATTGGAAACATGTTTTCATTTCTTAAATTATCTTTATTTTTTCCTGTAGATTTTTATGTCTTAGTAGATAGGTACTCTTATAGATGACTCACCATGTTTCCGTGACTTTGCGTTGTTAACGTTTGGCAGATCTCGGAAGCGCCCGACAGTTGATGAAACTATTAACTAAGAAACATTTGCTTATAAACAGTTTGTTTTCATTAAAATAAGAAAACAAAACAAAAAATTGCTTAAAAACAGTTGTTGCAGTGTTTATGTTAACGAGAAAAATTTTACAAAAAATGTAAAAAAAAACATTTTTAAAAAATTAAAAAACAAAAACATTTGCTTAACAAATCAAACAAAATCATCATTTGAAACTTTCCGGTGCACAAACAAAAAACATTTTATTTAAAAATATTTGATTAACAATGGTTCCTTTGATAAAAAACAAACAAAAATAAACAACTAATTAATAACAGTTGTATAACTATGGTTTGTTCGTTCTTTATTTTTATTTATGTATTTTAGTTTGATTTTCTTCGTCTGAATTTATCGTCTGCCAGTCTTCAATTTAGCATTTGGCAGTTTTCACCTCGTCAACTCCCGGGCGCTGCCGAGACCTGCCCGAACGTTGACGACACAAAGTCACGGAAACGCGGTGTGTTCTCTATAAGAGTACCAGAAAATCATAGATATCAACTTATACGTTCAAATACGGCAGCGATTATAGAAATTTAAACTTTATCTTTTCATCCTATTTTTTTTTTCAGAATGCAGCATTAAATCCAAAAGTAGTGATGAAGAGAAGACATAATTGATATCTGAATCAGCCAATATTTCTTTATTCTTTTCCTCCTCCCCCTCCTCCTCATCCTCCTCCTCTTCCCCCTCCTCCTTCTCCTCCTCCTCATCCTCCTCCTCGTTCCCCTCCTCTTCCTCATCCTCATCCTCACACTGTAAAGAGGATCATGTCTGCGTTACTAATCTGTTCAAATTAAACAATATTGCCCGATTGCCTACACAAAATTATTATATTTTACTTTCATTTACCCAATATTTTAATTACAGATTTTGGTAAAAACCAAATCATCGCAAGATCTACTATTTATTTAGCGTTTGGCAGTTTTCGCCTCGGCAACTCTCGGCCGCTTCCATAACCTGCTCGAACGTTGACGACGCAAAGTCACGGAAACATGGTGCGTCATCTATAAGAGTATTTTTGCATTTTTCAGATTCCGGGTGATAATAATGACTATTGTGAGTATAGCGCCGTCGATATCCACCTATGGAGCTGTGTTGCTGGTAAGTTTCCATACCTTTTCCTTTACTTATATAGATTTATATTGGAGCAATTTATAAAATTAGTTTGCTGTAAAGTAATTTTAAGTTATCTATTTAGGTTTGTAGCAGCGAAGTTTACCCTTCGGTGCCAGAAATGAAAGTGCTTAAACTCGTTTCGGCGCACATCGCTTTACGCACGTATCCGCCAGAATTAATAAAAACAAATAATAATATTTTGAACCAATCAGCGGATTTTTCTGAATTTATAGAAATTGTCCTTTTGGAGCCACCTTGACCCCATATAAACCCAGATTTTTCCTTCAACAAGCATGCCCAAATCCACGAGAGAGCTAGCATCGACGTTTCTACAGCCCCCCCACCATCGCCCCTCTGTCGGGCCTTGGGAATGCTGAAAAACGCCTTTTCTAAACTCACACACATATAGCCACACTGACATTAACGCACACACAAAAACAATGCATTAACTCTTTCACTGTCTTACGCACACACACTAAAGGCGACATGCACACACACACACTGCTTGAATCCCCTTTCAATGTCGTCTGCTGATTTTACGCTGATTGAAAAAAAACAAAAAAACTTAACCATTTTAATACTTAATACATTTCTCACTGAACTTTCTAATATGAAAACAAATGATGATTGACTATTTAGTAACTTTCAATGAAATGTAATTCATGTAATTGAATGAGGAAGTTTTGATTACGATTTTTCAGACCCGTGGATAATTCACGGCCCTTAAATTATCGGCTCAGGCTTCCTCAATATTTCAACTAATGAATAATTGTTCATATTTGAGTGTCTTTGCAGAACAAGGGGATTGTTCTGCAAAGACACTCAAAATACTGAACAATTATTCTATGTTTTCCTATCTTTGTAGACTTCCATTTTTAAACATATATAAATTATCTCTTTTGTGAATTTATACTTTTGTACTCTTTATTTTGTTTGTGTATCATATGACATTTCTCTCGCTCTCTCACACATTTGAATATTAATTAAAACTGTTTTTCTTTAAAATGTTTCTACTTATAGAAACTCGGCTCTCAGTAAGACTCAATAAAGTTGTTTTATGTATTAGAAATGAACTCTGTCTCATTTTCTATACATGTCATAAAATATACATGTCATAAAATATACATGTCATAAAATATATATGTCATAAAATATATATGTCATAAAATATACATGTCATAAAATATACATGTCATAAAATATACATGTCATAAAATATACATGTCATAAAATATATGTGTCATAAAATATACATGTCATAAAATATACATGTCATAAAATATACATGTCATAAAATATACATGTCATAAAATATATGTGTCATAAAATATACATGTCATAATCTATTACTTACAGGTGTTTTATTATTTCTATGCCATCATTGGAATGGAAATATTTCATGGTTTGATCCGATTTCATGGCTACAATATGACATTCACAGAACTAAACAACTACAGTTTTTGTGGAAATGTTAAATTGAAGGATTCAAATTTCTACTATGATCATTACTGCAGCAATAATTTCAATGATATTTTAAAATCATTTGTAATTCTATTTGAGTTAACAGTGGTTAATCAATGGCATGATATCCTTTCCTTTGGAATTTGGTTGGATATGAAAATATTTCAATAAAATTAATTTATTGTTGTTTAGAAAATGTTTACTGATGTTTTAAACGTTTCCTTCAAATGATTTTTAGATAAGAAAATGTTAAAATTCTTGTAATTCAAATCCCTTATTGCACTGATTTTTAATAATAATATGTCTGCTTACGCACTCTTCGCATAAGATTTATTAGAACAATTCATGTTTGAATAAGATTTATTAGAACAATTCATGTTTGAATAAGATTTATTAGAACAATTCATGTTTGAATAAGATTTATTAGAACAATTCATGTTTGAATAAGATTTATTAGAACCATTCATGTTTGAATAAGATTTATTAGAACAATTCATGTTTGAATAAGATTTATTAGAACAATTCATGTTTGAATAAGATTTATTAGAACAATTCATGTTTGAATAAGATTTATTAGAACAATTCATGTTTGAATAAGATTTATTAGAACAATTCACGTTTGAATAAGATTTATTAGAACAATTCATGTTTGAATAAGATTTATTAGAACAATTCATGTTTGAATAAGATTTATTAGAACAATTCATGTTTGAATAAGATTTATTAGAACAATTCATGTTTGAATAAGATTTATTAGAACAATTCATGTTTGAATAAGATTTATTAGAACAATTCACGTTTGAATAAGATTTATTAGAACAATTCATGTTTGAATAAGATTTATTAGAACAATTCACGTTTGAATAAGATTTATTAGAACAATTCATGTTTGAATAAGATTTATTAGAACAATTCATGTTTGAATAAGATTTATTAAAACAATTCATGTTTGAATAAGATTTATTAGAACAATTCATGTTTGAATAAGATTTATTAGAACAATTCATGTTTGAATAAGATTTATTAGAACAATTCATGTTTGAATAAGATTTATTAGAACAATTCATGTTTGAATAAGATTTATTAGAAAAATTCACGTTTGAATAAGATATATTAGAACAATTCACGTTTGAATAAGATTTATTAGAACAATTCATGTTTGAATAAGATTTATTAGAACAATTCACGTTTGAATAAGATTTATTAGAACAATTCACGTTTGAATAAGATTTATTAGAACAATTCACGTTTGAATAAGATTTATTAGAACAATTCACGTTTGAATAAGATTTATTAGAACAATTCATGTTTGAATAAGATTTATTAGAACAATTCATGTTTGAATAAGATTTATTAGAACAATTCATGTTGTAATAAGATTTATTAGAACAATTCATGTTTGAATAAGATTTATTAGAACAATTCATGTTTGAATAAGATTTATTAGAACAATTCACGTTTGAATAAGATTTATTAGAACAATTCATGTTTGAATAAGATTTATTAGAACAATTCATGTTTGAATAAGATTTATTAGAACAATTCATGTTTGAATAAGATTTATTAGAACAATTCATGTTTGAATAAGATTTATTAGAACAATTCATGTTTGAATAAGATTTATTAGAACAATTCATGTTTGAATAAGATTTATTAGAACAATTCACGTTTGAATAAGATTTATTAGAACAATTCATGTTTGAATAAGATTTATTAGAACAATTCATGTTTGAATAAGATTTATTAGAACAATTCATGTTTGAATAAGATTTATTAGAACAATTCATGTTTGAATAAGATTTATTAGAACAATTCATGTTTGAATAAGATTTATTAGAACAATTCATGTTTGAATAAGATTTATTAGAACAATTCATGTTTGAATAAGATTTATTAGAACAATTCATGTTTGAATAAGATTTATTAGAACAATTCATGTTTGAATAAGATTTATTAGAACAATTCACGTTTGAATAAGATTTATTAGAACAATTCATGTTTGAATAAGATTTATTAGAACAATTCACGTTTGAATAAGATTTATTAGAACAATTCATGTTTGAATAAGATTTATTAGAACAATTCATGTTTGAATAAGATTTATTAGAACAATTCATGTTTGAATAAGATTTATTAGAACAATTCATGTTTGAATAAGATTTATTAGAACAATTCATGTTTGAATAAGATTTATTAGAACAATTCATGTTTGAATAAGATTTATTAGAACAATTCATGTTTGAATAAGATTTATTAGAACAATTCACGTTTGAATAAGATTTATTAGAACAATTCATGTTTGAATAAGATTTATTAGAACAATTCACGTTTGAATAAGATTTATTAGAACAATTCATGTTTGAATAAGATTTATTAGAACAATTCATGTTTGAATAAGATTTATTAGAACAATTCATGTTTGAATAAGATTTATTAGAACAATTCATGTTTGAATAAGATTTATTAGAACAATTCATGTTTGAATAAGATTTATTAGAACAATTCACGTTTGAATAAGATTTATTAGAACAATTCATGTTTGAATAAGATTTATTAGAACAATTCACGTTTGAATAAGATTTATTAGAACAATTCATGTTTGAATAAGATTTATTAGAACAATTCATGTTTGAATAAGATTTATTAGAACAATTCATGTTTGAATAAGATTTATTAGAACAATTCACGTTTGAATAAGATTTATTAGAACAATTCATGTTTGAATAAGATTTATTAGAACAATTCATGTTTGAATAAGATTTATTAGAACAATTCACGTTTGAATAAGATTTATTAGAACAATTCATGTTTGAATAAGATTTATTAGAACAATTCATGTTTGAATAAGATTTATTAGAACAATTCATGTTTGAATAAGATTTATTAGAACAATTCATGTTTGAATAAGATTTATTAAAAAAATTTATGTTTAAATATTTTACATTAGTTGTTCAACAAGAAGTCAGTATTCATGAACATTTTATGGATTTTAGATGGCCAGTTGAATCAGAAAAAGTATGTATGCTGGTTAGATATGGAAACACTTCGTAAACGAATGGCATCCATTTTGAAAGTAACAAAACCTTTTACAAACTTCATTATTCTTCATCTGGAGGTTACAGAAATAATTGGTCTATATTTTTTGAAAGAAACCGCATGAAATATCATCTTTTATTAAAATATTTTTTATTTATTTATTAAATATTTAGCAATAAATGAATAAAATAACTTCTTTTACTAAATTTTTAGCAAGACCTGTATAAAATATATTCTTTTATTAAAAACTAGCAGGAAGACCTGGCGTTGCTCGGGATTGAATGAACATAACTAATATGTACTTTTTCACTATGCTCATAATACCATATTACTTTTTTTGTTTTTACCCCCCCCCCCTCCTGTTACACCGCCTAATATAGTCGGAAGAAGCTGAAATGTTGGAAAACTCGCCGAATTACTGTCTTAAACATTTGGTTTAAATTTCATTAAAAATCAGATATATGTATTTGAAGTTTTAAGGGAGTTCTGTAAACATGGGCTACTTAAAAGTGAGGGGACATAGATATTCCACTTCCATTGTCTTCCCCAGAAAATTTTATAAATATTATTCAAATTTCATAAAAATAGGATATATTTGAAGTTTTAAGTGGGTTATGCTCTCATAGCCCCCTTAGAGATTCGGGAACACTTCCATTGTCTTCTCCGGTAAATTTTACATAAGAATAAACTTTTAGATTTTATGTAGATTCTCTAACCTTTCTTTCTATAAAGAACACACACACATACACACAGACATTGAGTTTTATATATATTAAGTAAATATTTAGCAACAGTTTTTCAAAATCTCTTTTTAATTAAATATTTAGCAAGACCTGTATAAAGTATCTTTTTAATTAAATATTTAGCAAGATCTGTATAAAATATCTTTTTAATCAAATATTTAGCAAGACCTGTATAAAATATCTTCTTTTATTACATACTTAGAAATATATTTATAAAATATTTGTTTTAATTAAATATTTAGCAAAACCTGTATAAAATATCTTTTTAATCAAATATTTAGCAAGACCTATTTAAAATATTTTTTAATCAAATATTTAGCAAGACCTATTTAAAATATTTTTTTAATCAAATATTTAGCAAGACCTATTTAAAATATCTTTTTAATTAAATATTTATCAAAACCTGTATAAAATATATATTTTTATTAAATATTTAGCAAGATCTGTATAAAATATATTTTTAATCAAATATTTAGCAAGATCTATTTAAAATATTTTTTAATCAAATATCTAGCAAGACCTATTTAAAATATCTTTTTAATTAAATATTAGCAAAACCTGTATAAAATATATATTTTTATTAAATATTTAGCAAGATCTGTATAAAATATCTTTTTAATCGAATATTTAGCAAGACCTGTATAAAATATATTTTTAATCAAATATTTAGCAAAACCTGTATAAAATATCTTCTTTTATTATTAAATACTTAGAAATATCTTTATGAAATATTTGTTTTTATTAAATGATTAGCAAGACCAGTATAGAATATATTCCTCTCTTAAATACTAAGTAAACCTTTATGAAATAGTTCGTTTTCTTAAATACTTAAGTCTTGTACTAAATATCTTCAATAAAAAAATTAGCAATATGATGTGAATGTGATGAATATTTTTTTCTCCAAAATGGCTTCCTTAACAACGTTACTCTTAACCTCTGGGTTTGTCCTTGTAACCCACCCAGCTGCACGCCTCTACTTCCTGACATTTCACGTTTGCTGTGTTATCGTTGTCCTCAAGTAAGTGACCTCTCATCATATTTTAATAATTTTATTTCTTATGAAGAAAAAAAAAAAAGATGGATTACCAAAACAAAATGTTGTGAAATATTTATGAGAAGATTGTGGTGAGGCATGTTTAACTCGGAAATTAACCTTTGAACACTAACCCTTATGAAGGACAAATGACCCTAACTCTAACCCTAATCTTTATGAAGGACCAATATACGATTTCAACCATTCTGTTATGAAACCCCGTCATTCAGTTGATTTTTATTAGTTTTTATCAAAAATATTACTAAGTATTCAAAATAATATTCAGGAGACTTTGAAAATAAATTGAATTATTTCTGTTATTTTTCAAGGTTTATGAATGTTAAACAGCTAGAAGATCTCATTTTGATAAATGGTATTATCTTGGGTACATATATCGATCCTGACCCAATTTCCGTGAACTTCGCGTCGGCAACGTTCGGGCATGATACGTAAACACCCGAGAGTCAACGTTCGGGCAGGTCTCGGAAGCGCCCGAGAGTTGACGAAACTATTAACCAATCAGGTTTATAAACAGTTGGTTTTTGTTTTTCGTTAAAATAAGAAAAATCTTTTTAAAAATTGCTTAGAGGCAGTTGTTTCGGTGTTTATGTTAACAAGAAAAAATTTTGATAAAAAAATTTTGATAAAAAAATTTGATAAAAAATGTATTAAAAAAAAACATTAAAAATAAATTAAAAAACAAAAACATTTGCTTAACAAATCAAACAAAATCATCTTTTGAAACTTCCCGGTGCACGCACAAAGAAAAACTTTTTATTTAAAAACATTTGATTAACAATGGTTCCTTTGACAAAAAACAAAACAAAAGTAAACATCTAATTAATAACAGTTGTTTAGCTATGGTTTGTTCGTTCTTTATTTTTATATATGTATTTTACTTTGATTTTCTTCGTCTGAATTTATCGTCTGCCAGTCTTCAATTTATCGTTTGGCAGTTTTCGCCTCGTTTTCGCCTCGGCGCTTCCGTAACCTGCTCGAACGTTGACGACGCAAAGTCACGGAAACAGGGTGTGTCATCTATAAGAGTACCAGCAAAAAATTACAAGTTATTCTCTAACCCTAACTCTAACCCTAACTCTAACCCTAACTCTAACCCTAACTCCGACTCGTTATTCTATGTCAATATTTTTGCTCTTTTCCTACAAAATATTTGGTGCTATTTTACTGAAGGGCCAGAAAAAAAAATCGTTTGTCTTTAATTTTAGGAGAGTCAAATAAGGGGGAGAGAACTCTAGTTTCAAGTTTCAATCACGCTTTATCTAAAAATGGATTTTAACATTCTGAAGTGCAAGATATTTGATGGGTTATTTATCTACCTCTCACAAGGTAAGATGTGACACAAGGTCGGGAAAGTGGGATTAGATAAGCCAGCGCTCGAGAGTTGAGCACTCTGGCCATTTAAAAATTGCCTGGGCAGCCCCGTCGGCATTCCCCGGTAGGGGCGCCTCAGACAGTAAGCAATAAACTTACTCCTCCCCAAAGAGAGAAGGCAAAGCCTGGGAGAGTGGACCTCCTAGAACTGCACAGGACAGTGTGTAGTATCCATCGGAACAGATACTACACTTTGATCTGGGCCAAAAGGCCACAGAACCAGAGAGAATGCCAAAGTTATAGGCTTCTGTGGCCATGACATGCGACTTGTGCCAACATTAAAAACATCTGATGGGTTTATGTGGCGTTGCCCATGTGATTATTGTGCAAGGAAAATGTTCATTAGGAATAACAGTATATTTGCAAAATCTAGACTGCCCATCAGAGAGATAATTAAATTTATAGATATTTGGGACCGTGGCAGAGCGACGTTTGTTTACCCAGTGTAAAACTTTCATTTATTTTTAAAACTTTGTTTTATTTTTTCCCCTTCCATTTACGTATTTTTCTATTTTTTCCTTCTTCTTTGATAATTAATTTTTCAAAATCATTTTATTTTTCAAAATCATTTTATATTTCAAAATCATTTTATTTTTCAAAATCATTTTATTTTTCAAAATCATTTTATTTTTCAAAATCATTTTATATTTCAAAATCATTTTATTTTTCAAAATCATTTTATTTTTCAAAATCATTTTATTTTTCAAAATCATTTTATTCTTCAAAATCATTTTATTTTTCAAAATCATTTTATTCTTCAAAATCATTTTATTTTTCAAAATCATTTTATATTTCAAAATCATTTTATTTTTCAAAATCATTTTATTTTTCAAAATCATTTTATATTTCAAAATCATTTTATTTTTCAAAATCATTTTATTTTTCAAAATCATTTTATTTTTCAAAATCATTTTATTCTTCAAAATCATTTTATTTTTCAAAATCATTTTATTTTTCAAAATCATTTTATTCTTCAAAATCATTTTATATTTCAAAATCATTTTATTTTTCAAAATCATTTTATTTTTCAAAATCATTTTATTCTTCAAAATCATTTTATATTGTTTATACATTTTTTAAAACTTTATTTTGGAATAATTACAATAATAAAATTCATTTTAACATACATCGTGGTTGAAACTTGAAACTAGAGTTCTTTCCCCTTATTTGACTCTCATCAAATTAAAGATTTAAAAAAAGTCCACAAGCACCAAATATTTACCAGGGAAATATTTAGAAAAATAAGTGCATCATCTGACATATTAGATAAACTAAATATCTTGTACAGATTGTAAACTCCATGTAATTTCTTTTACTTTTGTTTTCTTTTAGCATTTTTACTGCTTTTATTTTGGAGGCGTTTGTTCTGGAATACACTCTGAGCAAAGAAAGTAAACTCGAGTCTGTTTTAGAGAGAACACTTAAACATTTTGGAGCTGGAATAGCAGAGTAAGTTTATTAAATATCGTTCAGTGAAATAATGTCTATCTCACTTTTTTGGGCACTTGTGCAGATGCGGTACACGAGCCGAAATTTATTTTCGAAGAGTTCCAATGGTGTAAGAAGGGACAGACAACTCTCTTTTTATTATATTGATAGAACATTTATTGAAGAAAATAGAATTTTGGAAAATGAACAGTATATTTTTTCATTTCAAAACCAACAAAACGAATAGTCCTCTTGTTTGGATTAACAGATTTTTTATTTTTTTTATAGTTTAAAATATTAAATTATCGCAGAAATTTGTGAAAATCAACAGGCATTCATGTCGACTACATCCATTTTCGGAGAAGCTAATCAAAATTATGTATAGACGAGAAACACATGGACACACGGTATATTGTCCAATAGTTTTGGTTTTTTTTAAAACGACACTTGTGCATTTTAACATCCCCGGAAAATTAATTGTGTTCATCATTTTAGGGGAGTTCCGGGCACTTGTGCAGGTGCAGATTTCATAAATTTTAATTTCTGCGATAATTTAATATTTTAAACTATAAAAAAATCAAAAATCTG
Organism: Sepiola atlantica; assembly: GCA_963556195.1. NCBI lineage: Eukaryota > Metazoa > Mollusca > Cephalopoda > Sepiida > Sepiolidae > Sepiola > Sepiola atlantica. Next base: position 107,890,131 of record OY744531.1, read on the forward strand.
TTAATCCAAACAAGAGGACTATTCGTTTTGTTGGTTTTGAAATGAAAAAATATACTGTTCATTTTCCAAAATTCTATTTTCTTCAATAAATGTTCTATCAATATACTAAAAAGAGAGTTGTCTGCCCCTTCTTACACCATTGGAACTCTTCTAAATAATTTTAGGCCCGTGTACCGCATATGCACAAGTGCCCTTTTTTTCTTTGTAAATTTTAATTTTCTTCTATAATGAGCGAAAAAAAAAATCCAAGTCTACTTTCCTATTTTAACATTGTTGCCAGCCATTGATGCATTTATTTAGAATCTGAAGTTTGATCAATTGAACTTTCTTTGATCTGAATATTTTATCGATAATTCTATTCGTTTATGTACAAGAAAATTTGGTGCTTATGCTGATTAGCGACCTATGAAAAAAATGATTTTTATATAAAAACAATAATATATACTTATTAAGCATTATATTCTTACTCACTGTACGAAAAAGTAGAAAAAATTATCCACTAGAACTTTAATTACAAGTATTTTTCCATTCTGCGTATCATAACAGCGACTCGTTCAGTAAGCCTCCATCTTGTTTTTCAAGAAGATTTCAGTTATCTGCCCTTGAAATAAATTCATTGGAAAAGTAAGAAATCCGAAGTAAAAATGTGTGGAAAGTGTTGATGGAACATTTTTCTTGATGCTCAAAGGCAATTCACATATCAGAGTAGGACTAGACATTTAAAACACTGGTAGCCATGTTTACAATATGCCTTTAACTGCAGTAGTTATTATTCTTAAAACACCAGTAAAAAAATTATATTTCTTTTGTTTCGCAACAAATATACTTTTTTTTAATCATTTGAAACATTTTTAAGTGGCTTTACAAGTTTTAATGGTTCAATGTTAATATTAATGGTTCAATGTTAATTTTAATTGTTCAATATTAATTCTAATGGTTCAATGTTAATTTTAATTGTTCAATATTAATTCTAATGGTTCAATGTTAATTTTAATTGTTCAATATTAATTCTAATGGTTCAATGTTAATTTTAATTGTTTAATGTTAATTTTAATTGTTCAATATACTAATTGGTTCAATGTTAATTTTAATTGTTCAATATTAATTATAATGGTTCAATGTTAATTTTAATTGTTCAATGTTAATTTTAATTGTTCAATGGTAATATTAATGGTTCAATGTTAATTTTAATTGTTCAATGTTAATTTTAATTGTTCAATGGTAATATTAATGGTTCAATGTTAATTTTAATTGTTCAATATTAATTCTACTGGTTCAATGTTTATTTTAATTGTTAAATATTAATTATAATGGTTAAATGTAAATTTTAATTGTTCAATGTTAATTTTAATTGTTCAATGGTAATATTAATGCTTCAATGTTAATTTTAATGGTTCAATGTTAATTTTAATTGTTCAATGGTAATATTAATGGTTCAATGTGAATTTTAATGGTTCAATGTTAATTTTAATTGTTCAATATTAATTCTAATGGTTCAATGTTTATTTTAATTGTTCAATGTTAATTTTAATGGTTCAATATTAATTCTAATGGTTCAATGTTAATTTTAATTGTTCAATGTTAATTTTAATTGTTCAATATTAATGTTAATGGTTCAATATTAATGTTAATGGTTCAATATTAATGTTAATGATTCAATGTGAATTTTAATGGTTCAATGTTTATTTCAATTGTCCAATGTTAATTTTAATGTTTTAATGTGAATTTCAATGGTTCAATATTAATTATAATGGTTCAATGTTAATTTTAATTGTTCAATGTTAATTTTAATTGTTCAATATTAATTCTAATGGTTCAATGTTGATTTTAATTGTTCAATATTAATTATAATGGTTAAATGTTAATTTTAATTGTTCAATGTTAATTTTAATTGTTCAATGGTAATATTAATGGTTCAATGTTAATTTTAATGGTTCAATGTTAATTTTAATTGTTCAATATTAATTCTAATGGTTCAATGTTTATTTAAATTGTTCAATGTTAATTTTAATGGTTCAATATTAATTCTAATGGTGTAATGTTAATTTTAATTGTTCAATGTTTATTTCAATTGTCCAATGTTAATTTTAATGGTTCAATGTGAATTTTAATGGTTCAATGTTAATATTAATTGTTCACCGTTAATTTTAATGGTTCAATGTTACTTTTAATTGTTCAATATTAATTTTAATGGTTCAATGTTTATTTTAATTGTTCAATGTTAATTTTTAAATTAACATTTAAATTCATGAATTCTGAAAAAGTGAAACAATTTTAACTGAACAACTTATATTGTAAAGGGGAGATAATTCCAACTGAGAAAATGAAAAATATTTAATCAACTAAATATAAAGCAGTGCATTTATGACATGTGATTCGGAATCTTCGCTGAAATGCGTTTTGTTATTAGTTCCATATTCCGTGATATTTTGTTATTAGTTCCATATTCCGTGATATTTTGTTATTAGTTCCATGTTCAGTGATATTTTGTTATTAGTTCCATGTTCAGTGATATTTTGTTATTAGTTCCATATTCCGTGATATTTTGTTATTAGTTCCATGTTCAGTGATATTTTGTTATTAGTTCCATGTTCAGTGATATTTTGTTATTAGTTCCATATTCCGTGATATTTTGTTATTAGTTCCATATTCCGTGATATTTTGTTATTAGTTCCATGTTCAGTGATATTTTGTTATTAGTTCCATGTTCAGTGATATTTTGTTATTAGTTCCATATTCCGTGATATTTTGTTATTAGTTCCATATTTCATGATATTTTGTTATTAGTTTCATATTCCGTGATATTTTGTTATTAGTTCCATATTCCGTGATATTTTGTTATTAGTTCCATATTCCGTGATATTTTGTTATTAGTTCCATGTTCCAAGATATTTTGTTATTAGTTCCATATTCCGTGATATTTTGTTATTAGTTCCATATTCCGTGATATTTTGTTATTAGTTTCATATTCCGTGATATTTTGTTATTAGTTCCATATTCCGTGATATTTTGTTATTAGTTCCATATTTCATGATATTTTGTTATTAGTTCCATATTCCGTGATATTTTGTTATTAGTTCCATATTCCGTGATATTTTGTTATTAGTTCCATATTCCGTGATATTTTGTTATTAGTTCCATATTCCGTGATATTTTGTTATTAGTTCCATATTCCGTGATATTTTGTATTAGTTTCATATTCCGTGATATTTTGTTATTAGTTCCATATTTCATGATATTTTGTTATTAGTTCCATATTCCGTGATATTTTGTTATTAGTTCCATATTCCGTGATATTTTTTTATTAGTTCCATATTCTGTGATATTTTGTTATTAGTTTCATATTCCATGATATTTCTATTTTTCTTCTAGAAATTCTGACAAATCAGTTGCTTCTGATGATAGCGAATCTGACGTGGAGATAATACCCGATAAGTTTTCTTCTGTAAAAGGATTGCAGTTTCATATAAAAAAACGAAGTAAGAGCAATTTATTATTCATTTTTTCATTGATATTTTAAAACATCAAAGATGTTTTCTTGTGCGAAGCACAAATGTAATAGTTTTCATTATATATACCAAACGCAGTAAAAGATAATAATTATTTTCTTTTGTTTTAAGATATTTTCCAAATAAAATCGATAAAATATCTTAAGTGAAAACACTTTATGTGACGGCGAAGGTAAAGCAGAAAGAATCTTTCATTTTGAATGAGAATATAAAGACGAAGCTGCCGAGGTGATTCTTTTAAAGTTAGGGTTAGGGTTCTTTTAGGGTTAGGATTCTTAGTTTGGATAAAGCAGCAGAGGTTGTCTTTTACGGTGAAGATTATAAGATATAAAGTCAAATCATTGCAGTTCATTCTTTTAAGTTGAGAATATGAAGGCAAAGCTTTGTTTTTATATCCTCACCTTAAAAGAATGAAATTCCAAGAGAAATGTTAAATAGGAACAACAGGATCCGCAAGAATTACGAACATGAGGTTAAGAGAGAGAAGTGCCAACATGACACAGAAAGAACTTTTAGTAAACAAGCAAATTTTGCTTATATTATGTTTAAATAATGCCATCAGCGATTGGCTGGCTAAACGACACATCCGCATCGCCGACGACTTATTACTGTACTGTAGGAGGTAATCACTCTCATGCTGAAATTAGTAATTAAAAAAAAACGGCTGATCGGATAAAATATAAGAATCGATGAATTCAAACAAAAATTTTTTTGTTTTGAAAACATGTACCAATAATTGATGTAAGCCACATACGAAGCAGATTTTTGTATGTAACTTTTGTCAATTGAATAGATAAAAACCTCATTTTAATTTATATATAATAATAAGATATAATAATATAATGAGATTTAAATTTTACTACAGTTTTAGAAGCGCCGTTATAATGAGATAACTTCGAAATGTGAGAATCCAGTTAACATGACGCTTTTGAAATGAAATATTTATTAAATCATTTGTTTTTTTTTTATATCCAAATTTTCGGTTTTATAAACCTTCCTCATGGGACAGACAATATTTCCTTTTTTTTTCTTCTTTTTTTTTTTTTTTTTCATAATCGAAACTTACGGCTTAAGCCGAAGATCGCTCTTCAGGTGTTATGAAGATAGTGTTTTTTTGTTTTTTTTTTATGTCCGATTTGTAGTATACGCGCACTGAAATGCAGATCTTCGGCTTAAGCCGTAAGTTTCGATTAAGAAAAAAAAGGAAATATTGTCTGTCCCATGAGGAAGGTTTATAAAACCGAAAATTTGGATATAAAAAAAAAAAACAAATGATTTAATAAATATTTCATTTCAAAATCTCGCGTCATGTTAACTGGATTCTCACATTTCGAAGTTATATAATAATATATTTTCTGTGATTTTTTTTTATTTCCTGTAGAACATTTCTTTACAATATTAAATTCTAATCAACTCGTGTAATAAGAAACAGTTACAAAAAAAAACTCTTTTTCAATATGGAATCTAAGCGACAGCTGTA
>OY744531.1:107900119-107997619 GCA_963556195.1 Sepiola atlantica
AAAAATGTTGAAGATACACGAAAGTATTGAAAAATGTTGAAGATACACAAAAGTATTGAAAAATGTTGAAGATACACAAAAGTATTGAAAAATGTTGAAGATACACAAAAGTATTGAAAAATGTTGAAGATACACAAAAGTATTTTAAAATGTTGAAGATACACGAAAGTATTGAAAAATGTTGAAGATACACAAAAGTATTGAAAAATGTTGAAGATACACCAAAGTATTGAAAAATGTTGAAGATACACAAAAGTATTGAAAAATGTTGAAGATACACGAAATTATTGAAAAATGTTGAAGATACACGAAAGTATTGAAAAATGTTGAAGATACACAAAAGTATTGAAAAATGTTGAAGATACACAAAAGTATTGAAAAATGTTGAAGATACACAAAAGTATTGAAAAATGTTGAAGATACACAAAAGGATTAAAAAATGTGTAAGATACACAAAAGTATTGAAAAATGTTGAAGATACACAAAAGTATTGAAAAATGTTGAAGATACACAAAAGTATTGAAAAATGTTGAAGATACACAAAAGGATTAAAAAATGTGTAAGATACACAAAAGTATTGAAAAATGTTGAAGATACACCAAAGTATTGAAAAATGTTGAAGATACACAAAAGTATTGAAAAATGTTGAAGATACACCAAAGTATTGAAAAATGTTGAAGATACACAAAAGTATTACAAATGTTGAAGATACACCAAAGTATTAAAAAAACGTTGAAGATACACAAAAGTATTAAAAAATGTTGAAGATACACAAAAGTATTTTAAAATGTTGAAGATACACAAAAGTATTGAAAAATGTTGAAGATACACAAAAGTATTGAAAAATGTTGAAGATACACAAAAGTATTAAAAAGCGTTGAAGATACACCAAAGTATTGAAAAATGTTGAAGATACACAAAAGTATTAAAAAATGTTGAAGATACACAAAAGTATTAAAAAATGTTGAAGATACACGAAAGTATTGAAAAATGTTGAAGATACACCAAAGTATTGAAAAATGTTGAAGATACACAAAAGTATTGAAAAATGTTGAAGATACACAAAAGTATTGAAAAATGTTGAAGATACACAAAAGTATTGAAAAATGTTGAAGATACACAAAAGTATTGAAAAATGTTGAAGATACACAAAAATATTTTAAAATGTTGAAGATACACGAAAGTATTGAAAAATGTTGAAGATACACGAAAGTATTGAAAAATGTTGAAGATACACCAAAGTATTGAAAAATGTTGAAGATACACAAAAGTATTGAAAAATGTTGAAGATACACGAAATTATTGAAAAATGTTGAAGATACACGAAAGTATTGAAAAATGTTGAAGATACACAAAAGTATTGAAAAATGTTGAAGATACACAAAAGTATTGAAAAATGTTGAAGATACACAAAAGGATTAAAAAATGTGTAAGATACACAAAAGTATTGAAAAATGTTGAAGATACACCAAAGTATTGAAAAATGTTGAAGATACACAAAAGTATTGAAAAATGTTGAAGATACACAAAAGGATTAAAAAATGTGTAAGATACACAAAAGTATTGAAAAATGTTGAAGATACACAAAAGTATTGAAAAATGTTGAAGATACACAAAAGTATTGAAAAATGTGTAAGATACACAAAAGTATTGAAAAATGTTGAAGATACACAAAAGTATTGAAAAATGTTGAAGATCCACAAAAGTATTGAAAAATGTTGAAGATACACAAAAGTATTGAAAAATGTTGAAGATCCACAAAAGTATTGAAAAATGTTGAAGATACACAAAAGTATTGAAAAATGTTGAAGATACACGAAAGTATTGAAAAATGTTGAAGATACACAAAAGTATTGAAAAATGTTGAAGATACACAAAAGTATTGAAAAATGTTGAAGATACACCAAAATATTGAAAAATGTTGAAGATACACAAAAGTATTACAAATGTTGAAGATACACCAAAGTATTAAAAAAATGTTGAAGATACACAAAAGTATTAAAAAATGTTGAAGATACACAAAAGTATTTTAAAATGTTGAAGATACACAAAAGTATTGAAAAATGTTGAAGATACACAAAAGTATTGAAAAATGTTGAAGATACACAAAAGTATTAAAAAGCGTTGAAGATACACCAAAGTATTGAAAAATGTTGAAGATACACAAAAGTATTAAAAAATGTTGAAGATACACAAAAGTATTAAAAAATGTTGAAGATACACGAAAGTATTGAAAAATGTTGAAGATACACCAAAGTATTGAAAAATGTTGAACATACACAAAAGTATTGAAAAATGTTGAAGATACACAAAAGTATTGAAAAATGTTGAAGATACACAAAAGTATTGAAAAATGTTGAAGATACACAAAAGTATTGAAAAATGTTGAAGATACACAAAAGTATTTTAAAATGTTGAAGATACACGAAAGTATTGAAAAATGTTGAAGATACACGAAAGTATTGAAAAATGTTGAAGATACACCAAAGTATTGAAAAATGTTGAAGATACACAAAAGTATTGAAAAATGTTGAAGATACACGAAATTATTGAAAAATGTTGAAGATACACGAAAGTATTGAAAAATGTTGAAGATACACAAAAGTATTGAAAAATGTTAAAGATACACAAAAGTATTGAAAAATGTTGAAGATACACAAAAGGATTAAAAAATGTGTAAGATACACAAAAGTATTGAAAAATGTTGAAGATACACAAAAGTATTGAAAAATGTTGAAGATACACAAAAGTATTGAAAAATGTTGAAGATACACAAAAGGATTAAAAAATGTGTAAGATACACAAAAGTATTGAAAAATGTTGAAGATACACAAAAGTATTGAAAAATGTTGAAGATACACAAAAGTATTGAAAAATGTGTAAGATACACAAAAGTATTGAAAAATGTTGAAGATACACAAAAGTATTGAAAAATGTTGAAGATCCACAAAAGTATTGAAAAATGTTGAAGATACACAAAAGTATTGAAAAATGTTGAAGATCCACAAAAGTATTGAAAAATGTTGAAGATACACAAAAGTATTGAAAAATGTTGAAGATACACGAAAGTATTGAAAAATGTTGAAGATACACAAAAGTATTGAAAAATGTTGAAGATACACAAAAGTATTGAAAAATGTTAAAGATACACCAAAATATTGAAAAATGTTGAAGATACACAAAAGTATTACAAATGTTGAAGATACACCAAAGTATTAAAAAAATGTTGAAGATACACAAAAGTATTAAAAAATGTTGAAGATACACAAAAGTATTTTAAAATGTTGAAGATACACAAAAGTATTGAAAAATGTTGAAGATACACAAAAGTATTGAAAAATGTTGAAGATACACCAAAGTATTGAAAAATGTTGAAGATACACAAAAGTATTGAAAAATGTTGAAGATACACAAAAGGATTAAAAAATGTGTAAGATACACAAAAGTATTGAAAAATGTTGAAGATACACAAAAGTATTGAAAAATGTTGAAGATACACAAAAGTATTGAAAAATGTGTAAGATACACAAAAGTATTGAAAAATGTTGAAGATACACAAAAGTATTGAAAAATGTTGAAGATACACAAAAGTATTAAAAAATGTTGAAGATACACGAAAGTATTGAAAAATGTTGAACATACACAAAAGTATTGAAAAATGTTGAAGATACACAAAAGTATTGAAAAATGTTGAAGATACACAAAAGTATTGAAAAATGTTGAAGATACACAAAAGTATTGAAAAATGTTGAAGATACACAAAAGTATTTTAAAATGTTGAAGATACACGAAAGTATTGAAAAATGTTGAAGATACACGAAAGTATTGAAAAATGTTGAAGATACACCAAAGTATTGAAAAATGTTGAAGATACACAAAAGTATTGAAAAATGTTGAAGATACACGAAATTATTGAAAAATGTTGAAGATACACGAAAGTATTGAAAAATGTTGAAGATACACAAAAGTATTGAAAAATGTTGAAGATACACGAAAGTATTGAAAAATGTTGAAGATACACAAAAGGATTAAAAAATGTGTAAGATACACAAAAGTATTGAAAAATGTTGAAGATACACAAAAGTATTGAAAAATGTTGAAGATCCACAAAAGTATTGAAAAATGTTGAAGATACACAAAAGTATTGAAAAATGTTGAAGATACACGAAAGTATTGAAAAATGTTGAAGATACACAAAAGGATTAAAAAATGTGTAAGATACACAAAAGTATTGAAAAATGTTGAAGATACACAAAAGTATTGAAAAATGTTGACGATACACTAAAGTATAAATAAATGTTGATGATACACAAAAGTATTAAAAAATCAAAGTGCTTAAGGTGTTCAAATGATGGAAACTAACCCTAACCCGAACACTAACTCTAACTCTAACCCTAACCTCAAATGATACTGTCCATGTCAAACAGTGGACGGCAGCGGAATCAGGCGATTGACTAAACTGATGAGTTTCGAAGGAGTTGGATCTATAAGGGTTGTAAACTTTACCTTTCTCATATGTCTCTAACAGGCCTATACACTGTTACAAAAAACGATGATTTTGATCTGATGAGGCAACGAGAACATGGTATAACGAGAAAACTCTAAAAAATTGCGACAGATGTGCTGCATCTGTTCTGAGTGGAACTTGCGATTTAATTCTTACGGGATCGTTATTAATTATAATTGAGATATCTGGTTATTTATTTATTCGAATTATATCGCTAAGAGAGGAAGGAATAGAGACCGCATCTGATGTATATTGCTACATCTTTAAAGCAGGTTTTCTCTAATCGCTTCCAACCAAAAGTTCTCTAATGGCCCGACTTCGTCAATCATGCCACATAGTTTCCATGTTCACTACATCCATTTCTACATTCTCACTGATTTAAAATTTGACTTATTGAACTTTCTGGTACTTTCTCTGGCTATGGCCTTGAATGGACTCAATATCATCTAATATTCTGTGGTTGGCTTGGTTTCCTTGGTTTCGGATCGGGTATTTTAGACGACGTAAATACACGATGTATATTATTAACTACGAGTCAGAACAGAAGTAAATGTGTAAAATGGCTGGAGTATCCCCTCCCCCGATCCCCTCCCCCGATCCCCTCCCCCTCAATCAGGCTTGTCCCTTCCAAGTATTCAGCACAGTACGAATCGGCCCCGATAAGAAGCATGGATTATAATAGAAATCTACAAGTAGTTTACTGTCTGTACGAGTCTCATTTTTTCACTTTGTGGTATTCTTTGTTTATTCTCGGCCCCATTGACTAAATTAATCGTTTGTTTAATTATATAATTAATTAATAATTAGCAAAAGTGCAACGTTATACATAATATTTACTTCTGTAAAAATTTCTTTCATGAACCCTAACCCTAACCCTAACCTCTAACTCTAACTCTAACCCTAACCCTAACCCTAACCCTAACCTCTAACTCTAACTCTAACCCTAACCCTAACCCTAACCTCTAACTCTAACTCTAACCTCTAACTCTAACTCTAACCCTAACCCTAACCCCTAACTCTAACCCTAGCTCTAATCCTAACTCTAACCCTAACTCTAACCCTAACTATAACTCTAACCCTAACTCTAACCCTAACTCTAACCCTAACTCTAACCCTAACTCTAACCCTAACTCTAACCCTAACTCTAACTCTAACTCTAACCCTAACTCTAACCCTAACTATAACCCTAACTATAACCCTAACTCTAACTCTAACCCTAACCCTAACCCCTAACTCTAACCCTAGCTCTAATCCTAACTCTAACCCTAACTCTAACCCTAACTATAACTCTAACCCTAACTCTAACCCTAACTCTAACCCTAACTCTAACCCTAACTCTAACCCTAACTCTAACCCTAACTCTAACCCTAACTCTAACCCTAACTCTAACTCTAACTCTAACTCTAACCCTAACTCTAACCCTAACTCTAACCCTAGCTCTAATCCTAACTCTAACCCTAACTCTAACTCTAACTCTAACTCTAACCCTAACTCTAACCCTAACTATAACCCTAACTCTAACTCTAACCCTAACTATAACCCTAACTCTAACTCTAACCCTAACTATAACCCTAACCCTAACCCTAACTATAACCCTAACCCTAACCCTAACTATAACCCTAACCCTAACTATAACCCTAACTATAACCCTAACTATAACTCTAACCCTAACTCTAACTCTAACCCTAACTATAACCTCTAACTCTAACCCTAACTCTAACTCTAACCCTAACTATAACCCTAACCCTAACCCTAACTATAACCCTAACCCTAACCCTAACTATAACCCTAACCCTAACTATAACCCTAACTATAACCCTAACTATAACTCTAACCCTAACTCTAACTCTAACCCTAACTATAACCTCAAACTCTAACCCTAACTCTAACTCTAACCCTAACTATAACCCTAACTCTAACTCTAACCCTAACTATAACCCTAACCCTAACTATAACCCTAACCCTAACCCTAACTATAACCCTAACCCTAACTATAACCCTAACCCTAACTATAACCCTAACTATAACCCTAACTATAACTCTAACCCTAACTCTAACTCTAACCCTAACTATAACCTCTAACTCTAACCCTAACTCTAACTCTAACCCTAACTATAACCCTAACCCTAACCCTAACTATAACCCTAACCCTAACCCTAACTATAACCCTAACCCTAACTATAACCCTAACTATAACCCTAACTCTAACTCTAACCCTAACTATAACCCTAACCCTAACTATAACCCTAACCCTAACCCTAACTATAACCCTAACCCTAACCCTAACTATAACCCTAACCCTAACTATAACCCTAACTATAACCCTAACTATAACTCTAACCCTAACTCTAACTCTAACCCTAACTATAACCTCTAACTCTAACCCTAACTCTAACTCTAACCCTAACTCTAACCCTAACTATAACTCTAACCCTAACTATAACCTCTAACTCTAACCCTAACTCTAACTCTAACCCTAACTATAACCCTAACCCTAACTATAACCCTAACCCTAACCCTAACCCTAACTATAACCCTAACCCTAACCCTAACTATAACCCTAACCCTAACTATAACCCTAACTATAACCCTAACTCTAACTCTAACCCTAACTCTAACTATAACCCTAACCCTAACCCTAACCCTAACTATAACCCTAACTCTAACTATAACCCTAACTATAACCCTAACTCTAACTCTAACTCTAACCCTAACTATAACCCTAACCCTAACCCTAACTATAACCCTAACTATAACCCTTACCCTAACTATAACCCTAACTCTAACTCTAACCCTAACTATAACCCTTACCCTAACTATAACCCTAACCCTAACCCTAACCCTAACTATAACCCTAACTCTAACCCTAACTGTAACCCTAATCAGAGAAATATACAGTCGAAATGTAGTTGTCTTGGTTACCGGTTTTGGATCGGGTATTTTAGACGATGGTCGCGTCTTCAGGGATTGTCAAGCACCACACTAAACAATTAATATTTGTGTAGCAAAATTGGGACGAGACCGGCTAGATAAAAACATATATGTTTAGAATGGGTCACCAGTTAGCAAGTGCTAACTTTGAACAATTGAATGTTGTTAATAAAAAGGAGAAACTGTAAATTAAAAATAAAACATTCATATAGAAAACAATTTTACAAAGATGTAAAATATAAACAATAAAGTTTGTCGAAGGTTGAAAAAGTTTTTTGCATATGAAAACGACACGAGCGTTTAATTTGTTTTCAAAGTTTTGTGTGTATGCATGTGTGTATGTGTGTTTATATACGTGGGTTAAGCTGTTATTGAGGGAAGACAGCAGGCGTGCTTAAAAAGTGGATGCTGTGGTGATTCTTATTGTTGTTGCTGTCTTCATCGAGAGCCGAGGCGAGCCGTTCTGTCGCAAGGAAGAAATCTGATTTCTTTTGACCAGTTCACTGTTTTTATAAAGTTTCATTTTGCACCTACCTGTTACCTTCAGATTAAAAACATGTGTGAACACTTTTCACTGAATTCAAACTCTGGCCAACATCTGTATGTACTTATTTTACTAGCAACTGAACGCAAGGTGATTCCCTTTTCAAGAAGAAAGAAAGAAAGAAAAAAGAGGAAGAAAAGGAAAGAAGAGGAGAGAGTAAGCCGAACGAATCTAGAAAGAAAAGGGGTAACTAAGCAGGCTAGCACTTTCCTCCAGGGGTTCACAAGATTTCTAGGGATACTTAGATGGCTGATGAAAGAGGTATTTTAAATAGCAATAGTTGCGGATTATGAAATTCAGTGCCTGTGCCTTCATAAAGTTGCTTTCATTATTGGTTTATAAAAAACGTATATCAAAATATAAGTAATAATTCAAAACGAAAAAAAGTAAATATAGAACTCGATGTGGTGCAGTTTGTGAAATCACATCTTGCTTCTTTTGCAGATGAAGTTGGTCTTACTTTCCCGAATTGAGTGAAATGGAATTAAAATTGACTAGAAACGATTTCATTGTGAATGTGCACCTTCTTCCAGATAGTATGCAAGAAAAATTCTTACAGTTGGTAAACGACTCTGTTGCAAAAGATGCATTTGAAACACCTTCAGTTCTGGTCTAAAATGAATGAAATTTACTCTGAAAGAATTTTGAACTCTTTACTGATGTTCTCTGTACTTACCTGTGTGAGCAAATATTTTCAACGCTGTTGAATATGAAAACTAAACATCAATCACAACTGAATGTCGATCATGACCCACAAGTGTGCCTGTCTAATACTGCTCCCCAAATTGAAGAACTTGTAACAAACAGGCACAAACCCCAAACTAAAGTTCATGATTGATTGATACTTAAGAGAATATTGTTTCACTCCTGCTTGTGTAGCATCATTTTAAAACATTTGTAATACTGATGTTTCTTCGGAATAAGGTCTGAATCAAAATTTGAATAATTTCATAATATCCGTTGCAGAATTATTGTAGTATAATATGAGTTAGTCAATAAATTATCATTATGTTCGTTGTCACATTATTGAGGGTTCGGGAAGATGGTTTTATAACTATGGGGATACTTAACGGGGGGGGGGGGGGGGATACACGACCCTTAAATTTTCCATGTTCTTTATCGATAGAAACATTCTTTCTGCCTCTTATTTGTTTGGTTTGTGGAAGAATGTTTACCCGAATACAAAAACGATCCCTTCAGCAAAGTCTACTAACCCTAACCCTAACCCTAACCCTAACCCTTCAGCAAACTCTACTCTCATCGTCAGTGCCTTCTACTTTTGCCGAGCGACTTACCATTAACTTCATCATGTAGTACACACATAACACTGTTTCAATTCGTCATTCCATGACATCCTGCAGTGATCATATACGTACGACTTGCTAGGAAGCAACGTCTCACCACTGCATCCTAATCCCCCCCCCCCCCCATCATCTCATCGTCTTCTTTCTTTCGTAAACGGTGCTGTTCCCATGATGGCAGCTTCTTTTTTTCCCCCCATACTTTGACCTCAAGACACTTAATACTCCAGCAACACTGAAACATACCTAACCCTAACCCTCTTCACTCAAACCGAGGCTGCTTCATTTTCTTTCCTTCTCACGCTTTCGGCTTTTAGTTCTTTTATTTCAAACTAGTAGATTCACCCGGCGTTGCCCGGGTATCAAATATGTTGAATATAATCAATAAAATTTGGGAAAGGTATGAACCCCCTCCGCCCCTCCATTCATTCATGGATTAAATAGTGAAACTACTCGTTTTTTAACAATGTTTTTAGAAAACTTTTGTGTAGAAAAATGGTTCCCAGCATTAAATGACCCTAAATGCCGTTAAACAAAATAAAACGCCGGAAGGAGAGCTTAGAGAAAAAAAATGCAGTCATGTTGGCATTTTTTTTTTTTAATAAGCTTTTAGCATTCTATTATTTTATTTTTAATTTCAATAAATATTCAATTAATAGTAAATAAAAAATTAATCCATGTTTTTACGTATATGTGAGAAAAGATTTATCTTGCTTTCACAGCGGTAAGATGTGACACAAGGTCGGGAAAGAGGGATTTGAAAAGCCAGTGCCCTAGAGAATAAAGAGCACTCTGGCCGACAAAAAATGCCTGGGCAGCCCCGTCGGCATTTCCCGGTAGGGTGCCTCAGGCGATTAGCAATAAACTAACCCCTTCTCAAAGGGTGAGATGGCAAAGCCTGGGAGGGTGGACCTCCTAGAACTGCACAGAACAAAGTATCCATCAGAACAGATACTACACTTTGATCTTAGCCAAAAGGCCAAGAATTTATTTAGGCTGGTGCATTCCTCGGAAACATTCATTTCCATATTAAATGAAAATTACATCCCTCGGAATGCACCCCACCTTCGGCATAACGCCCGTTGTGGAAGGGGGGAAAGTGAGGGTCGGGGGTCTTTGTGATATTTTAAGAAAACGCCCGTCGGCATTCCCCGGTAGGGACGCCTCAGGCGATAGCAATAAATAAACTAACCCCTTCTCAAAGGGTGAGAGGTAAAGCCTGGGAGGGTGGACCTCGCAGAACTGTGAAACCCACAGACCGGCGGAATCAAGTCCCGAAGGCCAAGACGGTACCGATCTGTAAGGTGCAGTATCCATCGGAACAGATACTACACTTTGATCTTGGCCAAAAGACCATTATTTAACACCTACCCACAATAGGAGTATGTGACACAAGGTCGGAAAGTGGGATTTGAAAAGCCAGTGCCCGAGAAGGTGAGCACTCTGGCCATTAAAAATTGCCTGAGCAGCCCCGTCGGCATTCCCCGGTAGGGGCGCCTCAGGCAGTAAGCAATAAACTTACTCCTCCCCAAAAAGGGGAAGCAAAGCCTGGGAGGGTGGACCTCCTAGAACTGCACAGGACAGACCCATAGACCGGCGTAAATCAAGCCCCGAAGGCCAAGACAATACCAGTCTATGGGGTGCAGTATCTATCAGAACAGATACTACACTTTGATCTTGGCCAAAAGACCAAGAAGTGCAAAATCTTGTCTGATAGTTTTATTAATACAGAGCTTACAAAACATTTTTTGAATCATTTAAATCAGATTAATTTCCAATGTCATTGGTTTTGTTCAGAGAGCAACCGTAACCATTTATAATTGATATGTGAACACACGCACACACATACTTTTTTCTTTATATATAGAGATTATTCTAATTTTCCATTTTTAACCATGTTTCTTCATTCGTTTTCTCCATTTGCTATTTTAAAAATATATTTATTTTTTCCATTCCTTTTGTTAACAAACATTTTATACAAGATTTATAAAATAACAGACAATAAATTTTGATACCATTAACATATTTTATATATCATGTCATCAGGTTGAAAAACCAGATAAGCAATGCGAGATTTTGTTCAATAAATGAAACATTTTTTTTGTTTCATTTAAATCAAATATTTCGACATAAACATGTCTTCTTCAGTGGTTACAGTGAGGTTTTTCGTTTTTATTCTTCTTTTTCATTGTCGAGACCTTCAAACGGCCAAGCCGATCAGAGGGTTAGGTTTCGGGTTAGGGTTAGGGTAAAACTCTTTGCAATGGGTACGAAGAATAATCTTTTATCTGGTTGAAATCTTTCATGCTCAGTCGAAAAGGCGTAGTCACGGTTCTAGGAGCGCATTCTTAACCGCATGAGATGTCATCCGGCGTACCACAGGGATCTGTTCTTGGTCCCACTTCTGTTTGTTGCATATATTAACGACATACATGCCAACTTAAAGAATGCCACACTTCTGAAATATGTAGAAGGCATTAAGGAGAGTAGAAAGTGACTAATTTGGGATTACTTTCAGCAGCCTCATAACTCTTGCTTCCCTTATTTTGTCCTCACACTCCATGAGCGATGTTTCTGACAAAGGGGGAAGAATTGCTGTTTTCTGGGTCAGAATCTATCGATAACACTTATCATTGGCTGGGTTTTGACCTTGAAGTAGTATTTTTTTTTCTAGCTCCTTACATCAAGTGGCTTCATGCCTTGTCTGGAGCGATTTCCATAAAAAAAACTGTCACATCCTGAACTCTATAAATCTTTCTTGCAATCACAATGCACACAATGCAGCAACTGAATTTAGCTGTGTGCCCTCATCCGTGGGGAAATCCATCATCCACATACCCTAACCCTAACCCAGCCAACCCAATAATATCAAAAAGTTTTCTTGTGAACGTGACCTGGACAATACTGTCGGCAGTGATCTGCGTTGGACAAAGCACATCTCTAAAATTGTGAAGAAGGCCGAGAGTGTCTTGAAATCACTTAACAAGACCTTTGTTAGCCGCTCTCCAGCTATCTATTTGAAACTGTGTACAGCTACGGTGTGACCACACTTAGAATGTGCATCTAGGACCCCTATCCTGCTGAGAACACTGACTGCCTGGAAACTGTTCTGTGATGTGCAACCAAGCAAATAAAAAAAATAAAAAAAATAAATAAAATAAAAAAATTTTTTAAATAAATAAATAAATAAAAAATTTTAAAAAAATAATAAATTTAAAAAATTTAAAAAAAAAAAATTAAAAAAATTTTTTTTTTAAATAAATAAATAAATAAAAAATAAAAAAATAAAAAATAAAAAAATAAAAATTTAAAAAATACCCTCCATCAGACACCTGCTATGCTCCGAACGCCTTGCTTCCCTGGGTCAGGATTCATTGAAGCTCCGATGTTTAGCAACCAACTTGATAAACACCCACAAAATTATTAACCATCTCACCAACAACAACGTGAACAATGTTTTTGATCTCCGTGTATCTAACATACGCGGACTATCCAAAGAGTACAATAAGAAAACACACGTCGTGTTGCAGAGGCAAGAGAATAGAGCAATATACGAGTGACACACCACTCGAAGAATAAAATAATTTACGACCATGTCACCTTTTTTTTTTTTTAAAACATAGTTCACTCCAAACAAGGCAGGCCGCCACTGTAGACGTAAGGGGCTACTGAGAATTAGGGAGTAGGTTTTGGGTGTCATCCGAAGTTGGGAACTGTGCAGCGAGATGTCTGTTTACATTAGTTTTAAATTTCTGCATGTCAGTACCGTCAGGGGGCAGGGAGGGAGTTCCAGAGGCCAGCAGCACGAGGAAAGAAGCTATTGGAGTAGAAAGCTCTCCGGCATCTGGGGACCTCCACAGTGAATGGATGGGATTTAGCAAGTTGTCGAGTTGGTCTAGTGAATTTACGTCGAGGGGGCACCAGAGTAGCCAATTCATCGGAGCATTGGCTCCCTCTACCGTGCTAGTAAACTCCTCACACCTGACATTATCCTATATCTTTACAAAGCCACCATCCACATATGTATAGAGTATTGTTGCCACATCTGGGTTGGGGCATCATCCACTAGTCTCTCCCTCCTTGACAAGGTCCAAAAAAGAATCGCCAACCTAATAGGTCCCTCACTGTCAACCAAGCTTCAGCCTCTGTCCCATCGCCGCAATGTAGCATCCTTGTGCTTGTTTTACAAATACTTCAATGGATTATGTTCCGATGAATTGGCTACTGTGGTGCCCCCTCGACGTAAATTCACTAGACTAACTCGACAATCAGCCAAATCTCATTCATTCACTGTGGAGGTCCCCAGATGTTGGAGAGCCTTCTACTCAAATAGCTTATTTCCTCGTGCTGCTGGCCTCTGGAACTCTCTCCCTGCCCCCTGTTTCCCCGACAGAACAGACATGCAGAAATTTAAAACTAATGTAAACAGACATCTCGCTGCGCAGATCCCAATTTAGGTTGACCCCCCCCCCTACCTTCTCCCCTTTTCTTTTCTCAGTAGCCCCTTACGTCTACAGTGGCGGCCTGCCTTGTTTGGGGTGAACTATGTTAAAAAAAAATTTTAAACTCTGGCCCAACACGAGTTTGATTGTAGAAAAGCTGACATCTCAACCGAAACAGTTTTAGACGCATGATAAAAATGTACGGTTCGGGTGTGGTGTTCTAACCATGAATATTATTATGAAAAAAAAAAACACACACATGCACACTAATTTTAGGTGAAACAAAGGCTCGTATTCCCCAAAGACTTTTATAAAAAAGAAAGGCGTAGTTTTTTAAAATTCATAATTTGTATTCAACTTACGTGTGAAAGTACTAATCGTTAAAATTACAAGAATATTAAACGTTTGCACACTTGCTGTAGATGCCTCTTTCATTTTTCATATAATCTTTCTTTGCTATGATCGCAAATATATATTTAAAAAAGTCTTTTGAAAATAAATCATCAATAAGCAGGAAATCATCCAATTTTCATGAAATTTCCAACACTTATTAATTTATATTGAACCCTAACCCTAACCCTTACCCCACATGATGCATGGTTTATCTTATCATAAAAGTTAACAAAAAATTTATTCCCCAATATTTATTCTTACATAAGATCAGATATTATACTATGTACTAGCAAGACCTGTGCACTGGCGTCGCCCTGCTCCCATCCCTGATAATAGTGTTAAACGAATGCTTGACTATCAATTATTAAAATTTTAAATAATAGTGAACCATTCAACGTTCGTATTATATTATAACTAAGAAAGAAAACCCTCGTATGTAGAGGCAAAGTTTTCTTTTGGGGAGGAGGTGATGATAATTAACATTGAAACATTTTGTATTATTTCATAAATAATAGAGAGCATCATTATAAAGAAGATTTACAACGACAACATTTAAACACACACATTTCATATTTCATAGCGAATGAAGAGTATTCTCATGAATTATATTCAAATAATTATTAAAACGACAACATTTAAACACACACATTTCATATTTCATAGCGAATGAAGAGTATTCTCATAAATTATATTCAAATAATTATTAAAACGACAACATTTAAACACACACATTTCATATTTCATAGCGAATGAAGAGTATTCTCATGAATTATATTCAAATAATTATTAAAACGACAACATTTAAACACACACATTTCATATTTCATAGCGAATGAAGAGTATTCTCATAAATTATATTCAAATAATTATTAAAACTACAACATTTAAACACACACATTTCATATTTCATAGCGAATGAAGAGTATTCTCATAAATTATATTCAAATAATTATTAAAACTACAACATTTAAACACACACATTTCATATTTCATAGCAAATGAAGAGTATTCTCATAAATTATATTCAAATAATTATTAAAACTACAACATTTAAACACACACATTTCATATTTCATAGCGAATGAAGAGTATTGTCATAAATTATATTCAAATAATTATTTAAAACTACAACATTTAAACACACACATTTCATATTTCATAGCGAATGAAGAGTATTCTCATAAATTATATTCAAATAATTATTTAAACTACAACATTTAAACACACACATTTCATATTTCATAGCGAATGTAGAGTATTCTCATAAATTATATTCAAATAATTATTAAAACTACAACATTTAAACACGCACATTTCATATTTCATAGCGAATGAAGAGTATTGTCATAAATTATATTCAAATAATTATTAAAACTACAACATTTAAACACACACATTTCATATTTCATAGCGAATGAAGAGTATTCTCATAAATTATATTCAAATAATTATTAAAACTACAACATTTAAACACACACATTTCATATTTCATAGCGAATGAAGAGTATTCTCATAAATTATATTCAAATAATTATTAAAACTACAACATTTAAACACACACATTTCATATTTAATAGCGAATGAAGAGTATTCTCATAAATTATATTCAAATAATTATTAAAACTACAACATTTCAACACACACATTTCATATTTCATAGCGAATGAAGAGTATTCTCATAAATTATATTCAAATAATTATTAAAACTACAACATTTAAACACACACATTTCATATTTCATAGCGAATGAAGAGTATTCTCATAAATTATATTCAAATAATTATTTAAAACTACAACATTTAAACACACACATTTCATATTTCATAGCGAATGAAGAGTATTGTCATGAATTATATTCAAATAATTATTTAAAACTACAACATTTAAACACACACATTTCATATTTCATAGCGAATGAAGAGTATTCTCATAAATTATATTCAAATAATTATTAAAACTACAACATTTAAACACACACATTTCATATTTCATAGCGAATGAGAAGTATTCTCATAAATGATATTCAAATAATTATTAAAACTACAACATTTAAACACACACATTTCATATTTCATAGCGAATGAAGAGTATTCTCATGAATTATATTCAAATAATTATTAAAACTACAACATTTTTAACACACACATTTCATATTTCATAGCAAATGAAGAGTATTCTCATAAATTATATTCAAATAATTATTAAAACTACAACATTTAAACACACACATTTCATATTTCATAGCGAATGAAGAGTATTGTCATAAATTATATTCAAATAATTATTTAAAACTACAACATTTAAACACACACATTTCATATTTCATAGCGAATGAAGAGTATTCTCATAAATTATATTCAAATAATTATTAAAACTACAACATTTAAACACACACATTTCATATTTCATAGCGAATGAAGAGTATTGTCATAAATTATATTCAATAAATTATTAAAACTACAACATTTAAACACACACATTTCATATTTCATAGCGAATGAAGAGTATTCTCATAAATTATATTCAAATAATTATTAAAACTACAACATTTAAACACACACATTTCATATTTCATAGCGAATGAAGAGTATTCTCATAAATTATATTTAAATAATTATTTAAACTATAACATTTAAACACACACATTTGATATTTTATAGCGAATGAAGAGTATTTTCATAAATTATATTCAAATAATTATTTAAAACTACAACACATTTAATATTTCATAGCGAATGAAGAGTATTCTCATAAATTATATTCAAATAATTATTTAAACTACAACATTTAAACACACACATTTCATATTTCATAGCGAATGAAGAGTATTCTCATAAATTATATTCAAATTATTATTTAAACTACAACATTTAAACACACATTTCATATTTTATAGCGAATGAAGAGTATTCTCATGAATTATATTCAAATAATTATTAAAACTACAACATGTAAACACACACATTCTATATTTCATAGCGAATGAAGAATATTCTCATAAATTATATTTAAAAATTATTAAAACTACAACATTTAAACACACATATTTCATATTTCATAGCGAATGAAGAGTATTCTCATCAATTATATTCAAATAATTATTAAAACTACAACATTTCAACACACACATTTCATATTTCATAGCGAATGAAGAGTATTCTCATAAATTATATTCAAATAATTATAAAAACTACAACATTTAAACACACACATTTCATATTTCATAGCGAATGAAGAGTATTCTCATAAATTATATTCAAATAATTATTAAAACTACAACATTTAAACACACACATTTCATATTTCATGACGAATGAAGAGTATTCTCATAAATAATATTCAAATAATTATTAAAACTACAACATTTAAACACACACATTTCATAACGAATGAAGAGTATTCTCATAAATTATATTTAAATAATTATAAAAACTACAACATTTAAACACACACATTTCATAACGAATGAAGAGTGTTCTCATAAATTATATTCAAATAATTATTAAAACTACAACATTTAAACACACACATTTCATAACGAATGAAGAGTATTCTTATAAATTATATTTAAATAATTATAAAAACTACAACATTTAAACACACACATTTCATAACGAATGAAGAGTATTCTCATAAATTATATTTAAATAATTATAAAAACTACATTTAAACACACACATTTCATAGCGAATGAAGAGTATTGTCAAAAATTATATTTAAATAATTATTAAAACTACAACATTTAAACACACACATTTCATATTTCATAGCGAATGAAGAGTATTCTCATAAATTATATTCAAATAATTATTAAAACTACAACATTAAAACACACACATTTCATATTTCATAGCAAATGAAGTATATTCTCATAAATTATATTTAAATAATTATTAAAACTACAACATTTAAACACACACATTTCATATTACATAGCGAATGAAGAGTACTCTCATAAATTATATTCAAATAATTATTAAAACTACAACATTTAAACACACACATTTCATATTTCATAACGAATGAAGAGTATTCTCATAAATTATATTCAAATAATTATTAAAACTACAACATTTAAACACACACATTTCATATTACATAGCGAATGAAGAGTACTCTCATAAATTATATTCAAATAATTATTAAAACTACAACATTTCAACACACACATTTCATATTTCATAGCGAATGAAGAGTATTCTCATAAATTATATTCAAATAATTATTAAAACTACAACATTTAAACACACACATTTCATATTTCATAGCGAATGAAGAGTATTCTCATAAATTATATTCAAATAATTATTTAAAACTACAACATTTAAACACACACATTTCATATTTCATAGCGAATGAAGAGTATTGTCATGAATTATATTCAAATAATTATTTAAAACTACAACATTTAAACACACACATTTCATATTTCATAGCGAATGAAGAGTATTCTCATAAATTATATTCAAATAATTATTAAAACTACAACATTTAAACACACACATTTCATATTTCATAGCGAATGAGAAGTATTCTCATAAATGATATTCAAATAATTATTAAAACTACAACATTTAAACACACACATTTCATATTTCATAGCGAATGAAGAGTATTCTCATGAATTATATTCAAATAATTATTAAAACTACAACATTTTTAACACACACATTTCATATTTCATAGCAAATGAAGAGTATTCTCATAAATTATATTCAAATAATTATTAAAACTACAACATTTAAACACACACATTTCATATTTCATAGCGAATGAAGAGTATTGTCATAAATTATATTCAAATACTTATTTAAAACTACAACATTTAAACACACACATTTCATATTTCATAGCGAATGAAGAGTATTCTCATAAATTATATTCAAATAATTATTAAAACTACAACATTTAAACACACACATTTCATATTTCATAGCGAATGAAGAGTATTGTCATAAATTATATTCAATAAATTATTAAAACTACAACATTTAAACACACACATTTCATATTTCATAGCGAATGAAGAGTATTCTCATAAATTATATTCAAATAATTATTAAAACTACAACATTTAAACACACACATTTCATATTTCATAGCGAATGAAGAGTATTCTCATAAATTATATTTAAATAATTATTTAAACTACAACATTTAAACACACACATTTCATATTTTATAGCGAATGAAGAGTATTTTCATAAATTATATTCAAATAATTATTTAAAACTACAACACATTTAATATTTCATAGCGAATGAAGAGTATTCTCATAAATTATATTCAAATAATTATTTAAACTACAACATTTAAACACACACATTTCATATTTCATAGCGAATGAAGAGTATTCTCATAAATTATATTCAAATAATTATTTAAACTACAACATTTAAACACACATTTCATATTTTATAGCGAATGAAGAGTATTCTCATGAATTATATTCAAATAATTATTAAAACTACAACATGTAAACACACACATTCTATATTTCATAGCGAATGAAGAATATTCTCATAAATTATATTTAAAAATTATTAAAACTACAACATTTAAACACACATATTTCATATTTCATAGCGAATGAAGAGTATTCTCATCAATTATATTCAAATAATTATTAAAACTACAACATTTCAACACACACATTTCATATTTCATAGCGAATGAAGAGTATTCTCATAAATTATATTCAAATAATTATAAAAACTACAACATTTAAACACACACATTTCATATTTCATAGCGAATGAAGAGTATTCTCATAAATTATATTCAAATAATTATTAAAACTACAACATTTAAACACACACATTTCATATTTCATAACGAATGAAGAGTATTCTCATAAATAATATTCAAATAATTATTAAAACTACAACATTTAAACACACACATTTCATAACGAATGAAGAGTATTCTCATAAATTATATTTAAATAATTATAAAAACTACAACATTTAAACACACACATTTCATAACGAATGAAGAGTGTTCTCATAAATTATATTCAAATAATTATTAAAACTACAACATTTAAACACACACATTTCATAACGAATGAAGAGTATTCTTATAAATTATATTTAAATAATTATAAAAACTACAACATTTAAACACACACATTTCATAACGAATGAAGAGTATTCTCATAAATTATATTTAAATAATTATAAAAACTACATTTAAACACACACATTTCATAGCGAATGAAGAGTATTGTCAAAAATTATATTTAAATAATTATTAAAACTACAACATTTAAACACACACATTTCATATTTCATAGCGAATGAAGAGTATTCTCATAAATTATATTCAAATAATTATTAAAACTACAACATTAAAACACACACATTTCATATTTCATAGCAAATGAAGTATATTCTCATAAATTATATTTAAATAATTATTAAAACTACAACATTTAAACACACACATTTCATATTACATAGCGAATGAAGAGTACTCTCATAAATTATATTCAAATAATTATTAAAACTACAACATTTAAACACACACATTTCATATTTCATAACGAATGAAGAGTATTCTCATAAATTATATTCAAATAATTATTAAAACTACAACATTTAAACACACACATTTCATATTACATAGCGAATGAAGAGTACTCTCATAAATTATATTCAAATAATTATTAAAACTACAACATTTCAACACACACATTTCATATTTCATAGCGAATGAAGAGTATTCTCATAAATTATATTCAAATAATTATTAAAACTACAACATTTAAACACACACATTTCATATTTCATAGCGAATGAAGAGTATTCTCATGAATTATATTCAAATAATTATTAAAACTACAACATTTTTAACACACACATTTCATATTTCATAGCAAATGAAGAGTATTCTCATAAATTATATTCAAATAATTATTAAAACTACAACATTTAAACACACACATTTCATATTTCATAGCGAATGAAGAGTATTGTCATAAATTATATTCAAATAATTATTTAAAACTACAACATTTAAACACACATTTCATATTTCATAGCGAATGAAGAGTATTCTCATAAATTATATTCAAATAATTATTAAAACTACAACATTTAAACACACACATTTCATATTTCATAGCGAATGAAGAGTATTGTCATAAATTATATTCAATAAATTATTAAAACTACAACATTTAAACACACACATTTCATATTTCATAGCGAATGAAGAGTATTCTCATAAATTATATTCAAATAATTATTAAAACTACAACATTTAAACACACACATTTCATATTTCATAGCGAATGAAGAGTATTCTCATAAATTATATTTAAATAATTATTTAAACTACAACATTTAAACACACACATTTCATATTTTATAGCGAATGAAGAGTATTTTCATAAATTATATTCAAATAATTATTTAAAACTACAACACATTTAATATTTCATAGCGAATGAAGAGTATTCTCATAAATTATATTCAAATAATTATTTAAACTACAACATTTAAACACACACATTTCATATTTCATAGCGAATGAAGAGTATTCTCATAAATTATATTCAAATAATTATTTAAACTACAACATTTAAACACACATTTCATATTTTATAGCGAATGAAGAGTATTCTCATGAATTATATTCAAATAATTATTAAAACTACAACATGTAAACACACACATTCTATATTTCATAGCGAATGAAGAATATTCTCATAAATTATATTTAAAAATTATTAAAACTACAACATTTAAACACACATATTTCATATTTCATAGCGAATGAAGAGTATTCTCATCAATTATATTCAAATAATTATTAAAACTACAACATTTCAACACACACATTTCATATTTCATAGCGAATGAAGAGTATTCTCATAAATTATATTCAAATAATTATAAAAACTACAACATTTAAACACACACATTTCATATTTCATAGCGAATGAAGAGTATTCTCATAAATTATATTCAAATAATTATTAAAACTACAACATTTAAACACACACATTTCATATTTCATAACGAATGAAGAGTATTCTCATAAATAATATTCAAATAATTATTAAAACTACAACATTTAAACACACACATTTCATAACGAATGAAGAGTATTCTCATAAATTATATTTAAATAATTATAAAAACTACAACATTTAAACACACACATTTCATAACGAATGAAGAGTGTTCTCATAAATTATATTCAAATAATTATTAAAACTACAACATTTAAACACACACATTTCATAACGAATGAAGAGTATTCTTATAAATTATATTTAAATAATTATAAAAACTACAACATTTAAACACACACATTTCATAACGAATGAAGAGTATTCTCATAAATTATATTTAAATAATTATAAAAACTACATTTAAACACACACATTTCATAGCGAATGAAGAGTATTGTCAAAAATTATATTTAAATAATTATTAAAACTACAACATTTAAACACACACATTTCATATTTCATAGCGAATGAAGAGTATTCTCATAAATTATATTCAAATAATTATTAAAACTACAACATTAAAACACACACATTTCATATTTCATAGCAAATGAAGTATATTCTCATAAATTATATTTAAATAATTATTAAAACTACAACATTTAAACACACACATTTCATATTACATAGCGAATGAAGAGTACTCTCATAAATTATATTCAAATAATTATTAAAACTACAACATTTAAACACACACATTTCATATTTCATAACGAATGAAGAGTATTCTCATAAATTATATTCAAATAATTATTAAAACTACAACATTTAAACACACACATTTCATATTACATAGCGAATGAAGAGTACTCTCATAAATTATATTCAAATAATTATTAAAACTACAACATTTCAACACACACATTTCATATTTCATAGCGAATGAAGAGTATTCTCATAAATTATATTCAAATAATTATTAAAACTACAACATTTAAACACACACAT
Organism: Sepiola atlantica; assembly: GCA_963556195.1. NCBI lineage: Eukaryota > Metazoa > Mollusca > Cephalopoda > Sepiida > Sepiolidae > Sepiola > Sepiola atlantica. The sequence goes on from OY744531.1 coordinate 107,923,206, forward strand.
TTCATATTTCATAGCGAATGAAGAGTATTCTCATGAATTATATTCAAATAATTATTAAAACTACAACATTTTTAACACACACATTTCATATTTCATAGCAAATGAAGAGTATTCTCATAAATTATATTCAAATAATTATTAAAACTACAACATTTAAACACACACATTTCATATTTCATAGCGAATGAAGAGTATTGTCATAAATTATATTCAAATAATTATTTAAAACTACAACATTTAAACACACATTTCATATTTCATAGCGAATGAAGAGTATTCTCATAAATTATATTCAAATAATTATTAAAACTACAACATTTAAACACACACATTTCATATTTCATAGCGAATGAAGAGTATTGTCATAAATTATATTCAATAAATTATTAAAACTACAACATTTAAACACACACATTTCATATTTCATAGCGAATGAAGAGTATTCTCATAAATTATATTCAAATAATTATTAAAACTACAACATTTAAACACACACATTTCATATTTCATAGCGAATGAAGAGTATTCTCATAAATTATATTTAAATAATTATTTAAACTACAACATTTAAACACACACATTTCATATTTTATAGCGAATGAAGAGTATTTTCATAAATTATATTCAAATAATTATTTAAAACTACAACACATTTAATATTTCATAGCGAATGAAGAGTATTCTCATAAATTATATTCAAATAATTATTTAAACTACAACATTTAAACACACACATTTCATATTTCATAGCGAATGAAGAGTATTCTCATAAATTATATTCAAATTATTATTTAAACTACAACATTTAAACACACATTTCATATTTTATAGCGAATGAAGAGTATTCTCATGAATTATATTCAAATAATTATTAAAACTACAACATGTAAACACACACATTCTATATTTCATAGCGAATGAAGAATATTCTCATAAATTATATTTAAAAATTATTTAAACTACAACATTTAAACACACATATTTCATATTTCATAGCGAATGAAGAGTATTCTCATCAATTATATTCAAATAATTATTAAAACTACAACATTTCAACACACACATTTCATATTTCATAGCGAATGAAGAGTATTCTCATAAATTATATTCAAATAATTATAAAAACTACAACATTTAAACACACACATTTCATATTTCATAGCGAATGAAGAGTATTCTCATAAATTATATTCAAATAATTATTAAAACTACAACATTTAAACACACACATTTCATATTTCATAACGAATGAAGAGTATTCTCATAAATAATATTCAAATAATTATTAAAACTACAACATTTAAACACACACATTTCATAACGAATGAAGAGTATTCTCATAAATTATATTTAAATAATTATAAAAACTACAACATTTAAACACACACATTTCATAACGAATGAAGAGTGTTCTCATAAATTATATTCAAATAATTATTAAAACTACAACATTTAAACACACACATTTCATAACGAATGAAGAGTATTCTTATAAATTATATTTAAATAATTATAAAAACTACAACATTTAAACACACACATTTCATAACGAATGAAGAGTATTCTCATAAATTATATTTAAATAATTATAAAAACTACATTTAAACACACACATTTCATAGCGAATGAAGAGTATTGTCAAAAATTATATTTAAATAATTATTAAAACTACAACATTTAAACACACACATTTCATATTTCATAGCGAATGAAGAGTATTCTCATAAATTATATTCAAATAATTATTAAAACTACAACATTAAAACACACACATTTCATATTTCATAGCAAATGAAGTATATTCTCATAAATTATATTTAAATAATTATTAAAACTACAACATTTAAACACACACATTTCATATTACATAGCGAATGAAGAGTACTCTCATAAATTATATTCAAATAATTATTAAAACTACAACATTTAAACACACACATTTCATATTTCATAACGAATGAAGAGTATTCTCATAAATTATATTCATATAATTATTAAAACTACAACATTTAAACACACACATTTCATAACGAATGAAGAGTATTCTCATAAATTATTTTTAAATAATTATTAAAACTACAACATTTAAACACACACATTTCATAACGAATGAAGTGTAGTCTCATAAATTATATTTAAATAATTATAAAAACTACAACATTTAAACACACACATTTCATAACGAATGGAGAGTATTCTCATAAATTATATTCAAATAATTATTAAAACTACAACATTTAAACACACACATTTCATAACGAATTAAGAGTATTCTCATAAATTATATTCAAATAATTATAAAAACTACAACATTTAAACACACACATTTCATAACGAATGAAGAGTGTTCTCATAAATTATATTCAAATAATTATTAAAACTACAACATTTAAACACACACATTTCATAACGAATGAAGAGTATTCTCATAAATTATATTTAAATAATTATAAAAACTACAACATTTAAACACACACATTTCATAACGAATGAAGTGTAGTCTCATAAATTATATTTAAATAATTATAAAAACTACAACATTTAAACACACACATTTCATAACGAATGAAGAGTATTCTCATAAATTATATTTAAATAATTATAAAAACTACATTTAAACACACACATTTCATAGCGAATGAAGAGTATTGTCAAAAATTATATTTAAATAATTATTAAAACTACAACATTTAAACACACACATTTCATATTTCATAGCGAATGAAGAGTATTCTCATAAATTATATTCAAATAATTATTAAAACTACAACATTAAAACACACACATTTCATATTTCATAGCAAATGAAGTATATTCTCATAAATTATATTTAAATAATTATTAAAACTACAACATTTAAACACACACATTTCATATTACATAGCGAATGAAGAGTACTCTCATAAATTATATTCAAATAATTATTAAAACTACAACATTTAAACACACACATTTCATATTTCATAACGAATGAAGAGTATTCTCATAAATTATATTCATATAATTATTAAAACTACAACATTTAAACACACACATTTCATAACGAATGAAGAGTATTCTCATAAATTATTTTTAAATAATTATTAAAACTACAACATTTAAACACACACATTTCATAACGAATGAAGTGTAGTCTCATAAATTATATTTAAATAATTATAAAAACTACAACATTTAAACACACACATTTCATAACGAATGGAGAGTATTCTCATAAATTATATTCAAATAATTATTAAAACTACAACATTTAAACACACACATTTCATAACGAATGAAGAGTATTCTCATAAATTATATTCAAATAATTATAAAAACTACAACATTTAAACACACACATTTCATAACGAATGAAGAGTGTTCTCATAAATTATATTCAAATAATTATTAAAACTACAACATTTAAACACACACATTTCATAACGAATGAAGAGTATTCTCATAAATTATATTTAAATAATTATTAAAACTACAACATTTAAACACACACATTTCATAACGAATGAAGTGTAGTCTCATAAATTATATTTAAATAATTATAAAAACTACAACATTTAAACACACACATTTCATAACGAATGGAGAGTATTCTCATAAATTATATTCAAATAATTATAAAAACTACAACATTTAAACACACACATTTCATAACGAATGAAGAGTATTCTTATAAATTATATTTAAATAATTATAAAAATTACAACATTTAAACACACACATTTCATATTTCATAACGAATGAAGATTATTCTCATAAATTATATTTAAATAATTAGTAAAACTGTAAAAAATGATGGACATTATATCGTTTTTATTAATGGAAATAAAATGTATCAATATTGTGAAATGTCACGATTTCTGTAGTCAGCTACATTTGCGTTGTTGTCTGTCAAATCAATCCATATTGAAAAAAAAAGAAATGTTATTCATTGTTTTATTTATTGCTAAGTCGGTGTAGTAATGTATGTCGCATACAGTGTAAGATGAAAAAGTAACACTAATTAGATTCATGGTGTACTTCTGTTGCAGCGTTCCGGGTCGAAGGAAGAGGATTACTCACTTTAGTCAGTACTTGTTATTAACAAATTCCAATTTACTGTAAGTGAATTATGAGTCGGAGTTGTCTGCCCTTTTTCTTTTCTTTGTTGTTGTTATTTAGTAGTAAAAAAAATAAATGCACGTCTCGCGTGGAAGCTTACGAAAATTTGTTTGCCTTATTAACTGGAATTCGTCCTGCTATGAAGAATATCAGAATGTTGCCGAGAACAAAATGTACGTCTCGCATTCGTGTGAAGTTGGTTTTATATCGATAATAATTGTTCACAATTTGTCAACGAAATTTCTGAAAACACGCATCAAGAATCAGACTAAAGTGCATAGAAGTAGAATTTGATGTGCAGTTTTTGTTTACGGAACTATAATGGTCAATGAAATGGGGGAGGAGGGACTGACTTTACTTTATATATAAGATATATTGTTTGATATTATACTAGTTGTCTCTACTCGACGTTGCTTGAAGGTGAGGAGGTGAGGATTGATGGATGAAGCCAGGAATGCTGAGTGAGAGGAGTGTTGATTGCAGTGTTGCCAACTGAGATTTTCAAAACCTGCTAGATCGGGGGGGGGGGATCTCCAGATTTTACAGAAAAAAAAACTCTAGCCGCTAGATCAAATTTTTACTCGCCAGATTCCAAATGAAATCTCCAGATCTAGCGGAAAAAACGCTAAATTGGCAACACTGACTATCTGGCTGCCAAATTACGACTGATTAATTTCTATATTTCATCACTTTTTTTATTCTTGATGAATTTAGATCAACTCGCAATAAAAAAAAACAACACAACTTCGTATAACAGCCGAGACATATTTGATTGCTTTAAAATATAAATATTTTATATTTATTATTTTTACCGGATTATCTGCGTGGAACCACATGTGCACGAACCATTTAACGCACCTTTTATTTGAACGTCGTAAAGTGAATATCCGATGTTGTGTACGTCGCTACAAGTGTTTTGTGCGGCAATTTTTTTTTTTATTTTGTCTGTTTTTCGTTTTCAGAAGTTTGTACAAAAAAGTCAGAGAAGAAGTTTGCAAAATCAGAATTAACTAAAAGAAATAAATAAAATTAAGCGAAAATAAAATAACGAAATGACAATGAACAGCGTTGTCGCAAAGGTGCGAAGGGGCAAGCAAGGAAACGGCCAGCAAAAGGGTTAGGGTTAGGGTTAGGGGACGAGAATGTCTCCTTTTTTTCATCATTTTTTTCTACATAGCTTGCTGAACTAAATGGAGTATCTCTGATATCCAGCAAGATTACGTATTTCTGGGTATTTCTGCGAGTGGACGGGTGAAGGGGAGGGGCGGGGTCAGTCAGGAGAAGAATATGAGAAGACCGTGGGAGCGACGGAGACGACATTGGCACACAATAAATTGAATGGAGAAAAAGAATGAGAAATTTGAGGGGAAAAAAGACGAAGAAGAGAGAAAATAAAGACTGTTTCTTTTTGTTTTTTTTTGGAAGGATAAAGAAGAAGAAGAAGAAGAAGAAGAAGAAGAAGAAGAAGAAGAAGAAGAAGAAGAAGAAGAAGAAGAAGAAGAAGAAGAAGAAGAAGAAGAAGAAAGAAAAAAGAAGAAGAAAAGAATAATAAAGAAGAAAAAAGAAAAAGAAGAAAAAAGAAGAAAAAGAAGAAGAAGAAAAAGAAAAAAGAAGAAGAAAAAAGAAGAAGAATAAAATAAAGAAGAAGAAGAAGTAGAAAAAGAAGAAGAAAGAAAAAAAGAAGAAAAGAATAATAAAGAAAAAAGAAGAAAAAAGAAGAAGAAAAAAGAAGAAAAAGAAGAAGAAGAAGAAAAAGAAGAAGAAGAAGAAAAAGAAAAAAGAAAAAGAAGAAAAAAGAAGAAGAAAAAAACTACCATCGATTTCTGTAAAAAGACGAAAATCTTTATATTAATAAAACCATGTGACAACTCGCGTTTGTGTTTTTCTCACATTCAGTTGATATTTATTTTCGTTGTTTACCATTCAAATCAAGAATGCAATCGTGTCAAATAAATGTCGGTGCTTATCGAGATGAGGTCACACATGAAAAACGCAATTCAAAATAAATCCTCGTTTATACTTACGCAATAATTCGTATACACAGAAAAAAATAGGAAAATTATCGCGTAGATTTTTAATAAAAAATAAAAATCAGTTTTATCGTATTTTGCCGAACGCTATTGATTTATTACGTGTTAATATGACAGACTGAGTTACGTCCCCCTGCTTTTCGTGTTTTTCGCTGTAATCAATGGCGGATCCATAATATACGCTAAGACTGATTTTGATTTTTTATTAAAATTCTACTCGATAATTTTTACTAATTTTTAGTGTAGAAAATACCTATTTTTGTCTGATGCATAAATATATCAAAGAGTTTTCCGGTTAATTTATTTGGAACCGCGATTTTTGCCTGTTTTTGTTTTTGTTTTTTGTTTTTTTTGTTTTTCATATGTGACCTCATCTTGATAAGTACCTAAAAATGTTTGGCACTTGTGCACTTGAAGAAACAGCTGAATTTATTTGTTTTCAATTTTGAAGAGTTACATTCAAAACGGCGGCGATAATCAATCACCAGATATAATTTCGAAATTAAATCTACCATGATGCAAGTCCGCCATTTTAATTTTTTTTTCAATAGTCGGTTCGGGGGTATTTAATTTAATAATTGAATGATAAAAAGATACCCTAATAATTAAATTTAACTTTTGAAATCTTTTTTTTATATATAATATATTTCGGTTAAAAAATTTAAAAAAAAACAAAAAAAACAAAAAAAACGGCATAGTTAAACCAAAACAAAAAACAAAAAGTCGAAACAAAAATGAAAGTAAAATGACTCCCGGGCAATACCGGATTGCTGGTATTAAAATTTTAAAATATATATACTTTTTTTCTTTTCTTTTCTTTTTTATTCTTTTATTATCGATTCTTTTCAAGCAAAAAGTTTTCTTGAAAGGAATATTTAAAGAATTACCATTATTCTAAGAATCAAATGGTGTAAAACAAAAAAGGAAAAAAAAAATGTTTGGAGAAAAAAAGATTAAGAGAACATTTTGTCACAGTGAAAAATGTAAAAGCATCTTTCTTCTTCTTCTTCTTCTTCTTCTTCTTCTTCTTCTTCTTCTTCTTCTTCTTCTTCTTCTGCCTCCTGTTGCTCGTGTTTCTGGGTCCCGTTATGTCGCACTGCCAAACCCATAAGCTATTGCTGCCCTCGTTTCTCTTCCTTAACAACGGACCCACCCACCGGCACAACTTGAGGGAAACGGCCAATAACCCCACTCCCACACAGTCGGTGGGTTGCGAAAAACAGCTGCTTTGTTGTGCCCGTCGGTGGTGGCAGTGTCGTTTGTTTTTTGTTGTTTTTGTTGTTTTTTTGTTTTTTATATTTTAATTGTTTGAAAGACTGGCTTGTTGGAGGCTTGGTCGATTTTAAGGTTTTTAGTTGTGAACCAACGCGAATGGATTTAATTTTGGGTTGAATATCCCACTCCGAAGCAACAAGTGGATACCGCTTTCTTCTCTCCCTCAGCCTAGAATTTAGGAACGCATCAACATTTATTCTTTCCCAATAACCATAGTCTTGGATTTAGAGAGGGAAAGAACTAAAGAATTAATATTTGAGATCTTTCGAAAATGCCATCTTTTCCTATTGGCCAACCTTTGATGCAAGAAGAAGGACCGACCCTGAATGATTGTATCCGAAAACTCAGCTCACAACTGTCTCTATTCGCCTCGAAGGGGGATATTTATTGCAACGTGACAAGTGACAATGTCTTGTGTTGGCCGCCGACCAAAGCTGGTACAACCGCCAGTCAACGATGTCCTTCTGTGGCAGGGTCAGACAGAAATAAATTTGCTTATCACGCCTGTGGACAGGATGGGAAATGGAGTTCGGAATGGGAAAACACAGGTAAACAAAATCTATGGACGGCAGATTATAGCGAATGCTACAGTTCCGAGGCTGAACTGGTCTTCCAATTTGACTCTGAAAATATCCGGAAAGCCTCGTCAGAAGATATCACCCATTCCAGTATACTTGGAATCTGTGGTCTGTCATTCTCTCTGCTCGCTGTCTTCCTCACCTTGGCTTATATGCGTTATAAGGATTACAAAGGGGCCAGGATTGATGTCTACAAAAACCTTCTTGCCACGTTGGTTATAGAGGCCTCCGTTAAACTGTCATTTCAAATCATCCTTTTGATGGTCTGGGTCGGTGAGGGGCTTGTGATCACCATGTTTGATATTCCACACCTGTGTGAGATCTTCGTGGTCATCGTTGAATTCGCGGAACTTTCAACCTACATCTGGATCACACTGCATGGGCATCTCTGCTATCTGGAAGCGAAGCAGTATGACCCTTATAAAGTTCAAGTTCTCTATTCGGCCCTCGGTTGGGGCGTGCCCATTATCACCCTAGCAGAGTGGCTTGCGGTTCAGGCTGCTACTAACGATGCTACCTGTTGGTATGGTTACCGTTTTCAGCAGAGTGCTTGGATACTGGAGTTACCACGGATTTGGGGTTTGCTACTCGGGATCGGTTTTTTGATGTATACCACTTGGATTATGCACGATACAGGGCACATGCGGGACATCACAGAGGTGCATACTATTCGTCGGAGTACCTACGCGTGTTTTTCATACATTGTCATGATGTGCATGTCTCTCACGACGGGACTTTTACTTGCCCATTTAGCCCAGAAAAGCGTCAATGTTCCTAACTTATTGGGTCTCATATACACTATTACTTTCCTGACATCTTTTCGTGGACTTTTCATTTCTCTCGGATACTGGATATGGGAACACCAAGGAGAACAGTGGCACCAGAAAGTCAGTTTGGTATAACCATTGGTATTTAAGGCTGTGGCGATTTAGTCGATTCGTAGCCAAAATGGCGGACAATGAACCGTTTGTTAATATTCTAATTCACGAGTGAGTAAGTAAACCCAAATAAATTGTTTGAGACTAATTTCAAATTTAACTTAAATTATTTTAAAGGAAATACAGTTGGGAAATTATTCCAGAACAATTTATTTGGGTTTACTTACACATTTGTGAGGTCGGAAAAAAATCAGAAATTAGCAGGCGGTTCATTTTCCGCCATTTTGGCTGCGAATCGACTAAATCGCCAAGGCTGTCGTTAGCATTACGCGCACACACACATATGCATGCATTGCATACACACACGTACAAGTTTCAGTTAGACATATTTTCATGGTGGATTTTCGTGAAACCCGAATTCTATTCGCGAACGTTTCCACCTTAAATACTGAGACACAAAAACACCGGGTATCTTTTACAATAATCAACACAACGAAAACAACGGGGTCTAAAAACCAAATATACAACAAGTAAATGTGACCGTCCCCCATAAAACTTATTTTCCGACTTATCTATGACATTTGTTTGTATTTTTAATTAGTTTCAATTGCTTTTTATTAGATATCAAAATTTCTCTCCATTTTACATTTACGGAAAGTTAAAAATTTGGCAAGACAAGATGGCTGCCGACATTTTTTTTTCTCAGTCTAGTACTTTTAATTAAGTCATCGAAACTAAAATATATTGTAAATTACATTAAAAGTCTCCCCCCCCCCCCCCCCTCGCAAAAAAAGAAAACTAGCGTATCAAAGTTTTGGAAAAAGTGCCCTTTGATTATGAGTCCCAGTAAAAACAAAAAAAAAAGCGAGGCGGAGGAAAAAAAATGTCGGCAAATTTTCACCTTTCCGTGAACGTAAAAATGGAGATAAATTTTGATATTTAATTGAAACTACTTAAAAATACAAACAAATGTCATAAGTCGGAAAATAAGTTTTATTGTCACATTTATTTGTTGTATATTTGTTTTTTTTGGACCCCGTTCTCGTTCTGTTGATTATTTTAAAATATACCAAAAAACGTTTGAAAAGAAATCTTGTGCGACATTAAAAACCAAATCTTTCACACAATCCATTTCATTCATTCAATCATTTCACAAAACAACATTTCACAAATTAAATACGACTCCAAGCATTTCGTCTCATCGGAAACCAAATAAAATTACAAAATACACAAAGCTAAGTATATCGCGTTTGATTTGTTTTTAGTGATGTAAATAATATATATGTAAATAATATTTCGCAGTGATCATAACAATTGACAATTAACAGGAAAAAAATATCAAGAAACTTTAAGAGAATTTAAAAAAATAAATGACTATTCTTCAGTCTTCACCGTTTGATTTTTGGGCACGTGTTCGTCTTTTACCACAGTCCGTTTTTCACAACTTTTTACTGACCATTTCTTTTTTCTTTTTTTTAGTGTACACTTACCTATCAGGCTGCTAGAGAATTCCGGAGTTTTGGGGAAAAAATGGCAAATATTTTACATTTTAGGAGGGGGGGGTCAGTTTTTAATGTAAATTCAACGTAGACTGATCCCCCTCTTTTTGCCCATCTCAAATTTTTAAAATTATCCTTCTGCTTACAATTACCTATCATGTCGCGAGAGAATTCCGGGGGTTTTGGAAAAAAAATTCAAATCGATATTATTCCTTTGTCTAAATAAATATATAATTTTACATGACTGTAAATGTACACATCACACTCACTCACACACACATATATATATATATATATATATATATATATATATATATATATATATATATATATATATATATATATATATATATATAACTGAATTACCTACTAGACACCGTCCTCGAGTGTCTTCGGTCTCTCTGTTCAATGGTTTGTCAGGACAACCTGACATGAGGATACTTCTCCGTACAAGTAAACCCTGACCAAATATTCAAAATAACATAGTATTCGAATCCCAAATAAGATCCCCTTCGACACGGCTATACACTGGCTCATACGAGGAATAGTGCACCTTCTCCAAGTAATGTTACCTCAAATAACAACACTTAGCTGGATACTCCACCAGACTAGATGAATTCTTGTCCTGGAATCCGGTAAGACCAAGAAACCACAAGAAATATATACTCATCTGGTCAATTGAGGAGAGGAGAATTAATGTTCTTAACTTTTTTTACTAACTTAGCATTTTCTAGGTAAATGGGGAACTTTAATGGAATATCTATGTATCTCATATAGATATCAAGTGCTAGCCCCAGGAAGGGGTCCCCTTGATTTCTGAGAACTTCGACTGAAGTAAAATGAAACGATATATAAAGAACTACTACAGTCACACACGTGTGTGCACGCGGAGTGACCGACTTGATTAAATGCGAAACACCCCCCCCCCCAATATTTCCGATCAGTTGTGCCATTCTTATATCCTAGGGGGGGGGGGTACTGTTTGTTTGTTTGTTTTTTTTTAAATTATTTTTTAAAGAAGAAGAGGTGTCGGCTTCTTATGAAGTTTAACAACCACACAAAAAAGTTTGCAGGTTGATGGAACTGACGTGCGTTATGTTATCCAACTGAACGAAAAGGGTTGGAAAAACAACAAATCGGCAACAAATAAATGGATCAAAAATCGAAAATTAAACCAAAACAAATAGGGGTGCTTCAGTTGTTTCACGACGACATGTTAGGCCTCTCTTTAAAACACAAAATAGCTAATGAAATGTATAAACTTTGTTATGTATTTACGTGGTAGCTGAAAAGAAGACTGTACACAAAAAATTACGCAAATTCATCCAGTATTTATTAAATGAAAATTTTAAAAACGATTTTATCTATATGTCGCCATTTTTCTGAAATTTTTGACGTAAGTACATAACAAAGTTTATACATTTCTTTAAATATTTTAATGTCGTCGTGAAACTGCAGAAGCACCGAATAATTTATGTCGACGTTTTTCTCTTTATTTTTTTCTTTCCTGTTTTTTTTCTTCTTCTTTTTCATTAATAAAAAAAATGCATTATTTTTTTTATTAATACTTAAAAATATAACTTTAGTAAAGGTGTATTTTGTTTTCAACAAATAATAGATTTTCACTAAGAAAAATAATGGTTTCATTATATTCCGTGATCGTTGATTAATAAATACTGAAAATTTCATTAAAATTGGTTGATTTTCTGAATTTTGGTGAATTTTTAAGTGAAGGGAGGGTCAAAATGTTTTTACATTTTGGGAATCGGCCATTGATTTTGCACGTACCTAACTTTTATCCATCTGAAATGTTTAACATCTACTTGGTACATCAATAATTTAATGATATCATAAACCTTTTCATAAAATATATCTGATACGTATTTTTATAAAAATGAATTGCATGTGATTATTTGGCACTTGTGCAGTTTAGTAAACAGCGACAGATAATCCACAGGAAGTAACGACCAATAGATTAAAACATTTTAATAAATTTATTTATTCAATAAATATAGTGGTGCTTCTGCTGTTTCACAGTGACATGTTAAAAAAAAATGTATTAACTTTGTTATGTATTTACGTGGTAGCTGGAAAGAAGACTGTACATCAAAAATTACGCAAATTCATCGAATATTTATTAAATTAAAAATAAAAATAACGATTTTATCTATATGTCGCCATTTTTCTTATATTTTGACTTTTTCCGAAAGTTATCTGCCATTAAGCTGAAATGTCTACCGATACGTAAGATCGTTTTTTTTCTTCCTTTTTCTTATCTTCTATATATTAATACGATAGCGTGTGTGTTCGTGTGTCACGCTTACATTAAAAGCTCTGCGCATGCGTGCCGCACCTAGATTTAGAAAAGCATTCAAGTCACCTAATTTTCGTAATATTTTCAAGTATTTTCCTTTGGCGCAATCGTTAGCGACGTAGGATGTTGGCGTCGTTTTTTTAGGTCGGCCTGACTGGTTTATAGTTCGATCTCAACCAACCTCTAAGATTTTTTTCTACATCGAATGGGGGGGGGGTAGGGAGGGGACGACCGGGAAGACACACATTAATACGATAGCGCGTGCGTTATTTTGTGTGTCACGCTTACATCAAAAGCAACGACTTTCCGAATCTTTGTATGCTACTCATGAATTGGAGCCAAATTTAATTTAATCTAAAGCATTTACAAAGTAAGGTTTAGTCGTCGGAATTGGAATTAGTCGATCGATCAAATCGAGAAAAAAATGGCTGACGGACGGACACGAAACCGCTTTTATAGGTTAGAAACAAGATAATTAGTATTGAAAACATCATTTTGTGTAATTTACACGGGCCCCGCTAGTGATTTAATAAATACTGGCTATGTATGCTTGAACTTGAGTTGAGCACGGTTCTGAAGAAGGAAAGAGTTCCCGAAATGTTAAAAATATTATATCATACGGAGTTTCCACCAGACCATCTTTTGGCTAAGATCAAAGTGTAGTATCTGTTCCGATGGATACTGCACGCCTGTCCTGTGCAGTTCTAGGAGGTCCACCCTCCCAGGCTTTGCCTCCCCTCTTTGGGGAGGAGTAAGTTTATTGCTTACTGTCTGAGGCGCCCCTACCGGGGAATGCCGACGGGGCTGCCCAGGCAATTTTTAAATGGCCAGAGTGCTCACCTCTCGAGCGCTGGCTTTTCAAACCCCACTTTCTCAACCCGATCTTGGGTCACATCTTACTTGTGGGAGTAAGATAAAACTGGCCGTGTGCCTAACTCCTGGGGAGGAGTAAATAAAACCAGACCATCTTGATACAGGTATTACATAACATTGTAACATTGTGTAGATAACCTGATATATGTGTATTTGGGGGGGAAAACAAATTTTAAAAAATAAATAAAATAAATAAATAATAATAAATAAATAAATAAATTTAAAAAAATATATATATGTGTGTGTGTGTGTGTATGTATACATTGTATTAAGGGTGAAACTACTTAATTTGTTCCACCATTACATGTCTTATTTGCTCCAACTTGTGTCTATCCGTCACACCTCTGCATTGTATTGCCTTCTAAGTATCACATTTCTAAATACTGGATGAACTTGCGTAATTTTTTCTGTACAATCTTATTTTCAGCTAACACCTAAGTACATAACAAAGTTTATACATTTTTTCAAATATTTTAATGTAATTGTGAAACTGCAGAAGCACCCAAATAGGTAATAAAAATACACAGTTCACTTCAACATTACATTGTCGCACGATTCGTGACATTTGCTAGATGTGTTTCTGTTTAATTTTCGATTTTTGAGCGATTATCGAAGCTCCACGTGATGTCAAATGGCAGCCATTATTTATTTCGTTCTAACTCAACAGACTTAAACGACTTTCTTTTTTTTTTTCTTTGATAACATTTATTGGCGATATTGAATTTTTACTCGATATTGAATTTTCATTTCAGCAAATTTTAATAAATGTTAGAATTTGACACTTCTGCAGAATAGGGACGAGCCGGAATTTATTCGTTTTCATTTTAGAAGAGCTCCAATAGCGTAAGGGGCCGACAACTCTTTTTAGTACATAATTTCTAATTTCTTCTAAAATAGACGTGAATGCCCTGAATATGCGCGATTTATTTCTGAATTCTATCCCGTTTAAAAAACAAAAACAAGAGAAAAATTTATTTTTTAAACTAAAAAAAAAAATGTGTTAAACCAAACACGATGACTGTTCGTCTTGAAATGAAAAAAAAAAATACTGTTGATTTTCACAAATTTTATTTTCTTCAATAAATGTTCTATTAATTAATTGAATGTGCATTACTTCTTATTTAAAAAAATAATTTTTTTACTTTTCGGGGAAATTACGTACTTAAAAGTGAAAAGAAAAAAAAAATCAAAAATGTATTAAACCAAACAGAATGATTGTTCGTTTTTAAATGAAAAAAAATATTTTTGATTTTCCCAAATTTTCTTTTCTTCAATAAATGTTCTATTAATATACTGTTGATTTTCATAAATTTCAATTTCTTCGATAAATGTAATTGAATTGACATTACTTCTTGTTTAAAAAAATTCATATTTTCCATTTTCTGAGAAATTACGTACTTAAAAGTTTAAAAAAAAAAAAAGAGCTCTTCTAAAATGAAAACGAATAAATTTCGGCTCGTCCCTATTCTGCAGAAGTGCCTAAAATTTTTCCTGCAAAAAGATTTTATGTGACTTTTTTGTTTTTATTATGACCGTTTGGTACAGGAGGGGTAATCTATTGATGGCGACCCACGGATTGGACAAAAATTAAAATTGCCTAAGTCTGGAAGGATTTCTTCTTCACTCATTAAGGACAGGAAAGATATTGACAAAACAACACAGAATAGTTTTTATTTTTAAAAAAAGTTAACTTTTAATGTAGAGAAAATCCAGCTCCCAAAGGAGACACTCTGGATCAGGACGAAAATTTAAATTGCCTCAGTCTAGAAGGATTTCTCTGTCACAGAACCGAGGAGAAGAAAGATGAAGTGTAGTATTAGAACAGATACTACAGTTTGCTCGTAGCCAAAAGGTGAAGGACGAAAGTTAAATGTTTTACTAAAATAAATATTTACATAAATATTGGATTGTATTGAAAAAGCACAGAAAATATATTTTTCAAATATGTCCTTGACTTTTAAAAGAAAAAAAATTATATATTATAAAAAAAAAATTATATCTTATAAAAAAAAAATTATATATTATAAAAAAAAAATTATATATTATAAAAAAAAAATTATATATTATAAAAAAAAAAATTATATATTATAAAAAAAATATATATATATTATAAAAAAAAAAATTATATATTATAAAAAAAAAAATTATATATTATAAAAAAAAATTATATATTATAAAAAAAAAATTATATATTATAAAAAAAAAATTATATATTATAAAAAAAAATTATATATTATAAAAAAAAATTATATATTATAAAAAAAAAAATTATATATTATAAAAAAAAAAATTATATATTATAAAACTCATAATCTAAATATAAATCGAATAATCGTAGATAAAAAAGTCATTTGAAAACGAAAATTTGGGACTCGACAATAATTCGTTTGTAAAAAAAAAAATTACGCACCCTATAAGATTTTATTTTATTATGCATTCTGCCCTCGTGGGGAGGCAAAAAATGTTGAAATGACTCACTATACAGTGTTATTGACACTTTCGAATTTATTGTAAGTGAATTATGAGTCAGAGTTGTCTGCCCCTTTTTCTTTTCTTTGTTGTCGTTGTTGTTGTTGTTATCTAGTAGTAAAACTAAACGTACGTCTCGCGTGGAAGCTTACGAAAATGTGTTTGCCTTATTAACTGAAATTCGTCCTGCTATGAATAATATCAGAATGTTGCCGAGAACAAAAGGTAATTCTCACATTCGTGTGAAGTTTGTTTTATATCGATAATAATTGTTCACAGGATGACTTTTAGAAATTGATTTAAAAAATAATATCTCTGACCAGGTCTTTATTTATCCCTTTTTCTTTCTAGTCCATCCTTCAATACATCTTCTCCCAAGAAACTGAACAATCTCAGAAGCTCTTCCATGTTTGCTTGAAATGCAACCAATTCTTTTTGGAAGTCGTTTTCTTAATCGAGGCAAGATTTTTATAGGTCAGATGCCGTTTCTAACGCCAACCCAGTAAGGTGATGGGGACCAGTGTTTTTATTGAGACGTCATCTTTAAGTGATTGTCTAGAAGGACTAAATATCACCTCACCTGCCATTTTGTGGTTCTTAAAAATCAACATTAGTTAGCCAAAAACAATCTCTATATATAAAATAGTAACTTTGTGTGTATGTGTCCGTCTGATCTTTGTGTCTTATGTTCACCCAAACCGCTGGACAGAATTGCTTGAAAATTGGCATGTGGACTACTGACCTTTCAGTGAAGGCTATATAAGAAATATATCACTTCAACGCTGGGGATTAACTTCCCCCCCCCCACTGAAAACTGTTTTCCCTTAGTTCAAATGAAATTAAAACCATAGGTAAATCACCAAAAATGATGTCCATTCCCAAGATTCTTCCAGGAAACAAGGTAAACATCATTCCATCTCAAAGAAAAGCTTCGAAGTCTACACGAGCATTTTAAAGGAAATGGTAATGCGCATGTTGCTTCGAAATGTTCCTTTCAGTTCGAAAGAATTGTTCAGCGATTGTTGTGAGAATGGAGGTGTTAATAAATGACCTTGGAACTGACTTGGAGTGCACAAATCATCTACAGGAATTGCACGTGACAAAGTTTAGTATCAATTTTTCTTTTTTATGGAAATCGCTCCAGACAAGGCATGAAGCCACTTGATGAAAGGAGCTAACAAGAACAAATATGATTATCGCAAAGACAGGAGATACCTATTGGTCTTAGTCTTGAAAAGACCAAGGTTATTGGAAAGAAGCTACTGGAATAGGAAGCTGTATTACAATGAGGTATCAAAACAGAGAATTGATGGAGACCACTAGACCAACGAGTCAAACGAGCTGGAACAAAAGGAAGCAGGGAATAGATCAGATAATTATGAAGAACCCATGCCATAATAGTATTTATAGAAAAGACTGAGACTAGCAACATCACGTCTGTGAGAGAGAGGGGGTGCAGAGAAGAAGAAAGGGTAGGGCCAATCAAATTGCAGATACGTTTCTGCACCTTATCAAGAACCCTCAAATGGGACAGAGATTCGCAAGCCCAAATATAAGAACAGTACTAATTAAAAATAAACACTAATACCAAAATCTTCTAACCGAAACATCCTTCCCTTTCACTTCAATTGTTACACAATAAAAGGTCATATATTCTTCTAGTCATCATCATCATGATCACCATCAGGATTTTTGATCACTCCTGGAGGAGGAACCTCTCCCTGGTTTCTGACCCCTTATTGGTGATTGTCATTCAGGGTTTTTTGCTATAGTCGCCACGCTAGGCACTGCGGGTTGGCGACGCTATTTGCCCATATCTAGTTGTCCACATACAACGTCTGCGATTCCCAAATGGTCACCCATCTGGTACTGGCCAGGCTCAACGTTGCTTAACTTCGGTGATCTAACGGGAACCGGTGTGTCAATGTGATTATGCTTCTATTAATGAAAATAATAAAATATCTTCAGGTGTTTGCGCAGTGTTTTTTTTTTTGGGGGGGGGGGGAGGGGGTTGTTTTTTGTTGTTTATTTATTTCTTTTATTTTTTCTTGTTTTTTTGGGGGGGGGGTGTTGTTTTTTATTGTTTTTTTTTGTTGTTTATTTATTTTATTTTTTTTTGTTTTTTTTGGGGGGGGTTGTTTTTTTTGTTTTGTTTTGTTTTTTGTTGTTTATTTATTTCTTTTATTTTTTCTTGTTTTTTGGGGGTGGGGGGGTTGTTTTTTTTGTTTTGTTTTGTTTTTTGTTGTTTATTTATTTATTTTATTTTTTTCTTGTTTTTTATTTTTTTGGCGGGGGGGGGGGGGGTGGGGGTGTCAGAATTATGGGCCCCGTGTGAACTGGTTAAAAAACTAATTAAATAAGTAACACTGAAAGGTGCATCCCTGTTCGGAAGGAAACGAAACTGCGCTGAATGAATCATAGTTTTACCCTGATGCAGTTTCTGGAACAAACATGTGTAACATTTGTTGACGATGCCAAAATATTCATTGGATGCAAAAATCTCTGCTGTCAGAGGGTCCTGATTGACCTAGGCAAGATAATATTGATTATTCTCCTCCACTGATAGATTGGACAATGACTCGGTTAAGAATAGAAAGTGGAATCCCGAGGTTTATGGCAACTTGACACTGAATAAGTTCACTCTCTAAAACTCTGAGAATTCTAATATTTCTTTGGCCTTGTGTCATACTTAAATTTTGATGTATGATAGATATGCTCATATTTGAAACACAAAAAAATGTCAATTACTATGAAATATCGATATTTTAAACTTTTACTGTTGCGGGTGCTTGCCGTCATGGGAGGAAGCAGAAACTTTAAACAAGTATGAATTATTTTTAGTAGGTGTGTATTTACTTCTTTCAGCATATATATATATATATATATATATATATATATATATATATATATATATATATATATATATATATATATATATATATATCCTCCTCATCCTCCTTTTTTGTTTACTTAAATTACTACTAATCCTCTTTGCCCACTGTATTAACTTACAGCGTTTCCAATCGGCAAAAATCTCTTGAGAAACTCAAAGTTGCAGTAGAATTCTCTAAAACATGTTCTCTGTTGAAATGGAATAGTGTCATCCATGCAGCTTCATCATCCTCAATTGAACGTGTGTCGTCATCGTCGTCGTTGTTGTTGTTGTTGTTGTTAAAAAGATTTAAAACAAAGAGAGTACATGTTTCGGAATTTTTGAGATGAGGGTTGATAATTTGTAGAATTTGGTATAATTGGACTACTGTTTTCATCGTGGGTGTTTTTTTTTTTTTTCACAACGTTTCGGCCGATGTAACAGCCGACCTTCTTCAGGTGTACTCGGGAATTTTTCTGTCGAACTCGGGAATCTGGACGGAATTTCGAACGGAACCCTTTATTAAATCCACGGGGCTAGCATGCTCTCGTTCCATCTACCATGACTATGAAAAAGTCTTCAATAATTCGCAATTCTTCGTATCACCCGTACTGACAGATCGCAGATGGAATGAGAGCATGCTACCCCCGTGATTTAATAAAGGATTCCGTTCGAAATTCCGTCCAGATTCCGGAGTTCGACAAGGTACACCTTAAGAAGGTCGGAGGTTACATCTGCCGAAACGTTGTGATAAAAACACCCAAGATGAGAACAGTAGTCCGAATATATCAAATTCTACAAGGAGAGTACATTTCTCTAAAGCTCTTCATGGCATTTCATGTGCTGATGAACTTGTTCGAAACGTTGGGGTAGGACACGGATCAGAATGAAGTCCGAAATAAAAGATCAGTTGACTCACCAAATTCTGATCCATTCATACTTCGGATCGCGGATCACGGATTTTGACATCTGGACTACAACTCAATGTCCACCATTATCTCTGCTTCCTCCGTTTACATGGACACATTAGATTTTTCGATCCAAATTTCATTGAAAATTTTGGGTTTTTTGCTCACAAATTCTTTTATATTTTCAAATTTATGCTAACCAATATATTTCTTGCTGATTTTCTCCTCTGATGAAAAGAGCTTATCTTTGAAAATTCATGGATTAAGGAAAGAATTTTTTTATATTCCTTGTTTGAATACTCGATGAATTAATAAATATTGTAATTTCTCCAATTTTTCTTGTATATATTCACACACACACACACACACACAGATATGAAAGAAGTAAATAGACAGCCTTACTATCATTAATAATGAAGACTGCTGTCAGAGGGTCCTGATTGACCTAGGCTAGATAATATTGATTATTCTCCTCCACTGATAGATTGGATAATGACTCGGTTAAGAATAGAAAGTGGAATCCCGAGGTTTATGGCAACTTGACACTGAATAAGTTCACTTTTATATTAACCTCTCTGAAACTCTGAGAATTCTAATACTTCTTTGGCCTTGTGTCATACTTAAATTTTGATGTATGATATATATGTTCAGATCTGAAACACAAAAAATGTCAATTAGTATGAAATATCGATATTTTAAACTTTTACTGTTGCTTTGTACGGCTCCGGGTGTTTGCCGTCATGGGAGGAAGCAGAAACTTTAAACAGGTATGAATTATTTTTATTAGGTGTGTATTTACTTCTTTCAGCATATATATATATATATATCCTCATCCTCCTCATTTGTTTACTTAAATTACTACTAATCCTCTTTGCCCACTGTATTAACTTACAGTGTTTCCAATCAGCGTTTACAAGCTAACTGCCGATATTTTTCTTTCTTTTTCTTTGTATTTTTTAGCATTTCTTTCTTTCTTTCTCCCTTTCTACTGTTTATTACACGTGACTATTTTTTTTAATCCAAATTGCGTTCTTTGTATAAATTTGAAAATTTTTCCGTTTTTAATTAAAGTTTTGCTACCAACTGATGATGATTGTATTTTAACAATCGAAATATTTTGGTAAAACTATTCAATATGTGTTTTTGAGTTTATTTTTGCTAGTTGTTGATTTGCTTATCCTTGATTCCATTTTTATTTTTACATTTTGTCTGAAACATTGTTTCTTTTATTCCTTATATATATATATATATATATAAGAGAGAGAGAGAGAGAGAAATAAAATCGTTATTTATTGACACGTGTTTCGTGACTCTTCAGAATGAATCGACTTTAACAGGTCTCGAAACCACGACCACGGAAACCTTGGACGGGTGATCTACCATTAAGTCATGAGGCCTGTCTGAAATTATTTTTTATCGTTTTATAGTTTTATGATTTAATATTTCTTGTTGTTGTTTTTTGACGATAAATGGCTGTGTTGAAGCTACTGGTGCATTTGGCTTCCCAAATATATTATATATATATATATATATAGAATAAATATGAAACTAAAAGTAAACTTTTAGTAGATAGAACTTATAGTGAAATGGTAAAAGCTCAATATACGAGATAGAGCTATTATAAAGATAGATGGACGAAGAAGGATAAACATGTACGAATGTTCAATTCTCTAAAAGTATACTTTTAGTCTCATATTTTAAAATATATATATATATATATATATATACGTGACAATTTTAAATCTGAAAGTGTTCCATCTTTCCAACGGACAATATTTTAAAATTCCTGGCGGTTGTTCTCACTCATTAAGCTATACGACTCCGCTGATGAAGGTCCGATTTTCTCGGATCTGAAACCTTGGTCCGGATGTTGTTGTAACATTTTATTTAATATTAATAAATATCATGCTCTTATTAATTATCTAGTTAATTTTACTTTTGCATTAATAATTGAGCACTCTGCTGGGAAACTCTCCCAATTCAGAAATACGGTATATATATATATATATATATGTATATATATATATATATATATATAAAATATGAGACTAAAAGTATACTTTTAGAGAATTGAACCTATCGTGAAATGATTTAAGCTCAATCTACGGTTGAACTGACCATCATTCCGTTGGATTTACTACATTTTGACCATCTCTAACGCAGTCTCCACGAAATCTGTTTTTTCATCTTTAAATCTTTCGTCACCGGACACTTTGTCAACGGACATTTCCCCAACTGGACAGACTCTATATTTTGATAACCTTTTATGCACACACTCTTACTTTTCATTATTTTATATTGTTTCTTAATTTTTTCAAATTTTGAATTTTGGCTTTTCCCCTGCCAACTTATCCATCTATGTAATTCCTCTGATGATACAATTTTAATCTTTGAAAAGCCTTGGCTTAAGGAAAGAAAAATAAACATGTTTATTATCGAGTACACCTTGCATTGAACAATCGAAGATGAAATAGATTTGTCATTTGCACATCTTTATCTCTCTTCCTTCATTTATCTTATATATATATATATATATATATATATATATCGTACATGTATTGGTTTCTGTAAATGTAAATCCGTAGAAACTCAAGTGTTTATAAAAAGTGCTCAATACCAAGTAGAGCTGTTTATAAGTATAAATTTTTATTTATACAAACATTATTGGTTACATATGTGCATACATGTTTCGGTTGCACTTTCCAAAGAAAGTCAACCTCATCAGACCGAGAATCTTTCAGTCTGATGAGGTTGACTTTCTTGGGAAAGTGCAACCGAAACATGTATGCACATATGTAACCAATAATGTTTGTATAAATAAAAATTTATACTTATATATATATATATATATAGATATATATCAAATGTAATGCAGTTCAATCAAAGAGCAAATGTTTGCAATCCATTTCAATTAACAAATGCATATGCATATACAAATGCATATACATGTGCATATGCATTTGTATATGCACACTTATTACCAAAAGCAAAATACAAAAAATAACAAAAACAAATAATTGTTTGTTTGTTTGTTTGTTTTTTTTCTCAAAAAAACTTAATACATGAATTTTTTGACAGAAAACAAAAGGTCATAACAGAAATAAACAGAAATAAACTCATGGTTCCCAAAGACTTTTGAAGATATAATAATATGCATAAATAACGGGACATTTTTGGATCACATAAAAATTGAACATAAACATCTTTTCATTCTTTCTTTGAAAAAACAAAATAGTTTAAAAGTTTTCCTAAAAAAAAAAACAGTAACAAATTGGATTTTTGAAGAAAAAAAAAGTTTCGTTTTTTTAAAAAAGCACCAAGAATTCTGCGACTGAAGACATTTACAAGTTGTCAAGTTGAAAGTAACAATATGGACAAAAGCCGATAAACAATTTATTCTCCAAACTCATGTTTCGCCTTTCTGTCATCAAAATGGTGAGACGACAGCTGAAAATATACTCTATACTTTTGTGTGCAGTCGTAACGAAATGAACCACAATTTTGAGGGTTTTTTATCGAAAAAAAAAGAACCACTATTTCGATTTTTTTTATCTAAAAAAAGAACCACTATTTCGATTTTTTTTATCTAAAAAAAGAACCACTATTTCGATTTTTTTTATCTAAAAAAAGAACCACTATTTCGATTTTTTTATCTAAAAAAAGAACCACTATTTCGATTTTTTTTATCTAAAAAAAGAACCACTATTTCGATTTTTTTATCTAAAAAAAGAACCACTATTTCGATTTTTTTATCTAAAAAAGAACCACTATTTCGATTTTTTTTATCTAAAAAAAGAACCACTATTTCGATTTTTTTATCTAAAAAAGAACCACTATTTCGATTTTTTTTATCTAAAAAAAGAACCACTATTTCGATTTTTTTATCTAAAAAAGAACCACTATTTCGATTTTTTTTATCTAAAAAAAGAACCACTATTTCGATTTTTTTTATCTAAAAAAAGAACCACTATTTCGATTTTTTTATCTAAAAAAAGAACCACTATTTCGATTTTTTTATCTAAAAAAAGAACCACTATTTCGATTTTTTTTATCTAAAAAAAGAACCACTATTTCGATTTTTTTATCTAAAAAAAGAACCACTATTTCGATTTTTTTATCTAAAAAAAGAACCACTATTTCGATTTTTTTTATCTAAAAAAAGAACCACTATTTCGATTTTTTTATCTAAAAAAAGAACCACTATTTCGATTTTTTTATCTAAAAAAAGAACCACTATTTCGATTTTTTTTATCTAAAAAAAGAACCACTATTTCGATTTTTTTTTATCTGCAAAAAGAGAAAATGACCGAAAATCTATTGAATCTTCGTTTTCAGAAGGAAACAATCAACATTTTCACGTTTTATTGTTATTTCATCAATTTTTTTTCCATAGTTGAAAATTCTACAAATATCAACAAAAGTTTCGCGACAATACGACTAATAGTAAAAGACATTTTAAGTTGTTAGAAAGAATTTCTTTCTTCTTATTTCAAACATGGACTCACCAGAGGTTGACGGTGGTTAAGTGGATAGCGACAATGACTGACGGCCTGATTGTGACAAGTTCGAATCCCGTCGGTTTCTGTAGTAGCGCTTTCACTTAGGGATGTTGGCAACCTTCACATGGTCCCTCCTGCGAAAATGCCAATAACAGAATCAAACCGGTCAACAAAGTTGTTCCATGCTGATTCATAGAAATTTACTTTACCAAATGTCTGCAGAGTTGTCTTTATTTTAATGTATTTTACCCAAGGCATGTTTGCCAGGCCTGTATTATGGATCGCCTTGACTTTACCACTTTGAAGGTGAAAGACAAAATATGTTTGAAAAATAAATTGTTCACAGAAAATTTCACTTTTTTTGCTATTGTTACTTTGAGCAACTTTGTCGAATCCAGGAACCAATCAAATTGGCTGGAAACTGACATGAAACAATTTTGAGCAGATTTACACAATTTTGACAATTTTCGGCGCTTTTTCGTAATAATCAACCACCCGTTTTTCTCAACTTTTTTACTGACCAATTTTTTTTCTCTTTTCGGTATACCTATCATGTTGCTAGAGAGTTCCATGTTTTGGAAAAAAAATTTCAAATATTTTTGATTTTAGGAGGGGGGATCAATTTCCTATATAAATTTAACGTAAATTGATCACCCACTTTATGACCATCACCAATTTGACAATTTTGTTTTATTTTTTTGTTTTTTTTATAGCGGTAACCATTTCGGGGGAGGGAGATTTCTTTTCCGTGCTTTTTTGAAAATCATTCTCAAATATTTTTGATTTTAGGGGGTGGGGATCAGTTTTCTATATAAATTTAACGTAAAATGATCCCCCACTTTTTGACTATCACAAATTTTTCCCAAAAAGTTCCGAGACAACCCGAAATTCTCTAGCGACATGATAGATAATCGTACACAGAAAAAAGAAGAAAAATTTGGTCCGTAAAAAAGGTGAAAAAAACATGGTCAAAAAGTGGGGGATCAGTTTACGTTAGATTTATATAGGAAACTTATCCACCCTATTAAAATAAAAAATATTTGAAAAAAAATTCTAAAAAGCACAGAATTCTCTAGCGGCGTGATAGGTAATTGTACACCGAAAAAATTTTTTAAATTGGTCAGTAAAAAAGTTGAGAAAACCGGGTGGTTGTAAATAACGAAGAAGCACCGAATTTTCAAATTCCTGGTGACGGGAAAGAAAGTTACAGTTTAATCAGCAGAAATTTTTTATTGATTTTATTTTAGATTCAAATCAATTTTTTTTTTTCTAAATAAGATCAAAACAAAAGGCACCAAGCCTTTCTTAAAGAAACTGGCCAGACGAAAACACAATGTCACCGACATTGCTTCGTGTCGAATACCTAAAAATGATGGCTCAAGAAGTAAACACTTCTGAAATAAATTTTCTGTCGAAGAAAATAAATGAGATAGATTAAATGTCCGTCCATTTTTTACTCATGGTGTTTGGAGATAAACAAAATGGAAAAAAAAAAATCCGCACACAAAAAATTTTTTTAAATACAAAGGGACAGCAGAAATGAATTCATTGACCAAAAAGAAAACAAAAAGGAAGAAATATTTAATTGCCGCTAAATATTCTTCTTCGCATCCATTTTGGAATGATAATAAAAAATGATAAAAACATTATTATAACAATAATATAATTATGTAACTATCACAATAATTATAATGGTAATATAATTTTTAATGCTGTAATGATCATAATAAGGCCAGAATATTCATAAAATTAGTCATGAATATGCTAAAAAAAAAAATCATGATTTGAAATTTTTCTTTCTAAATTTGAGGGTTTTTGATTTAATGAAATCTTAAATTCAGAACATGTACGAAGAATGAACAAATTAAAATTGAGGAAAATTTTTTTTAAAATATGAATTCAGAAAAATATCAAATAAAGATGTCTGACATTTTCTGTCATATCTACTCTTATGAAGAAACATTTTTTATGTTCAGTCGATTGAAGACATTTTCAAATTAACATCGAGAACGATTCATAAAATAAAAAATTCACTAAGCAAAAATAACTGAAGGAAAAATTAATTTGAGGAGGAGGAGGAGGAGGACCAACTCGACAATCTGCCAAATCCCATCCATTCACTGTGGAGGTCCCCATATACCGGAGAGCTTTCTACTCCAATAGCTTCTTTCCTCGTGCTGCTGGCCTCTGGAACTCCCTCCCTGCCCCCTGTTTTCCCGACGTTACTGACATGCAGAAATTTAAAACTAATGTAAACAGACATCTCGCTGCGCAGATCCCAGTTTAGGTTGACCCCCCCAAAAAAAACTTTCTCCCTCTTTTCTCAGTAGCCCCTTACGTCTACAGTGGCGGCCTGCCTTGTCTGGGGTGAACTATGTTAAAAAAAAAGGATTTTTTTTAAAAAAAGACGCAGCTTTATAAAATAGAAATGGCTGCACTTTACGTAAACACTGCATGGAAAGTGTCAGAAAGCAAAGATAAGTAAATTCGAAGAATGCAGATAATCGGGAAGCAATTGTAACAAAATTGTAAGACTGCAGAAAAAAAATGAGACGCTTACAAAAATAAGTCGGAGTCAGCTGCTATCTATCGGACAAAACGTTGATGGGGCAAAAAATAGCTTTTGCAAAAATTGCCTTTTTCCAGATGAATTCCCATGCAGTGTCAACAACACTTTGCTATTTGAAACAATCAAGGAATCAAAATTGGTGCAGATAATGAAACATATCTTCAACGCAGCTGCACACTGGAGTGTGCACCACAAATACAGCATTTTATCCTGCAGTACAGACTGGAAAAATCTTCTGAAAATCTCAGAAAAAAAAAAGAAGCAGAGCTCCCACAACGAAAATCAATGAAAGCCTATTTAACTGTCAATAATATGTCAATAATATTAATTTAACTGTCAATAATATGTCAATAATATTTATTTAACTGTCAATAATATGTCAATAATATTTATTTAACTGTCAATAATATGTCAATAATATTAATTTAACTGTCAATAATATGTCAATAATATTTATTTAACTGTCAATAATATGTCAATAATATTTATTTAACTGTCAATAATATGTCAATAATATTTATTTAACTGTCAATAATATGTCAATAATATTTATTTAACTGTCAATAATATGGCAATAATATTTATTTAACTGTCAATAATATGTCAATAATATTTATTTAACTGTCAATAATATTTATTTACCTGTCAATAATATGTCAATAATATTTATTTAACTGTCAATAATATGTCGGCTCATCTTGGTCTTCAGAATTATGAACCCGCAAACAGAAAGGGTTTCTTGTTTAAAGTGCCCTTTCTACAGATAACAGGTAATTGTATCAGAGAGGCATAAAATAGATCGGGAGTGTGCACTTTGTCGAGCCACAGTCGAAAGTGACGACAAACAGAATCTAAAGAACGGCTTTACCTTATTTACCTCCTCTCCAGGATGTTAGACACAAGGTCAAGTGTGGGTTTTGATGAAAGTGTTTTTGGGGAACGAACTGGATTCGAACCTGGCACAGCCATGTCCTCAGTCCACGTCGTTAAGCACTTAGTCACAGTACCGTCAATAAAGAACGGCTTTATGTTTGTTGCCTAAGGATACTAATATTCATAATAAATACTAATGTCTTATAATAAATACTAATATTTATAATAAATACTAATATTTTATAATAAATACTAATGTCTTATAATGAATACTAATGTCTTATAATAAATACTAATGTCTTATAATGAATACTAATATTTATAATGAATACTAATGTCTTATAATAAATACTAATGTCTTATAATAAATACTAATGTCTTATAATGAATACTAATATTTATAATAAATACTAATGTCTTATAATAAATACTAATGTCTTATAATAAATACTAATAACTAATTAGATGAACAGGGTGCGGATAATTGCAGATCTATCAGGAGAGAAGAGAGCTGCCAACAGTGGAAACTGCCGAGCATATCTTTGTTATTAAATAAATAAAAAACACCTCAGTGTTAAAATGTTGAGCATTGAAAATAAAAGATTTTAAAGTATATTTATCCACTTGTTCTGTCGATAGAAAAACGTAGATCTAACAGCAAATATCAACTCGAAATTGTTGTAAGTGACTATAAGAAACCACTGATCTATTTACAAGATTTTTGAACAAGATAGTTGAACAAAGTAGTTGAACAAAGTAGTTGAACAAGATTGTTGAACAAGATTGTTGAACAAAGTAGTTGAACAAGATAGTTGAACAAAATTGTTTAACAAGATTGTTGAACAAGATAGTTGAACAAAGTAGTTGAACAAGATTGTTGAACAAAATTGTTGAACAAAATTGTTGAACAAGATAGTTGAACAAGATAGTTGAACAAGATTGTTGAACAAGATTGTTTAACAAAGTAGTTGAACAAGATAGTTGAACAAAATTGTTGAACAAGATTGTTGAACAAGATAGTTGAACAAGATTGTTGAACAAGATAGTTGAACAAGATAGTTGAACAAGATAGTTGAACAAGATTGTTGAACAAGATTGTTGAAACACCAGAATAATAGTTTTAAAAAGTTTGGCTCAGTTGCCCCGCATTATGATTGATTGTCTAACACCCCCCCCCCTCCTAGAATAATTATTCTAGACCTCAATCAGTGAACGAATCATCTAGGACTAAATATCAGTTGACCCAGAATTTACTCCCCAGAGAGTTTAGAAACATGATTCATTTTTCAATTACACAGCACCTGTGTTGAGCTTTCTCACTCAAAGAATCGTGACCACACCAGGAAAGAGAGGGGGGGGGGGGCTTACACTCCTGCAGAATTGAAGAATTTACACGAAAGTAAAAGAAGCAATGCTATTATCCTTCTTTATGGTATGTTTCATTTTACTTCAGGTGAAGTTTTCAGAAATCAATGGACCCCTTCCTGGTGCGGGGGTCTTATTTGGGCTTCGAATACTATGTGAGTTTGAATATTTGGTCAGGGTTTACTTGTAGGGGGGCGGGGGTATCCTCATCTCAGGTTGTCCTGACAAACCCCTTTACAGAGAGACCAAAGACACTCAAAGATAGTGTCTAGTAGGTAATTCAAACTAGAAGGACCTTATGAGTCTAATGCATAAACTATGACATCTCATTAGATGCAGTGCTAACCCTAACATCTCATTAGATGCAGTGATAACCCTAACCCTAACATCTCATTAGATGCAGTGCTAACCCTAACGCTTACATCTCATTAGATGCAGTGCTAACCCTAACATCTCATTAGATGCAGTGCTAACCCTAACATCTCATTAGATGCAGTGCTAACCCTAACATCTCATTAGATGCAGTGCTAACCCTAACCCTAACATCTCATTAGATGCAGTGCTAACCCTAACATCTCATTAGATGCAGTGCTAACCCTAAGTTGGCAGCTGTGCAGCGAGATGTCCGTTTATATTAGTTTTTAAATTTCTGCATGTCGGTACAGCCGGGAAAACAAGGAGCAGGAAGGGAGTTCCATAGGTCGGCAGCACGAGGAAAGAAGCTATTGGAGCAGAAGGCTCTCCGGCATCTGGGGACCTCCACGCTGAATGGATGGGATTTAGCTGATTGTCGGGTTTGTCTAGTGTATTTACGGCGAGGGGGCATTAGAGCAGCAAGTTCATCGTAGTACTACTGTTATTATTATTAATATTAATTATGATATAATTATCATTATTAATAATATTATTATTAATAATATTAATATTAATATTATTATTATTAATATCATTATTATTCATCTCTCAGCATCAATTTATCAGAATGGTAAGAAATGGACAACCGTCTAAAACTAATTCTTGAACATGAATAGATTTTAAGCTTTGAAATAAATGCTTTTTGTAATGGCGACAAATCAATACAACATGAGAAGATTTCTAAGACAGGAAATTACAGAAATGACATTTAGGCAATTTTTATAATTTTGCTAAATCTGATAATGCTATTACTGAATCATTGATGATCATGGCTGAAAATGATTCCTCCTCCTCTTCCTCCTCCCCATCCTCTTCCTCCCCATCCTCTTCCTCTTCCTCCTCCTCTTCAGTTTGTGTCAGCAGTCATTGTTTTTTGGCTGCTGATCTGTTATTGCATGTACAGAATTACCGGTGCAACTTCAGAAAAGCCTCAATAAGGAAAAACAAATAATAAATAAAAATGAAGACATACTGGTATTATGTATGTGACCGTGACGGAACAAAAATTACATAAATTGATCAAGTAGTTTTTTTTTTTATCACACATAATCAAATTTTGTCATTTTTTTTTTCATGCTCGCTTGTCACGTCACCATCTTTGAAAAACAAGGGACGTAAGTCAGCCCAGCATTACAAACCCAGTGTGTCGTGAGGAAAAAAAAAATGACAAAATTTGATTTTCTGTGATAAAAAGAAACTACTTGATCAATTTATGTAATTTTTGTTCCGTCACGGTCACATACATAATACCAGTATGTCTTCATTTTTATTTATTATTTGTTACGTAATTCTTGGTGTACGATATCTTTGTTTCGTCCCGGTCGCATACGTAATACACGTATGTATTCATTATTTGTTTTTCCTTGCTGAAGCTTTTCCGAAGTTGCACCGAATTACCTGCTAAAAAAACATTGGATTTATTGAAACATAATTTCTATACGTTAAAAATCTTTTTTTTTATCTAATTTGTAAAAATAAAATTTAAACAAAAACACTTGAAGGGAAATAATATTTTTAGCATCATTTTTAGCTATTTGAAAAAAAAAGGAAAAAAAGGGAAAAAAGAAAAAAAAGGAAAAAAGAGAAAAAAAGAAGATTAATATACATAGAAAATGAATAAACGATTAAAATACGTTAGAAGATCCATCAATTTTTGGACTGTTCACAAATATATGTCACATGAGAATAGAATAGATTTTCTTAACAAATTTAAATGATTCAAAAACAAAAAAAAAAGTAAAAATAATTTACTTTTTGTGGACAAAATATCTTTAGATTATTTGATTTTTTTTTAATAAAAAAAAAAAAATGAAAAATAAATACATGCAAATACCTGTGTATATGCAGTCTGTATGTGCATATATACAAAGCTATATGGTCAGTAAGTAGGTATTTCTGTACATGTTAGGATCAGTTGTATAAATGTTTATCAAAACATGATTTTTAAAATTAATATGTCTAAACAACATCACAATATTGAAGAGACTTCTGATGAAAGAAAAGAAAAAAGATGCATTTGAGAGTTCAATATCTGTGCACACATATGTGTACACAGACACATATGTGTACACAGACACATAGTTGTTCGCACACAATCGATGAGATTCACGCACGCAAGCACGCACACACAAAACATGATAACTAATAACAAATGTTCACAGAGCAGTCATTTATGAGCATTTTGCCTGTGAATTGCAATGTCAAATCTCACAAGGATCAACTTTGAAGAAAAATGATTCAAATCTCACAAGGATCAACTTTGAAGAAAAATGATTCAAATCTCACAAGGATCAAACTTTGAAGAAAAATGATTCAATTCGAGATGTTGTATGATGAATGAGCTTCCCTAGACATATTTCTTTTTTTTTGTTTCTTTTTTTTGTTTCTTTCCCCTCTGAAGAAATGTTTGAGGAAAAGTTAAATTCCTGAGAAGACAAGTCGCATTAGATAAAATGTGCGCTGAAGTCTGATCTCCTTTCTGGCCGGGAGCTGACTGGCTAGGCAGAAAATGGACTTTTATGGCTAGATAAATATCTCTTTATTCTCAATGAAAATATTTACAAACACTTAAAACAAGATAAATCTTCTTTTCTTTTTTTTTTTTTTTCACTTTCAAAATCTTAGAAGAGATTTTTTTTTGTTTTTTTTTAATTATTTTTTTATTAACATCAGTAAAGAAAACAGTTTTGATAAAATATTTTCTAATATAATAACAACAATAATAAATTGGACATATTTGTTTTGATGTTGAAAGTTCGATTATTTCTATTGATTTTTGATAGTTTTTTGGGTTTTTTTTTTTTTTTAAATCAGTAACTACGAAGCACGAAAATAATGAATGTGGTGGTTGAAAGAGATTGGGAATGAGTAAAACACTAGAAACACAAAAAAACTGGAGACAACAACGACGACGAGAAGAAACAGCATTTTACAACGCTTACACCTGTTCGTCTCCATGATCGTTTTAGATTTAACAGGTGACACCTAAATACAGATGAAAAAAATTCAAGAAAAAATAAACAAAAATAAACAAAAAACTTTCATTTTTTTCTTTCAATGAACAACGTTTGTTTTATAAAGTTTTATCTGTAATGTTCAAATAAAGAAAGTCTTTATCTCGCAAACATTCTGAAGCTTTGTAATATGAGGCATAGTAAATAACAAAAATGCATTTAAACATACCGTTTTTTTTAATTTTGTATAAAATCTGCCATTTTTGATCGATGCCTTTATTTATCATGATTAAAAAAAATATTGTTGAGCGTTGAAAGACTAAACTTTGTTTCAAGTTAAATTCTCTTTTTGGTTTTTGTTTTTTTTTTTGTTTTTTTTTTTCTACCTCCCACAGCAGTAAGATGTGACACAAGGTCGGAAAAGTGGGATTGAAAAGCCAGTGCCCAAGAAGAAGGGCACTCTGGCCTACAAAAAATGCCTGAGCAGCCTTGTCGGCATTCCCCGGTAGGGCGCCTCAGGCGATTAGCAATAAACTAACCCCTTCTCAAAGGGTGAGAAGGCAAAGCCTTGTAGGGTGGACCTCCTAGAACTGCACAGGACAGTACCTCAGACCGGCAGAATCAAGACCCGAAGGCCAAGACGGTACCGGTCTACAGAGTAAGCATCCATCGGAACAGATACTACACTCTGATCTCGGCCAAAAGGTCAAGAGAGAATTTTTTTTTTAATCGTATGTTTGCTCTACATTTGTCTTCCATAACATTCAAACTGTTCACGAATTTGATCAAAATTCAGTAAATAAAAAAATTAAAAAATGTCAGGTGATGTCTTCATAAATTAAAATTTCACATACAAATTAATTATTTCTTTTTTTAAAAGCTTCATATATTTTACTGTAAGAAGATATCTGTTTCAAAATTGTAACTTTACAGAAAATCAGAGGCTAAGGGGTCAACATATGAAACAAAGAAGGTCAGGGGTTAAGGGGTCAACATATGAAATAAAGAAGGTCAGGGGTTAAGGGGGTCAACATATGAAATAAAGAAGGTTAGGGGTTAAGGGGTCAACATATGAAACAAAGAAGGTCAGGGGTTAAGGGGTCAACATATGAAATAAAGAAGGTCAGGGGTTAAGGGGTCAACATATGAAACAAAGAAGGTCAGGGGTTAAGGGGTCAACATATGAAACAAAGAAGGTCAGGGGTTAAGGGGGTCAACATATGAAATAAAGAAGGTTAGGGGTTAAGGGGTCAACATATGAAATAAAGAAGGTCAGGGGTTAAGGGGTCAACATATGAAATAAAGAAGGTCAGGGGTTAAGGGGTCAACATATGAAATAAAGAAGAAAAAAGCAACAAAAAAATTACATTATTCATGGTTACAGAATGTGATTGAAAAATTCATGTGTCGTCAATTTCAAATCTATTCATTCGTCGCAAATGAAGACAAATAAGTAAAAAAAAGTCATTTAGATTTGAAAACATTGCAGAAAAGTTAATTATTTATACATATATTGTGTATTATATTCTATCAAACATTTTGTGCCAATGAAAATGGAGGAAAATACATGGGAAATGGTGCTTGGGTTTGTAATCTTTTTTTGAATATTCATGTATGCATAATCTTTTTTTGAATATTCAAGTATGTATAATCTTTTTTGAATATTAAAGTATGTATAATCTTTTTTTGAATATTCATGTATGTATAATCTTTTTTTGAATATTAAAGTATGTATAATCTTTTTTTGAATATTCATGTATGTATAATCTTTTTTTGAATATTCATGTATGTATAAACTTTTTTTGAATATTCATGTATGTATAAACTTTTTTTGAATATTCATGTATGCATAATCTTTTTTTGAATATTCATGTATAATCGTTTTTTGAATATTCATGTATGTATAATCTTTTTTTGAATATTGAAGTATGTATAATCTTTTTTTGAATATTCATGTATGTATAATCTTTCTTTGAATATTGAAGTATGTATAATCGTTTTTTGAATATTCATGTATGTATAATCTTTTTTTGAATATTCAAGTATGCATAATCTTTTTTGAATATTCAAGTATGTATAATCTTTTTTTGAATATTCATGTATGTATAATCTTTTTTTGAATATTCAAGTATGTATAATCTTTTTTTAAATATTCAAGTATGTATAATCTTTTTTTGAATATTCAAGTATGTATAATCTTTTTTTGAATATTCAAGTACGTATAATCTTTTTTGAATATTCATGTATGTATAATCTTTTTTTGAATATTCATGTATGTATAATCTTTTTTGAATATTCAAGTATGTATAATCTTTTTTTGAATATTGAAGTATGTATAATCTTTTTTTGAATATTCAAGTATGTATAATTTTTTTTTGAATATTCAAGTACGTATAATCTTTTTTTGAATATTCAAGTACATATAATCTTTTTTTGAATATTCAAGTATGTATAATCTTTTTTTGAATATTCAAGTATGTATAAATATTTCCTCACAATTCCATGTGCATCTTTTTATAGTTCAATCATTTTTTTTTAATTCAAGTCAAATATCTTTGATAAGAGAGAGAAAGATATCATTTTTTTCCAAATTGCATAAATATTATTGGATGCAGATAACAATTGATTCAAGTAGATAAAAATGCTGATGTCGACTTTTTAAAAGACGGGACGTGTGCTGCACTTCTAACTACTGTGCATATGTCACGCAACAAATATTCAAGGGTTATTGAATGACATCAAGTCGGATTGTTTACAAATTAGGGATTTTCACATGATTCACGCTGCTATCGTCATTGTATTTGCTGAAAATGTTTCGGCAGATGCACTCTCTGGTCTGCTTCAGGTGTTAGGGGATAACAGCTGAAACCTTGTGAAGATAGCAACTGCAACAAGGATAACTGCATCGACATGCAAATGATGCAAATGATGCAAATGATGCAAATGATGCAAATGATGTAAACACTGTGTGAAAAATATCATCTTATTATCTTTTTCTTTTGGGTGATTCTTTTTTTTTTTTTTTCAGTTCGGATGATCATCGCTTTTCAACATTTGCTGAAAATATGATCTAAACTCTCTTTTCGAAACAAAATACATTCTTACAATCAGAATTTGAGATCTTTAATTTACTAAAAGTAAAATATCTTTCG
Organism: Sepiola atlantica; assembly: GCA_963556195.1. Taxonomy (NCBI): domain Eukaryota; kingdom Metazoa; phylum Mollusca; class Cephalopoda; order Sepiida; family Sepiolidae; genus Sepiola; species Sepiola atlantica. Next base: position 107,958,826 of record OY744531.1, read on the forward strand.
TTTATTCAACGTTAAAAAAAAAATGCATTTTAGCAAATTTCAGTTTTACTGATGAGCAAACTAGTAAACGAATTTTTCTCTTCTAGATTTGATCTGTTAGTTAACATAGTATATGCAGCAATGGTAGTTAGTTAACATAGTATATGCAGCAATGGTAGTTAGAGATCACTCTGTCTTAAATCAATAACACAATATCAATGTTCAAGTGTTTAAAGAATATGAAACTAATATTTGATATCCAAAATGTCTTATTAGAATGACTTCATTTTCATTTGTAACAAGATTTCTAAAAGAAAAAGTTCTAGTTATTTCCAAGACATTTTTATGCTTTCGTGGCTTCCTGTTTAATCTTGCAACAAATACCGTGTCACGTGACGTACGGATGACCAGAAATGAAAAATAAAACGTTTTTGTTAGCATTTCTGAATAACAAAAATTAATATTTACACTTTCACATTTATGAAACTTTTTTTTTAAATTTTGACATCCGCTTCCTTTTTTAATTTCTAATTAATGATTACCGCCCATAAGATAACATTAAAATTAATGTTTTTTGGAAACATTTTATATGGGATTAGAAAAATGTTATGAAGTGTAATAAAAAGTAACGTTATTAAGAAAGAAAAAAGAACTTTCGGTTGATAATTTGTTTGTTAAAACTAATTCAATAAAACGACATTTTTTTCAATGTAAAAAAAAAGAACTTTCGGTTGATAATTTGTTTGTTAAAATTAATTCAATAAAACGACATTTTTTTCAATGTTAAAAAAAAGAACTTTCGGTTGATAATTTGTTTGTTAAAACTAATTCAATAAAACGACATTTTTTTCAATGTAAAAAAAAAAGAACTTTCGGTTGATAATTTGTTTGTTAAAATTAATTCAATAAAATGTTTTATCATTATTATAGCATATGTTTCTATTTATTTCAAACACATTAATAATAAAATGCGTTTTTTTTTTTCAATTTAAATATTATTTGTTTATTGCTACAATAAACTAAAAAAAATAATTAAACAAATGTATTATTATTATTAAACTATAATTCGAAAGAACAATAATAATAAAAATTCGCAGAAACCGGAAATGATAACAAAAACGTTTTATTTTTAATTTCTGGTCATCCGTATGTCATGTGACGCAGTATTTCTTGCAATAAGCCACGAAAGCATGCAAATCTAGGAAATAACCAAAGTTCTATTATAAAAGAATAACCATTTTTGTTCCATCTTCTGATTCTGAACAGATGAGCATTCATTATTAAATAGCAAAAATCAAAGAAATGACCCGTTGGGCCACAACGACCATTTAGTCATTCGAAAATTCATAAACTCTCTTTACTTCTATTTTATCCTTCTTTTTTTTTCGTGGAAATCGTTCAAGACAAGGCATGAAGCCACTTGAGCAAAAAAAAAAAAAATGATATAGAAGTAAGGAGACTTATTATTTTGCCATCTAATTTACATACGTGGTTTGTGGTGTGTACAGACATTATGCAAATTAGATGTCACCACAGACGTCACTCTTCCTTTAAATGTTCACAGAGACTGTAAGAAATATTGTAGATGAGTTGAATCAACATAGAATGATAGAGGGCAAAATAAATAGATTGAGAGCTAAGTGAAAGATCGGTGACATGTTCAGTTAATTATAAATTACAGCTGGAACAGAATTATTTTAATATGTAAATCGATCCCAGAATTAGGATATATTTTAGCATGTATTTTGTGTGGATAAAGTATATAAGAAGTCTTAGGGAAATAAACGTTCATTAACTTAGGTTGAGTATAATATATATATATACATACATACACATACATACATACATACACATACCTATATACATATATATATACATACACATATATACACACATACATATATACATACACATATATACACACATACATATATATACACACACACATATATACACACATACATATATACACACATACATATATACATACACATATATACACACATACATATATACATACACATATATACACACATACATATATACATACACATATATACACACATACATACACATATATACACACATATATACACACATACATATATACATACACATATATACACAGATACATATATATATATACATATATACACACACATATATACACAGATACATATATATATATACATATATACACACATACATATATATATATATACATATATACACACATACATATATATATACATATATACACACATACATATATATATATACATATATACACACATACATATATATATACATATATACACACATACATATATACATACACATATATACACACATACATATATATATACATATATACACACATACATATATATATATACATATATACACACATACATATATATATATACATATATACACACATACATATATATATATACATATATACACACATACATATATATATACATATATACACACATACATATATACATACACATATATACACACATACATATATACATACACATATATACACACATACATATATACATACACATATATACACACATACATATATACATACACATATATACACACATACATATATACATACACATATATACACACACATATATATATACATACACATATATACACGCATACATATATACATACACACTTATATACACACATACATATATACACACATACATATATACATACACATATATACATATATACATACACATATATACACACATACTTATATACATACACATATATACACACACGAGGAAAAAAGCTATTGGAGTAGAAGGCTCTCTCCGGCATCTGGCGACCTCTATGTTGAATGGATGGGATTTAGCTGATTGTCGGGTTGGTCTAGTGTATTTACGGCGAGGGGGCACTAGAGCAGCAAGTTCATTGGAGCATAATCCATTAACTTTCATTTATAAGCTCATTTGTACATTGAAAGCCAACCTACACTGGACAATAACTCGATTTCAACTCCCACCATCCATATAATGTAAAGATAGGAATTGTCTGTCGCCCACAGCATCGAGCAAAGAGAATATGTAGTAACACCAATACTTATTTATTACGAGAAGATGGATAATTTAAGAGAACCCTAACTCCACTAAAACAACTATCCAGAAAGCATGACATCAACTCCGAGAAAAATGGATGAAACATCACAATACACTAACCCTAAACCTAACCCACCCCTAACCCGAAACCCTAAACCTCACCGAGAAAAATGGATGAAACATCACAAGACACTAACCCTAAACCACCCCTAACCCTAAAACTCACGAGAAAAATGGATGAAACATCACAATACACTAACCCTAAACCTAACCCACCCCTAACCCGAAACCCGAAACCCTAAACCTCACCGAGAAAAATGGATGAAACATCACAAGACATTACCTTAAAACTCACTAGAATCTGTCTACCATAAGTGAAGGACATCTGAAAAATTTCAGGGGATGTGTAATCCCTATGACCTCAGGACAATATTTAGGAGCGACTCAACATCCCCAAAACATCCCATCAGAGTCAAACCTCTTACATAAAACATCATGACCAAGAACTGTGTGTCTTTCATTCCATGTAAATGTGGAAAAATATACAACGGTGGAACATGGCGCCCTTTAAAAGTAAGGCAAGAAGAACTTTGGAAAGCCATAATACGTGTGGAGATATTGAAAGTTCAGGTATGGCTGACCACATATGGAGGGAAAAGGGAACCATCTATCCTTGTGATACAAATTGAAGATTATAGACACAGAAGAACAGTGGAGAGTAAGCCATCACAGAGAAGCAGTTCGTATGTTGGACGAGAACAGCCTTCAAAGTAGACCTTGCATAGAATTTAATTCAATATGGGAACCAGTAATTATATATATATATATATATATATATATATATATATATATATATACATATATATATATATATATATATACAGGGTGAGCCAAAATAAGGGTCCTATCTTTAAATTTGAATAACTTGAATTTGAATAACTTCCACAAAATAAAAGTTAAACTCACCAAACTTTATGTGTGTGTAGACTGACCCTTCCGAGATTTTTTGAAATAAACAAAACAAATTTTAGCCGAAAAACACTTCTTAAAACTTACAAAAACTAAAGTATTGTTTTTTACACTGTTTTGAGTTTTTTAAGCAAAAATAATGTTTTCTAAATGAGGGTACGTTCCTTAGGGCTAATACGGCTCATGCTTGCTTCGGAAGGGGTCCTTTACTTATTCTTAAAAAAAATTTTTTTTAAATCAATAAATAAAAAAGTTATGAATTTTTAAAAATAGGACCCTTATTTTTGCCCACCCTGTATATATATATATATGAAGAAGAATGGAAAGGAATTAGAGAAGCAAAAGCCAAATCAAAATTCAATTCAATTGCTCAGTGCAAGGTATATTCCTCAAAAAGGCAATTTATTCAAGTTAAATTTTCCTTAAGCCAGGCTTTTTAAAGATCAAAATCTTATCATCAGAGGAAGTCGCTGGGATAGATAAGTTGGCAAAGGCCAAGATTTAAAATTTGAAAAAATAAAATAAAAGTTGTAGGGAAAGAAACACAGGGCAAAACTCTGCTCTATCCTGGATATTGAGCTGTATACTCTTCACAATAGGTTTTACTTTTCCTAAAAGTTCGCTTTTAGTACACCACTTTATATATATATAGCCGAATAAGTGTTAAAATTATCACTGTTTATCTAGCTATTCAGCGGTGGCCATGGGGGTCGAGATGTCGGAATTTGAGTTGTAACATACTAAGGGCCCAGGGTTTCGAATCATGGGACCAGTAGTGAATAGTTATATCTCTATGCTGACGAGTCCCGATTAAAGGATGAAACGTATACGTACATAGATAATAAACAAAAACAAATATTTATTCATATATATATATATATATATATATATATATATATATATATATATATATATATATATATATATATATATATGAGAAGTTAACATGAAACGAGAGTTTCAGACAAAATGTGAAATGGGTTTAGGAAATGTGGAAAAAGCGGAGTAGCATATTAACAAAACTAAAGACACAAACACATCATTAAGGTAACGCCAAAATATTTCGATTGTCAGATAGCGATCATATTCAGTTGGAAAATAATGAATATGATCGCTAACTGACAATCGAAATGGCCTTACCTTAATGATGTGTTTGTGTCCTTATTTTTGGTAGTATGCTACTCCGCTTTTTCCACATTTCATAAACCCATTTCACACACACGCATTATATATATATATATATATATATATATATAGTAGTATAACATTGCCTGGCCTGGTTATTTCCCTTAGAAATTAGACACAAACGTTTCTGTGTAACTCACTTGCCATAAATATATTTTAATACTACTACTAAGCTTTACTTGTATACTGAGCACTGTTGAATGAAAAAAATAAGTGTGTATATATGTGTAATAATAATACCTACACACACAAAGACATTTTGTAATGAATAACAAAATAGTCTAAACTATTTGAATCGTCTATTTCTATCAATATTACTATTCACATTTTTATAGATCAAATGAACATTAGCCAAATTGAACATTTCTACAAAATAAGTACGGTCATACGACATATGAGTCTAACTTTACTACCTCGTAATTGAAATTTTGACTCTGTTTTTTACATTTTTGAAACGTAGGTTTATTCATATCGTTTGTATGTAATAATTTGTGAAGGGAGGTAACTCATAATTTGTGAAGGGAGGTAACTCATAATTTGTGAAGGGAGGTAACTCATATTTAACAAGCTATTTTGAATGATGAAAAATACAATTTGCTAATTATTCTCAAGCAAAAATGTTGTAAAAGTATTCAAAATGTTTGTATATTTTGAAAGTGGGACGACAAATAGATAAAATTGTGCATCAAAACAAAAACGCATTTATTAAAAAGTACATAATCTTCATTACGATAACAGTTCAGTAAAATGACAAATTTTTAGTATCGAGGGAAGTGGTGACCTACTTTTTCAGGCGCTCTTGTATAAGCAGTAACCGATCTGAGGGAGATAACTCTATTTTTCTTAGCCGCCGCTATTCCGAATTCGCAAGGGAGATAACATTGTTTATGAAAGAAAATAACTTTTCTTTTTATGTTTATATAAAGTGTACACAATTTGTGGCATGTAAATAAAAGTGCTTAAAAGTTATTTTGAACGGGTTTAGGTTTAGGGTTTTTAACGCATTTCAAAACCGTAACATGTTTTTTTATTAATAAACAAAGTTATCTCCCCTGCCAAAGTATAAGCGAATTCGGAATAGCGGCGGCTAAGAAAAATAGAGTTATCTCCCTCAAATCGGTTACTGCTTATACAAGAGCGCCCTTTTTCAACTTCATGAACAATTTCCCCTCAGAGAAAAGTTTGTGATTACATCTTACAATTTTGAGCAAGTGATGCTCCTTTATCACTGGGATAGAAATAACATTTATATCATCATCATCATCATCATCATCATCGCTTTCTTTCACTTTTTTTTCAGTTGTTTCTTCCCTTTTCTTTTAATTATTTCAGTTTTTAACAAAAAACTAATGTTTTCCTCTCTCGGGATAATTCATATATACAGACTATTGCTTCTTGGTTTCAATTATTTTAAAAGAAAAGAAATGCGTACTGATCACCAACACAAATAGAGAAAGTCAATCCATACTTAACACTTTTTCTGTTCTTAATCATTAAATCATAATTTGCTAAATCATCATTGATTATAGAATCAGTGATTTGCCAAAGCAAGGAGATCAAATTTGGGTTTACTATCAATAAATAAATATCATTTTCAGCCTTTACTAACAGCGTTTTGATGCACGGTATCTATTCAAATAAGTAAAGTGAAATATTCACACAAACAGATGGTAGTTTCAAATTTCATTGATACCCCTGAGTTTTCCAAACAATAATAACATTTTTGCGTTCTTTATATAATGTATTCAACCTGAGATTTCCAGGCAATTTAAGTTGCGGGTTTTCGTTCCGGTTCAATATTGAATGACTTTAATGAATTTAACCAGAAAGAACTTTTAAAGGGAGATAATTCATCTTGTTTGATAAAAGTTGAACAAAAAATAGAAATTTTTTTTTTTTTTTTTTTTTTTTTTTTTTTAAATCTCAACAATAAAATATGCATTAAAAGGAATTTCCAAGCAACAAAATGAATGAAAGTAATTTAGAAAATCTTTAACAGGCTTCCGATTTGCTAGTGGGTTCTAAAGAAATACCTAGAAAATTATATTCCCTAAGTAATTGCACGAGAGAAACATTTCGAAAATTTCAAGAATAAGAATTTCTAGTTCTTTATCTACCTCCCACAGCGGTAAGATGTGACACAAGGTCGGGAATGTGGGATTTGAAAAGCCAGCGCCCGAGAAGGTGAACACTCTGGCCTACAAAAAATTCCCCGGTAGGGGCGCCTCAGGCGATTAGCAATAAACTGACCCCTTCTCAAAGGGTGAGAAGGCAAAGCCTGAGAGGGTGGACCTCCTAGAACTGCACAGGACAGACAACCGATAGACAGGCGTAAATCAACACCCGAAGGCCAAGACTGAGACGAATAATGTTAAAAAAAATGATAAAAAGTGAAGTAAATGGAAAAGAATATAAAACTCAACAGTTTCACAGAAAGTTCAGCTGCTACGAAAAAAAAATATAATGGAAACTATTCAGTTCTTGCTTTTTAATCAAATGAGTTTTTACTCTTTAGAGCCTTTTGTGGCTAATTTTTTAATTTTTTATGGAAATCGCTCCAGACAAGGCACGAAGCCACTTGGTGTAAGGAGCTAAAAAAAAAATACCACTTCAAGATCAAAACCCAGCCAACGATAAGTGTTATATGGATCGATTCTGACCCAGAAAACAGCAATTATCCCCCCGTTGTCAGAAACATAGCTCATGAAATGTGAGGACTAAAGAACAAAATAAGGGAAGCGAGAGTTACGAGGCTGCCGAAAGTAAACCCAAGTTAGTCACTTTCTGCTCTCCTTATTTCTAATTCAAAATTATTTCAGACAAATCATGTCATTTCTCTTTTCATGGAAATATAAGAAAACCGTTTTAAAAGTTTTGAAATATTTTATGATAAAAATGTGTCATCAAAATTTTCCGAACTAAAATCTGGTATGAATCATCGAATATCACATTATATTTGTTTCTATGGAACATTATCTATTTTTTATAAAACAAATGATAATTGTCCGGACAATCGTCCCTTGAAGAATATTCACTGCCAGCATCGCTAATAGATAAATTAGCACTAAGAAAACTTACAACAGTTTTTTTTTTTTTTCATGTTTTTGTTTTATTTAGTAATGAAATCAAATTGAATAATGTATCAATGTCAATAAAATATTAAATTTCAATAAAAGATGAAAACAAAATTTCCATTATAAATTTGTAGAAAATATTTTTAACATTAATTAATTTCATTAATTAAAAATAAAATTCACCGGTTAAATATTTTTAACATTAATTAAAAAAAAAATTTTTAACATTAATTAATTTCATTAATTAAAAAAATATTCACCGGTTAAATATTTTTAGCATTAATTAATTTCATTAATTAAAAAAAATATTTTTAACATTAATTAATTTCATTAATAAAAAAAAATATTTTTAACATTAATTAATTTCATTAATAAAAAAAAATATTTTTAACATTAATTAATTTCATTAATTAAAAAAAATATTTTTAACATTAATTAATTTTATTAATTAAAAATAAAATTCACCGGTTAAATATTTTTAACATTAATTAATTTTATTAATTAAAAAATATTCACCGGTTAAATATTTTTAACATTAATTAATTTCATTAATAAAAAAAAATATTTTTAACATTAATTAATTTCATTAATTAAAAAAAAAATTCACCGGTTAAGTATTTTTACAAATATACTTTTTAACAGTAAAATATCAAATTTTGCCAGGAAAAGTAATATTATTATAATTTCAATTGTTTTAAATTTTTTCGTTGAAGTTTACAATTTAATGAATTTAGTAAAATACAACTTAATGAAAAATAAAATCCAACTCAATAACAGGATTACGTACATGTGTGTATATATACAGGGTGATTCATAAGTCACTTAGCTATTTAAAATGATTACCATATGAAGCACAAACATACCATGAACTTTTGATAATTGTTATATTACTCTCTAATTACTGCTATTTGTTATTTTAAATTTGTTCGTTTATATATTTGTTTCTATATATATTTATTTTTATTTATTTAAATTTGTGTAAATCATCATATGTGCTTTTTTTTTCAGGCAGTATGTCATTTACAATTGAAGAGCAAATTTTTATTGTTATTCATATGGCCAAATTTGATGAATCTCCCACACTTGTTGAAAGGCAATGACGACCTCAAATCAAAAATCACTGCCGAGTTTGTTAAAATCAATCAAATATGCTACAAAGAGTCGTAAATTCCTTGCAAAAAAGAATGGAGTTATGCATGTAGAACGAAGGTGAAAATTTTGAAAATTTGATGTAATTTTAAACTCCCATAAATGAATTTGTTGAATAAACTTTCTGTTTTGTATTACCGTATTTTTTAACTTTAGAATTTCAAAAATAAATAGCTAAGTGACTTATGAATCACCCTGTATATATATATATATATATATATATATATATATATATATATATATATATATATATATATATATATATATACTTTTAAAATATTTTATTTTTTACCATATATAAATCAAGTAACAATATTAAAAAAAAAACTTGTATAAATGTAGATTTTCTTAGCCGACTTTGTCATGTTTACTTTTTCCTTGGCAGTTTTCATTGTGGTTGACAATAAATATTGTATTAGTGGCAACATAATTTATATAGTGTAATCCTTTAATTAATAAATGAAAACATATATTGATCTCTTCCTATATACAAATCAATTATATTTGGCACAAATATCTAATATTTTGTAAATGGGCAGTATAACGTTAGTTCTTTTATTTTTTTAATGACTTTCTCATAAAATGGTTTCACACTGTTGTTGAATGCATGAAAAGAAAACTCACTGACATTATAACGCCATAACACCCAGAAATTATTTACGATAATTTTTTTTTAATCCTTATGTAAATTAGACATTACTCTGATAAGAACTATTTCTTTCTATAGAATTACTTAGAGGGTCTGTTTTGACTGAAATATCTGAGTGTACGTAGATAGTAACAGTGGTATATTCAAATTGGACAAGGATTGTCAATATTTCAGAAACAAAACTAGGACCAGGTTTCCATTGAGGAGAGACATGAAAAGATCAAAATGTCGCTTAAAAAAATTCAAAGTAAGCACAATCAAGGGCGAACTTTTTAAAAAATGGAAAAGTCAAATTTAAAATATAATTTTGTCATAAGAGTTGATTAAATTTTGTTATAATTACTGTTTTCTAAATAAAAGTATTTCCTCAATGTATAATTTGGCCTGCATACTGGTTTCATTGCTACTGGAATATATAATATAAGTTTCTAGATAAGAAAAATATATTCAATAAATTGCAAATCAGAAGAGATAAAAACAGTGACGTCAAATATTTACATACAAAAGATAAGACATGTAGAACTTTTTTTTGTTTCCGTTTGAGTCATTATTACCAAATATATCCAATGACTTATTTTAATAGAACGGTAGAATTGAGCATTTGATCAAATAAGATTTCCTATTTGACTTATATTTTAGTGTATGCTTCTTTATCTCGTGTGAGGCCTAATTTTTTTTTTTTTTAAATAAAAATCGCTCCAGACAAGGCATGAAGCCACTTAATGTAAAGAGCTAAAAAGAAAGATATTACTTCAAGGTCAAAAACTAGCCAACGATAAGTGTTAGGGATAGATTCGGACCCAGAAAACAGCAATTCTTCCCCCTTTGTCAGAAACATCGCTCGTGGTACATATATAGTGAGAATACTCAGTTACTTTAGAAAAATTTACCTCTTGAATTATTAAAGTCGCATATTATAAAAAGTTACTCAAGTTACTGATTCACATCAAATTATCCCTTATTTTTTCCTTTAGTCCTCACATTTCATGAGTGATGTTTCGGACAAAGGAGGAAGAATTGCAGTTTTCTGGGTCGGAATCTATCCATCTAACGCTTATTGTTGACTAGCTTTTGACCTTCAAGTAGTATTGTTTTTTAGCTCCTTACATAAAGTGGCTTCATGCCTTGTCTTCAGCGATTTCCATTAAAAAAAAATATTTGAAGAAATTCAATTTGCTTAGTAAAAATTAAGTAAATTGAATTTTTTCACATTTATTCACATTCTGCGTTGTTTAAACCAACAGAAATACTTTTTTAAATTTCCTATGTTTTTGTCTGATAAAATTGATAAACAAATTATTTGAACCAGAAAAATGACTAATGATGATGTTTTTGATGGCACATATTTTACATATACAACATATGTTACATATATGACATATGTTACATGTATGACATATGTTACATGTATGACATATTTTACATATATGACATATGTCACAAGTATGACATATGTCACAAGTATGACATATGTCACATGTATGACATATGTCACATGTATGACATTTTACATATATGACATATTTTACATATATGACATATTTTACATATATGACATATGTTACATGTATGACATATGTTACATGTATGACATAACATATTTTACATGTGTTCCATATGACATATGTTACATGTATGACATTTTACATGTATGACATATGTTACATATATGACATATTTTACATGTATGACATATTTTACATGTATGACATATGTTACATATATGACATATGTTACATATACGACATGTGTTACATGTATGACATATGTTACATGTATGACATATTTTACATATATGACATATGTTACATGTATGACATATGTTACATGTGTTCAATATGACATATGTTACATGTATGACATTTTACATGTATGACATATGTTACATATATGACATATTTTACATATATGACATATTTTACATGTATGACATATTTTACATGTATGACATATTTTACATGTATGACATATGTTACATATATGACATATGTTACATATATGACATATTTTACATGTATGACATATGTTACATATATGACATATTTTACATATATGACATATTTTACATGTATGACATATGTTACATATATGACATATTTTACATATATCACATATTTTACATATGAAAAATATTATCTTAGATAAAGTGCCAAACTTTGTGCATTAATAAAAAAGAATGATGTTCTGTTTGCGCAAAAAAGAACGACTTTTCCTGCTTTTTAAATGTTATGACGTCTCAATAAAAATGAGATTAGATTTTATGATATTGGATTGAACAAATCAAAACACCCAACATTCGATTTGCTTTAATTCTTCGTTTCTCAGAGTAAAATGATAAAAAATAAATTTATAACATTTATAGATTTTCAATCAAACAAAAACAATGAAATCTATTTGAGTGTTCACTACTTGTAAACGTACATTTTAAAATGTTAACTAAAACATATTTTAGGACAAAAGCATACACACACATTAAATTGTGTGTATATATATATATATATATATATATATATATATGCGTGTGTGTGTGTGTATATGTGTACATTTAATGTGAAAAAATAAAGCCAGAGTGCTCAATTAATAAGAGCATATAAGAAGTTTATTGATTCGCTTACTATGTGAGGAGTGAGTAAGATGTGTTTTATTGCTATCAGCAGTTTTTAGCCACGTCTGACCTCCCAAACCGCCGGTATAGTATGGCCAATCAATAACGGTATAACATTGAAATAAATAAGCATATCATATATCATATAATTGTCAGCCATCAGAAAGTTCATAGAAATAAAGTGTGTCCTGTTTACACATTTGCAATGATCATCTCCAAACTGTTACGTCATCAATAATTGACCCACCCAAAACAGAACTAACATCACAGAAATTCTAACAAGTAAAGCACGAGTTGTCTCCCCCTGCGATCACCACGATTTAATAAACAGACAGTAATCACAACTTTTGGTCGATTTGGGGGAAAAAAAACTAATGAATTAATTTTTAGATAGTTGCAAAAAAAATTTCATTTTTTGACGATTTAAGTGTCATTTTGAAAACCGGGTGGAGAGTAAATCGAGAGAGCTTCACCAGTCATGATTCATGTAAATAATTATTAATCCTAACTCGTGGGGGATTTGGGGTAAAAACTAATGAAGGGAGTTTTCAATATTTTCCAATTCGGGGGTCACCTTTACTCAGTTTTCCTGTTATCACCAATACTCGAATCATGTAAATAACTACTGATCACAATATCTGTAAGATTTCTTGATCACAATATCTGTAAGATTTCTTGATCACAATATCTGTAGGATTTTTTGGGAAAAACAAATTATGAATGGGTGCTTTCAAAGATTTAAAAAGATGACACTTTTTTACAATTGGGCAATATCATTTTATAGTCACTTTTGAATCATTTTCAGCCCACGCACCCCCTCCTCCATCATTTTCCAGCTATAACCACCACTTAAATAATTTTTTTAAAAAAACATTGATCACATCAGATTTGGAGCAAGAAGAAATAAAAAACACTTCTAGATATTAGCTAACGGTTACATATTTTGCCCATTTTTAGACATTTCCTGAAATTCTTTCCCATTTGAGAGGCATTTCCCCCCACTTTGAAGGGCAAATCAGTGTGTGTCTAGGGTCACTAGTACATAATTCATTTAAACAACCATTAATTGCATATTTTGGTGAATTCTTGCAAACTTCAGGGCATTTTTTTTTAATTTAAAAAATTTTTTATATGGAAATCGCTCCAGACAAGGCATGAAGCCATTTTCAGAACTGTCGGGGGGGGGGGGGGGACCAATATTTACCTAGTGTTTCTCAATATATACATCATGTAAACAATTTGGAGAAAAAATTAATGAGACATTTTTGCGAAAAAGTGAAATTTATGTCAATGAGAACGGGTCAGTTCTAGCTGGGGAAAACCAGAGTTTTTTTTCTTTGGGTCAACAGTAATTGATTCATCTAACCAACCATTAATCACAACTTTTTGAACTGGATTTTGAGCAAAAACTAATGAAGAGAATTTCAGATGTTCGCAAGAAATTGCCATTTTTTCCCCATTTTGGCAGACAAACCAGACATTCCGGTTCAGTCTGCACTGATGGTGGTCGTCGTATAATTTCATGCAAACTTTCATAAAAAACGAATGAACAAATTTTGAGAAAATCAGAAGATGGAGACTGGGAAACACTTAAATCCTTTCTGATTGCGGACCACAAAAAGTCCTCTAATAGTTTTAAACTTTCTAAACAAGACAAGTTTTTCTAAAAAATTATTTAAATACAAAAAAAAGTATAAATTATGATCAGAGCTTCAAATAATAGCAATTCTTTTTTTATATATATTTGGAATTTCCTTAGAATCTTTATTTGAAGGGAACGAAAGTTTTGGTAAAATTTATGAAAACATTTTGCCATTTTCATATTTAAAATTTGAATGTGCAATTTTACTAAAAATGCAAGCTATTTTCTTGAATTGATTTTAATAAAATAAATATTTTAATGTTGAAATTCAAATTTTGACTGATTTTCATTTTTCTTATATTTCACTAAGAAAAGATGTCATTTCATTGAAAAATTATAATTTCAGAAGTTTTAACATTTTCCGTTCATAAATAATTTCTGTTACGGTTTATAGATAGATATATAGATGGTGATGTGGATACACGTAAAAGTAGACATGTACCGACAAATAAAGAGTGTAATGAGTTTTGATAAGTGTAAAAACAAGTTAAGATAGATAAATAGATATGTATATTACAAAATTCTTTTTAGGTTTGTACACTTCACAGGTATTTCCTCCATTGAGAAAAAAAAATCAAAAGAGGAAAAAAAATGATTTGGAGCTGCTGAAAATAGAATTCCATTTTCATTGTCTTCTCGCCTTCATTCTGTAGACATTTTTTGGTGCATCTCCAGTTTAGCGGATACTTTAAAAAAAATAAAAATAAAACAAACTGAGGAATATCTGTTTGATGTACGTACCTGTCACGGGTTGAATATATCCTATACCAAAAATCACGTAAATTAATGAAGTAGTTTTGCTTTTTTTATAAAAGAAAATTTAATTTTAGCGATGTACAAAGACGAAGTGCAAATATGACAGCCATTTTGGGGATTATTCAATGAATTACGCTTATCCCCCTTTGAATAAATCAAAATGGCTGTCATATGTGCACTTCCTTTTCGTACATCGCTAAAATTTAATTTTTTTTTATAAAAAAAAAAACTACTTGATTAATTTACGTGATTTTTGGTATAGGATATATTCAGCCCGTGACAGGTACGTATATCAAACAGATATTCCTCAGTTTGTTTTTTGGGGTTTTTTTTTTCGAATGTATCCGCTAAACTGGAGATGCACCCATTTTTTTAATGGCATTATTATGGTTTTATCTGAGAATCAGTTTGGCATGATCGGGTTGAATCTTGTAAATATGTTTTGTCCAACACAAAAGGGAAATGTTAAAAATGACAATAGCAGTCCCACTGATCAACAAAAAAACAAAATGGGGGAAAAGAAGAGATAAGAATCTCAAAATAACCAAGAAAACAAGAGATTTCCGTTCAATCAACAAACCGAGAGCAGGCCTTTTTCCATTTGCACTGTGTGCACCACATATCTCTGTTCTCCATGCCATACACTTTGCGGCATTTTCGCACTTCGCTACGCGATTTCTTGTGAGTTAATGTACACTTTTGGGGAGATGTCAGCATGTGGCATTTTGGCGACTGGCTCTGGTGGTGTTGGAGTCTTTCCTGGGGACTCGGCTTACTTACACGGATTGGTGCAGATGTCTGAAAAGGTAATTCAGAATCACTTGATAAAAAAGAACGGAATATTAACAAGATATATGTGAGATACACTTTTCATTAGAAAATTTCAAAAATAAGGAATCAGGATTTCTCGGTATTGAATTAAATAATGTCCAAGTGACGAATAAGGGATTTATTAATTATTTATTGAATTATTAATTTTATAGTTTACTTTTTCACCGAATCAGGATTTCTCGATATTGAACTAAACAATGTCCAAGTGACGAATAAGGGATTTATTAATTATTTATTGAATTATTAATCTTATAGTTTAATTTTTCACCCAATGGATCAGTGTAATATATTTGTTTCTTATTTTTTATTTGTGATTGAATAAAATTTACAATTATTGGAAACAAAAAATAAATAAAAAATAAAAATTAATATGTCGTCTCATGTTGTTATTTTTTATTTGTGATTGAATAAAATTTACAATTATTGGAAACAAAAAATAAATAAAAAATAAAAATTAATATGTCGTCTCATGTTGTTATTTTGCTTAAGAGTTATTTCATGCCATCAATGTAGAAGGAAATATCCTTCATTTGAGTCTTAAGTCAGTGGGTCATTTATAGTCATTAGTTAAGAGCTTTGGTATTTTGAATTGTTTAAGGATAGATGCATCTTGTTGCCCCTGTTTTAGGGCCTAATTTTCAATTTTGGTAAGATATATGTGAGATATAGTTTTCATTAGAAAATTTCAAAAATAAGGAATCAGGATTTCTCGATATTGAACTAAACAATGTCCAAGTGACGAATAAGGGATTTATTAATTACTAGACCACCCGTGACCCGTTGGGTCAGTTTGTTATATTAGCTATGGAATTCATGTATTGAGCGTGACACTTGTGGCATAAAGAAAATAGGTTTTTTTTACATAACAGAAGCATTTCTATAAAAGTATATTAAAATGAAAAAAGAATATAGATAGATTTCTATGAGTCGTTCTGTTTATTATAATTGTTTTTTTTTTAAATTACAGTTACTGAATTATAAGTGGTTGGTTAGGGCGATTTGAGAAAGGAAGGGGATACAGCAGGCTTTCTCGCGTACGTAACGAAAACAGAGGGAGTAGGAGTGGTGAAATCTATGAGAGGGAAAGTGGGAGGTGGTTTCGTTCACCAACCGCTAGTATGGCTGATATTAATAATGAGTGTTGTTTTTTTGTTTTTTAAAAGGGAGGAGTTTTTTTGAAACTGCGACAGACTTTACAAAGTCCTCCCGTTGAATGTTTTTAGCCGTGAAGAAAACAAATAAACTATTTGATGAAATTAAATGAAATTGTTTAAAAATTTCCAGAATGAAAAATTTCATGCGTTCGTTAATCATAATAGAGAATAACGGAATTGGAATAACAGATTGAAGACGATGCTATTTACGCATGCGCAACCGGATGTTGAAAACCGGAAAGCTGAAAGCTGATTGCAAACATACAAGAACAATAGACTTTTAGTATTATATAGATTTATTGAATTATTAATCTTATAGTTTAATTTTTCACCCAATGCGGTGTACCCCAGGAGTCAATCTTTGGACACTTATTATTCCTGCTATTCATTTTTGAGTTGAAATTAAACCGATAATAACGTGTTTACATCCAGACATAACACATACAAAAACCCAAGTCCGAGGTGAACCGAGTTTTCTCACTCTGTTCCTCTCTGAACAAGAGGGGTGCAAATTATTCGCTTTCAATAACTTTCCTAATGTCGCCTCATCCAATCAAAATGGGAGGACTTTCAAAGTAAATAGTTACAGATTTCATTTCTGTTCCCACTTCACCGACGCCACACAGAATTACATCACTCCCCCGCTCCCCCCCTCCACATCGAGTTCTGGCAAATAAAATTACTACAGTATTGAGTAAAAGAAATAAAGCATGAACAAGCCAAACATTTATTCAATCAATTTAGACATTAAATTTAAAAATAAGAAATAAAAATAATGTGAAATATTATTCCAAGTTTTAATTCATTTACACGAAGCAGAAACACGTTTGAAAAGTCAAAATTACTTTTTTTTTGCGTTTACAAAAATCCGTTGACAAAAACCTTAAATAACCATATTAACAAAAATAACACTACGAAAATTTATAAAATAATTTTTTATCAACTTTTAGTTTATCTCACATTTCGATGCTCTTAATAATAATAATAATAATAATAATTAATAATAATAATAATAATAATTAATAATTGATAATAATAAAAATAATAATAATTAATAATAGTAATAATAATAATTAATAATAATAATAATTAATAATAATAATAATTACTACTAATAATAATGAGCTTCGTTGTTGGTTTATAAAGAAAAGTACATTATATTTACTCAGAATGCTTTGGTGGGGGGGGGGGTGAACAACTTTCAGACACAATTTCGGTAGGAATTATTTAATTTAACAAGAAAAATGTATAAAAATAATTTTTTTTAACTCGTTTACTTTTTGAATAAATAACATTTTTATTTTTTCAGTAGTTTTGTATGCATGTTCGATTTTTCTTTAGTGGTAGTTAAAAAGGTGCATTGATCAGGTCTATGATGATGATGAGTTAAAAGGTGCATTGATCAGGTCGATGATGATGATGATGAGTTAAAAGGTGCATTGATCAGGTCGATGATGATGATGATGAGTTAAAAGGTGCATTGATCAGGTCTATGATGATGAGTTAAAAGGTGCATTGATCAGGTCTATGATGATGATGATGATGAGTTAAAAGGTGCATTGATCAGGTCTATGATGATGATGACGATGATGATGATGATGATGATGATGAGTTAAAAGGTGCATTGATCAGGTCTATGATGATGATGATGATGATGATGATGATGATGATGATGAGTTAAAAGGTGCATTGATCAGGTCGATGATGATGATGAGTCAAAAGGTGCATTGATCAGGTCTATGATGATGATGAGTTAAAAGGTGCATTGATCAGGTCTATGATGATGATGATTCAAAAGTTACTCATGACTATTTATAAATTACGATTTCTGATGATTATTAAAATATTCATTAATCTAATCTGAATCCAAAACTGAGTACACGTGTAACAATGGCAGAAGTAAGAAAAAATATCTAAAAATGTTTCACCTGAAATGAATAAAAACATCCGTTAAGATTGTCCCAACAGAATTTAGTAATTCGTGTACAGTAGAAGAATGGGACAACCAATAAAGATTCATTAAAGAAAGAAAAAATAGCTAAAAATATTCGGTCAAAACAATATCTTTGTGATTCGATAAACGGCTGTAATGAGTTTTAATTCTGAACAAATTTCTAGAAGAAAGAATGTCAAAATCGTAGAAACTTCACACAAAACATTTGAGAAATATGGATTAAGCTTAAAGATGAGCGATTTACAAAAGGAAATCGGCTTAAAAAATTAGCCTTCTTACATTGAAACTACATAGATTACACAACAACAGTATAAACAAAAATATATCAAATCATAGGCAGGAACATAAATATATTTCATTGCTATTTATGTTTACTTTTTTCGAATTAAAACCATTTTTTGTAATGATTGCAGTTAATAAACAGATTATCATTTAATAAACAATTGTTGAATTTGTGCAAATGTATACCTACACACACACATACAATGTATACCTACATGCACACACATAAAATGTATACATATACGCACATACACACACAAAATGTATACCTACATGCACATACACACAAAATGTATACATACACGCACATACACACACAAAATGTATACCTACACATACACAAACACAAAATGTATACCTATACACACACAAACACAAAATGTATACCTAAACACACACACACAAAATGTATACCTACACACACACACACAAAATGTATACCTACACACACACAAAATATATACCCACACACACACACAAAATGTATACCTACACACACACACAAAATATATACCTACACAGACAAAATGTATACCTACACACACAAAATATATACCTACACACACACACAAACACAAAATGTATACCTACACACACAAAATGTATACCTACACACACACACAAACACAAAATGTATACCTACACACACAAAGACACAAAATATATACCTACACACACACAAACACACAAAATGTATACCTACACACACAAACACAAAGGGTATATCTGCACATACACACACACACACACACTGTATACTTACACACACAAAAAAAGCTCATTATAAAACATGTATTATCTATATAATAAAAGTGAATGTGTGTTTGGACTGATTCATGGTATGAAGAGGAGGAAGTGGGAGGAAAGGAATGAAGAAGAAGGTGAAAAAAAAGGGTAGTAGGCAGAGTAGGCTGAGTAGGCTGCTGCTGCTGCTTTCAAAGCTTGATACCGGTCAACAATTCAGAATTCAGTTGCTTCTGCTGCTGCTGCTTCGAATACTTAATATTACCTAATAAATAAGTTTTTTCACTACTTGATTGATTTGTTCGTAAAATGAAACATTTCTCTGTCATTTTACTGGAATGTGGCGTACACTCATGTTTAACCAATCTATCTTCTGTTTACCTCATTAAAAGTTATGTCTGAGAAAGAGAGAGAGAGAGAGAAAGAAAGGGGGAGGGTCGACTTAAGTTTAAAATAGTAATAGCATTTTCTAAATAAATTAATATTTTATTCACATTTTAAGGGTTTCGGAATAAATTTTATCTCAAACTTAATTTCATCTCAGAATTAATAGATTTATCAATTTTATTTGTTATTCAACTTATAAATCTCATTTTTTTTTTCTTTTAAATACAAAATTATATTGTACGAATTAAAAAAATGTTTTATCTTATTTTTTCTTCATTTTTTACATTTATTTTATTTATTACCTTCACTCATATTGCGATTATTATTTTTGTACAGAAATTTCAAGCTTTTTTTTTTAAGATATTCTTGTTTTGTTTTTGTTTTTTCAGAAAAATACGAATGAAAATAAAGAGAAATAAATTGTAATATCATTTTTTATGTTTTTATTGGATTCAATTTTTTTTTTAATATGATAAATATACTACTTTAAACATTTCTTTAACATAAACAACTTACATTTTAAGTTAAAAATTAGAAATATAAGTTTAAGTTAAAATAAGATTAAAAATGGAGAATTTCAAGCCAAAATTGCAACACGTCTATTGAACAGTGAAGTTAAGAGGGTTTGATAGTTTGCATGAAGAGTTAATACAAAAAAAATAGAATTGAAGTTTTCGACAAATCTGACATTTCACAAGTTTTGGTTTTAGATGTGGCCAAGAAATCAGACGAGATTTCGCTTAGGAGATTTCTAGTTTCTCGACAACATATAAACTCAATTCCGAGATGAACTTAATTCTGTTACCTCCTTTTAAAAGTTGAATTAAGATTTTGTTTAGCTTTTAGAGAATAAATAATTTTTTTCCAAGCTCGAAAAATGGAACATTTCTCAAGTACTGTGTATTTTGTGTGAATGAGAGAGAGAGAGATTAAGTTTGGGATAGAAATAGCAGTTGTCTTTTATTTTTCATTGATTAGTTTCGTTTCATTGATTTCAAGTAGTGATAGGAATTAAATTGTGAAGCCAGCTAGTATGAGGATCAAACTGAAAACTTTGTATTTTCACTTACCGAAATGCCGGGTGGTGTTGTAGCATTAACTCTGTTTTGCCAAGAAAGCGATTTCTTGATTTGAGGCATATTAATTGGGATTGCGGTTGAGGTTTCTTCTTTGAAATAATTGCCACAGTCTGTCATTGAAGAGTCTACAGATTGGCTTAAATAGCGATGTTCCTTTAATAAAAAAAAAAAGAGAGAAATAGATAGTTGAATACTTAATATTCAAAATTCAATATTCAATATTCAAAATTCAATATTCAATATTCAAAATTCAAAATTCAATATTCAAAATTCAATATACAAAATTCAATATTCAAAATTCAATATTCAAAATTCAATATTCAAAATTCAATATTCAATATACAAAATTCAAAATGCAATATTCAATATTCAAAATTCAATATTCAATATACAAAATTCAATATTCAAAATTCAAAATTCAATATTCAAAATTCAATATACAAAATTCAATATTCAAAATTCAAAATTCAATATTCAATATTCAAAATTCAATATTCAATATACAAAATATCTGACAAAAGTATGAACTTTATGGAGAAGACAATGGAAAACGATTAAATATCATGATGTACATCTTTGTTTGACACAAGGCCAGAAGTATAGAGCATTCGTAAAGACAGAACTCACTGTGAATAAGAAAAAAAATAATAAGAATAAAATCTTTACGGTATAACTTAGTGAAGAGATTTCCCCTTCCCTTAATAACCGCGGACTACTCCCCACAGAACAGAAAAGATGCCAGAAAGCGACAATGACTTCCCAGTTCTGAGTTTGATTTCTGCTATGAACCTTATTGATTTAGTAACATATGGGGTTTCTCTCCTCCAGTTTTGGTTTGTTTTTTTAGCCTAAGAACTATGTTGCGAAAATGAGAATTTGAATGGGACTGTTTGGTATCTCCGACAAAGTTTTCAGACGCTGTCATTTCAGCTGTTGTTAATAGAAGATAAAACCTAAAAATATCCATGTCAATAGATTGCACCCTGTGACACCCAAAAGTAAACATTTTACAAAAAAAAAAAAAGGGGGGGGGGGGGGGAAACCGGAAGCAGAAAGAGAATTATTACCTTCTTTTGATAATCGTGATCGTGAATGCCAATCATGGGTTTCATAGCAATTGGCTCTGAGGTTTTAATATGAGTCATAATCGGGGTGCTTGTGGACATGGGGATATGACTGGATGTATTGGTGGGGGGCAAAATATTTGTAGTAGTTGGGGGAGAAGTTGTAACGTGAACCAACAACTCAGACGTGTTCTCCAAGCAATTTGCGTCATCGACCACCTCAATTTCAGTATAGTAAAATTCTTCTTCCCCATCAGATTCAGAGTCTTCTCTCCTGCAAAACAAAAAAATATGATAAAAATTATTATTGTTGTTGTTGTTGGTGGTGGTGGTGGTGGAGGAATAGGAAGAGGTAGAGCAGCAGCACCAAAATAAACAATGTTTCATTATGAATGAAATATCTTTTTAATAATTCGGTTGGAAATTGACAAAAATCGTTGTTTTGTCAAATTTAATGCTAGACTTGTGCGTTACCATTATAAAGCATTTAGGTGTTAGGGTCAGGGTTTAGGTTTACGGGTTGTGTTAGGGTTAGGTGTTAGGGTTAGGTTTTAAGGTAAGGGTCTAGGTTTAGAGTTTAGGTGTTAAGGGTTAGGGTTAGGGTTAGGTTTTAAGGTAAGGGTCTAGGTGTTAGGTGTTAGGTGTTAGGGTTAGGTTTTAAGGTAAGGGTCTAGGTTTAGGTGTTAGGTGTTAGGTGTTAGGATTAGTCCTTTTATTCTCAACTTTGAGATCAAATGTCATGTTGAGCAGTATTCCCCCAGTTTGTGTAAGAATGCGCTGCTGAACTTTCATGTGTATAATTCTTAAAAGGACGCACAAACGTTTTTTGATGAAATTATACCGGAATACTATGCGTGCTATGAAGGAAGGTAATTTTTTTTCTGAGGACATGCAACTCGAATGTCGGGATTTTGACAGCATGTATGAGGGCTGATAACAGGTTTTGTCACTCATGATCCTGGAAAAAGTGTCGGGTTACTCGTATGAGCTTACACAAGATGATTGCAATTAATTCTTTAAATGTTGCAACAGATACCAAGAGGAGCCGACTCTCTCAGAATTAGGTCGAGTGTTAATCCACTTCATCTTTGTGAAATTTGGAAAATAAAATTTGAAAGATAAAAGTTGAAGGAGAAAATTTGAAGGAGAAAATTTGAACGATAAAATTTGGAGGATAAAATTTGAAGTATAAAATTTGGAGGATAAAATTTAAAGGATAAAATTTGGAGGATTAAATTTAAAGGATAAAATTTGAAGTATAAAATTTGGAGGATTAAATTTAAAGGATAAAATTTGGAGGATTAAATTTAAAGGATAAAATTTGGAGGATAAAATTTAAAGGATAAAATTTGGAGGATAAAATTTAAAGGATAAAATTTGGAGGATTAAATTTAAAGGATAAAATTTGGAGGATAAAATTTAAAGGATAAAATTTGGAGGATTAAATTTAAAGGATAAAATTTGGAGGATTAAATTTAAAGGATAAAATTTGGAGGATTAAATTTAAAGGATAAAATTTGGAGGATTAAATTTAAAGGATAAAATTTGGAGGATAAAATTTAAAGGATAAAATTTGGAGGATAAAATTTGGAGGATAAAATTTAAAGGATAAAATTTGGAGGATTAAATTTAAAGGATAAAATTTGAAGTATAAAATTTGGAGGATTAAATTTAAAGGATAAAATTTGGAGGATTAAATTTAAAGGATAAAATTTGGAGGATAAAATTTAAAGGATAAAATTTGGAGGATAAAATTTAAAGGATAAAATTTGGAGGATTAAATTTAAAGGATAAAATTTGGAGGATTAAATTTAAAGGATAAAATTTGGAGGATTAAATTTAAAGGATAAAATTTGGAGGATTAAATTTAAAGGATAAAATTTGGAGGATTAAATTTAAAGGATAAAATTTGGAGGATTAAATTTAAAGGATAAAATTTGGAGGATTAAATTTAAAGGATAAAATTTGGAGGATAAAATTTAAAGGATAAAATTTGGAGGATAAAATTTAAAGGATAAAATTTGGAGGATTAAATTTAAAGGATAAAATTTGGAGGATAAAATTTAAAGGATAAAATTTGGAGGATAAAATTTAAAGGATAAAATTTGGAGGATAACATTTAAAGGATAAAATTTGGAGGATAAAATTTAAAGGATAAAATTTGGAGGATAAAATTTAAAGGATAAAATTTGGAGGATAAAATTTAAAGGATAAAATTTGGAGGATAAAATTTAAAGGATAAAATTTGGAGGATAAAATTTAAAGGATAAAATTTGGAGGATAAAATTTAAAGGATAAAATTTGGAGGATAAAATTTAAAGGATAAAATTTGGAGGATAACATTTAAAGGATAAAATTTGGAGGATTAAATTTAAAGGATAAAATTTGGAGGATTAAATTTAAAGGATAAAATTTGGAGGATAAAATTTAAAGGATAAAATTTGGAGGATTAAATTTAAAGGATAAAATTTGGAGGATTAAATTTAAAGGATAAAATTTGGAGGATAAAATTTAAAGGATAAAATTTGGAGGATTAAATTTAAAGGATAAAATTTGGAGGATTAAATTTAAAGGATAAAATTTGGAGGATAAAATTTAAAGGATAAAATTTGGAGGATAAAATTTAAAGGATAAAATTTGGAGGATTAAATTTAAAGGATAAAATTTGGAGGATTAAATTTAAAGGATAAAATTTGGAGGATTAAATTTAAAGGATAAAATTTGGAGGATTAAATTTAAAGGATAAAATTTGGAGGATAAAATTTAAAGGATAAAATTTGGAGGATAAAATTTAAAGGATAAAATTTGGAGGATAAAATTTAAAGGATAAAATTTGGAGGATTAAATTTAAAGGATAAAATTTGGAGGATTAAATTTAAATGATAAAATTTGGAGGATTAAATTTAAAGGATAAAATTTGGAGGATTAAATTTAAAGGATAAAATTTGGAGGATAAAATTTAAAGGATAAAATTTGGAGGATTAAATTTAAAGGATAAAATTTGGAGGATAAAATTTAAAGGATAAAATTTGGAGGATAAAATTTAAAGGATAAAATTTGGAGGATAACATTTAAAGGATAAAATTTGGAGGATTAAATTTAAAGGATAAAATTTGGAGGATTAAATTTAAAGGATAAAATTTGGAGGATAAAATTTAAAGGATAAAATTTGGAGGATTAAATTTAAAGGATAAAATTTGGAGGATTAAATTTAAAGGATAAAATTTGGAGGATAAAATTTAAAGGATAAAATTTGGAGGATTAAATTTAAAGGATAAAATTTGGAGGATTAAATTTAAAGGATAAAATTTGGAGGATAAAATTTAAAGGATAAAATTTGGAGGATAAAATTTAAAGGATAAAATTTGGAGGATTAAATTTAAAGGATAAAATTTGGAGGATTAAATTTAAACGATAAAATTTGGAGGATAAAATTTAAAGGATAAAATTTGGAGGATTAAATTTAAAGGATAAAATTTGGAGGATTAAATTTAAAGGATAAAATTTGGAGGATAAAATTTAAAGCATAAAATTTGGAGGATAAAATTTAAAGGATAAAATTTGGAGGATTAAATTTAAAGGATAAAATTTGGAGGATTAAATTTAAAGGATAAAATTTGGAGGAAAAATTTAAAGGATAAAATTTGGAGGATTAAATTTAAAGGATAAAATTTGGAGGATTAAATTTAAAGGATAAAATTTGGAGGATTAAATTTAAAGGATAAAATTTGGAGGATTAAATTTAAAGGATAAAATTTGGAGGATTAAATTTAAAGGATAAAATTTGGAAGATAAAATTTAAAGGATAAAATTTGGAGGATTAAATTTAAAGGATAAAATTTGGAGGATTAAATTTAAAGGATAAAATTTGGAGGATTAAATTTAGAGGATAAAATTTGGAGGATAAAATTTAAAGGATAAAATTTGGAGGATTAAATTTAAAGGATAAAATTTGGAGGAAAAAAAAGAAAAGTTCTCTTTTAGACAAAAACGCATTCATTATAAAAAAAATGCCATATATTGCAAAAGTATTAAAAACGGTCATATAAATATTAATATTTAATTAAAGAATTGTTAATTGTGTTATGTAATAACCTTTTAGCAGATGCAGTAGTTTTTTTTATTTTTGTTGTTTAATTTAAATTAAAAGCGATTTTTTAAAAACAGTTTTACAAATCTTCCGAATTCTGGGTAAGTAAACCACTTCCCTTATTTTGTCCTTTAGTCCTCACATTCCATGAGCGATGTTTCTGACAAAGGGAGGAGAATTGCTGTTTTCTGGGTTGGAATCCATCCAACATTTATCGTTGCCTTGAAGTCGTATTTTTTCAGTTCCTTACATCAAGTGGCTTCATGCCTTGTCTGGAGCAATTTCCATTAAAAAAGAAACTTGAGATTCCACAGAATTTATGCCTACATCAGATAATGGAGCTTCTTGGTCAGTCAGTTTTTATGTCCAGAGATTAACAGCTGATGATTCTTCTCAAGTGGTCTCGCTATGTGGTCCAAACATGACTGATAATTGAGGTCTATATATTTCAAGAAAAGAAGGGCCTTTAAAACAGATGAGCCTTTGGGCTTAGCCTGACCGGCTGTCATTTTGGATTCGGTTGGAAAAGATTTGGTTGTTCACATTACAAGGCTCTTATTAGTTTTATCTAAATATCATTTTAACTTCTCAAAATAAAACATTGTTTGTTGTTTTAAACTCGAGTTGTGATTTTGCTTGGAAGGATAACCCCCATTGGTGTTGATCGAAACGATATTATCGACACCACGGTTAGTGTCAAAATCAAGTAACCCGGATTTGGATCAAGACACTGACCAGATGATTACGACTAGTGCAATGAATGCACACACACCCACACGTTGCAGACACACACACACCCACACCCACACGTTGCAGACACACACACACCCACACACACACGTTGCACACACCCACACACACACGTTGCAGACACACACACACACACACGTTGCAGACACACACACACACACACACACCCACACACACACGTTGCACACACACACACACACACGTTGCACACACACCCACACACACTATTCTATTTTGGATTTTAATTGTACTTTTTGACAAAACAAATTTTTTTCAACATCTTTTCTTGCAATTCCAAGTTTTACAATAATGTTTTATTACATACAAAATGGTCAAATAGTCATATTACGCAAATGTGATTTTTTTTACAAACCTGAGATGTTTTATTCTAACATGTTTTTCAATTCCAGAACAAGTATTATGGATCTTCCCACAACCTGGCCAGGTACACTGGAATACTGTGCGAACTTGAGCCTGGATTAGAAAAGAAAGATGCTTAATTATAGAAATGTTCAGGTATGGATAAATAAAAAATTAAAAAATTAAAATAAATTTTAACATTTCTTTCTCTTTATTTTTTTAGCATTTCATTCTTTCTTTCTTTTGTATCATCATTTCATTCTTTTTCTTCATTTCTTTCTTTTTATATATTTCTCTTTTTCATCATTTCATTCAATTTATTTTCATTTCTCTTTTTTCATCATTTCATTCTATTTATTTTTCATTTATCATCATTTCATCTATTTATTTTTATTTCTCTTTTTTCATCATTTCATTCTATTTATTTTTCATTTATCATCATTTCATTCTATTTATTTTTCATTTATCATCATTTCATCTATTTATTTTTATTTCTCTTTTTTTATCATTTCATCTATTTATTAATTTTTTTTGTCATCATTTCATTCTATTTATTTTTATTTCTCTTTTTTCATCATTTCATCTATTTATCTTTCTTTTTTTTTTCATCATTTCATTCTATTTTTTTTTTCATTTCATTCTATTTATTTTTTTTTTCATCATTTCATTCTATTTATTTTTATTTCTCTTTTTTCATTTCATTCTATTTATCTTTATTTATATTTTTTTTCATCATTTCATTCTATTTATTTATTTTTCATTTCATTCTATTTATTTTTTTTTTTCATCATTTCATTCTATTTATTTTTATTTCTCTTTTTTCATTTCATTCTATTTATCTTTATTTATATTTTTTTTCATCATTTCATTCTATTTATTTTTATTTATTTTTTCATCATTTAATCTATTTATTTTTATTTCTCTTTTTTCATCATTTCATTCTATTTATTTTTATTTTATCATCATTTCATCTATTTATTTTTATTTTTATTTTATCATCATTTCATCTATTTATTTTTATTTTTATTTATCATCATTTCATCTATTTATTTTTATTTTTATTTATCATCATTTCATTTTATTTATTTTTATTTCGTCTTTTTTCATCATTTAATTCTATTTTGTTTTTTTTTTCATCATTTCATTTTATTTATTTGTTCATCATTTTATTTTCATTATTTATTTATTTATTTCTCATCATTTCATCCCACTCTTTATTTCTTTATTTCTTTATTTCTTTTTTTTTTTATTGTTTTAATTCTTTCTCCTTATTTCTCTTTTAATCATCTCAATTATTCTAATACTTAGAATTAAAATTTGCACTCTTTCTAGAAAACGAGGAGTATTTTTATGTCTTCATTTTTTATTCCTATGATTTTCTATTTCATTGTACGCAAGAGTTGTCTCCCCCTTCTGCATTCTAGATATATACATATCTTCTATCATTTTATCTATCCATTCCTTTGTGTTTTTATTTTCATCAATTTCTCTGGTTTATTTTATTTATTTTATTTTTTATTATATTATCTATTTCAAATGACGAGAAAAGGAGAAAAACAATTCTTTCCCCTCTTTTTTTTTTGTTGACCCCCTATTTTCACTGCTGATATTTCCTTCAGCAGAAAAAGTAATGAGTGCAATTGCACTGAATAATGAAAATTCAGTCGACTTTTCTGCCAACTATACATCCCCTCCCCTTTCACTCATTTCTTTCCTCACTCACTCCTGTATTAGATAACATTTAGATTCAGTGGAAACCCATCATCACATGCAGATTTGTTCGTATTTCGATGTTATTTCGGTGCATCCCTATTTAAAGTATCAATATTTCAAGCAACTTTCTCTCCGTTTTGATGCTTCGTCTGTCTTTCCTGTTTTCATGCAATATCATTCTCTCTTTTCCCAGTTTCGCTTCCACTTATATTTTCTCTTTTCTTTCTATTTGCAGCACAAATTCGCACTAAGAACCTACGTATCTGCTTCCGGGCCATCACTCTATGGTTCTTTTGATATCGCTAAGTTTCACTAGTGATCCTTTTCATCGTTGAGAAAATCAATTCTCTTCCATCTATTACAAGTTTCCATCGTATTATTAGAATAAAACAAAGAAATTTTGTATATTTCTCTCCACTTTGAACGAAAGCGTTTTGTTTTTTTTTATTATTAATAATTCATTTTAATTTCATCTGTCTAATGTACTTAAATTAAATTATTTTTGTTTAAGGTATTTTTTTGTTTCATTTTACTTCAGTCGAAGTTCTCAGAAATCAAGGTGTCCCATTCCTGAGGCTAAAACTTGATCTCTATATGAGATACATAGATATTCAAATATTCCATTAATTTTCTCCTTTATTTCTCAAACGTTGAGGTAGTGAAAAGGTTAAGAACAATTATTTTCTTCTCCCTAATTTACCAGTTAAATATGTTATAGTATATCTTTCTTGTGATCTCTTGGTCTTACCGGATTCCAAGACAAGAATTTATCTAGTCTGGTGGAGTATCCAGCTAAGTGTTGTTGCCTCAGATAACATCACTAGGAGAAGGTGCACTATTCCTCGTATAAGCCAGTGTATAGCCATACCGAAAAGATCTTATATGTGCTGCGAATACTATGTTAATTTGAATATTTGGTCAGGATTTACTTGTAGGAGGAAGTATCTTCATGTCAGGTTGTCCTGACAAACCCTTGTACGAAGAGACTGAAGACACTCGAGGGTCGTGTCTAGTAGATAATTCAAACTCCCCAGTAGATAATTCAAACTCCCCAAGTAGATAATTCAAACTCCCCAAGTAGGTAATTCAAACTCCCCAAGTAGATAATTCAAACTCCCCAAGTAGATAATTCAAACTCCCAAGTAGATAATTCAAACTCCCCAAGTAGATAATTCAAACTCCCCAAGTAGATAATTCAAACTCCCCAGTAGATAATTCAAACTCCCCAGTAGGTAATTCAAATTCCCCAAGTAGATAATTCAAACTCCCCAGGTAGATAATTCAAACTCCCCAGTAGATAATTCAAACTCCCCAAGTAGATAATTCAAACTCCCCAGTAGGTAATTCAAACTCCCCAAGTAGATAATTCAAACTCCCAAGTAGATAATTCAAACTCCCAAGTAGATAATTCAAACTCCCCAAGTAGATAATTCAAACTCCCCAGTAGATAATTCAAACTCCCCAGTAGATAATTCAAACTCCCCAAGTAGATAATTCAAACTCCCCAGTAGGTAATTCAAACTCCCCAAGTAGATAATTCAAACTCCCCAAGTAGATAATTCAAACTCCCCAGTAGATAATTCAAACTCCCCAAGTAGATAATTCAAACTCCCCAGTAGATAATTCAAACTCCCCAAGTAGATAATTCAAACTCCCCAGTAGATAATTCAAACTCCCCAAGTAGATAATTCAAACTCCCCAAGTAGATAATTCAAACTCCCCAGTAGGTAATTCAAACTCCCCAAGTAGATAATTCAAACTCCCCAGTAGATAATTCAAACTCCCCAAGTAGATAATTCAAACTCCCCAGTAGATAATTCAAACTCCCCAAGTAGATAATTCAAACTCCCAAGTAGATAATTCAAACTCCCCAAGTAGATAATTCAAACTCCCCAGTAGATAATTCAAACTCCCCAGTAGATAATTCAAACTCCCCAAGTAGATAATTCAAACTCCCCAAGTAGATAATTCAAACTCCCCAAGTAGATAATTCAAACTCCCCAGTAGGTAATTCAAACTCCCCAAGTAGATAATTCAAACTCCCCAAGTAGATAATTCAAACTCCCCAGTAGGTAATTCAAACTCCCCAAGTAGATAATTCAAACTCCCCAAGTAGATAATTCAAACTCCCCAGTAGGTAATTCAAACTCCCCAAGTAGATGATTCAAACTCCCCAAGTAGATAATTCAAACTCCCCAGTAGGTAATTCAAACTCCCCAAGTAGATAATTCAAACTCCCCAGTAGATAATTCAAACTCCCCAAGTAGATAATTCAAACTCCCCAGTAGGTAATTCAAACTCCCCAGTAGATAATTCAAACTCCCCAGTAGATAATTCAAACTCCCCAAGTAGGTAATTCAAACTCCCCAGTAGATAATTCAAACTCCCCAAGTAGATAATTCAAACTCCCCAAGTAGATAATTCAAACTCCCCAAGTAGATAATTCAAACTCCCCAGTAGATAATTCAAACTCCCCAAGTAGATAATTCAAACTCCCCAGTAGATAATTCAAACTCCCCAGTAGGTAATTCAAACTCCCCAAGTAGATAATTCAAACTCCCCAAGTAGATAATTCAAACTCCCCAAGTAGATAATTCAAACTCCCCAGTAGGTAATTCAAACTCCCCAGTAGATAATTCAAACTCCCCAGTAGATAATTCAAACTCCCCAAGTAGGTAATTCAAACTCCCCAGTAGATAATTCAAACTCCCCAAGTAGATAATTCAAACTCCCCAAGTAGATAATTCAAACTCCCCAGTAGATAATTCAAACTCCCCAAGTAGATAATTCAAACTCCCCAGTAGATAATTCAAACTCCCCAAGTAGATAATTCAAACTCCCCAAGTAGATAATTCAAACTCCCCAGTAGATAATTCAAACTCCCCAGTAGATAATTCAAACTCCCCAAGTAGATAATTCAAACTCCCCAGTAGATAATTCAAACTCCTTAAACTACATATGTGTTACTCTGCCTTCTAAAATACCAGTTACTTATTTTCACTTTTAGTACCTTTTATTAACAGCATTCAATTCTATGTCTGATACACAGACACTATACCGTGTGAGTTTGTATACTTTTTAAGCATTTTCTCTCAAGCAGAAAAGAGAAAGCTACACACTGAACTGCTAACCCTAACCCTCTCGTCTCTCTTCTGCTTCCAATGTTAAAAAGAGAACATATATAAGTGAAGAGAAAGAGCTACATAAAAGTAAGCTAATGCTTCTTTTCTCTGTTTACCAATCAATATGCCTGTATTTACCGAAACACTTTTCACAATCTTTGTTTCTGTTAACATGCATCACAATCTAATGATGCACTTGTTTAGACAATCACTGTACAACCTAGTTGCATTCGCATTATCTGCATTTAATCGGGCTTGTTATTATTATTATTATTTGTTTGTTATGCCTCCTTGGGCATCTTCCCTTTAACTATCTTCTCAATTCAACTGTTAAAAAAATTAAACTCTTAGTACCGTATCGATATATAATATTATAATTGATTAAGGAACTTCAGAGAATCTTTCGATATTTGGTAAGACACAGAAAAAGTACCAACACAAAAGTACCAACGCAAAAGATATTTCAACCCCATCATGTAAATACTAGAAGAACAACAAAAAATGTGAAAATAAATGCTACAAAATCAATACTTCTTCAAATAGTAAACAAAAAAAATAATTGTACAATTTCAGTATTAATTTTGTTAACTGATATATATTAACTCTCTTCGGATTATTGCTTTCATCAACTTCTTAATATGTTCAAATGGAGAAGGAGGGCAGAAATTAGGAATTGAGCAGGATGTTTATATATTTCTGTGTACAGGATTCACTCCTAAACTAATTAACTCATCATTATGAATTTTAGAATGTTGTCTACACCCGGGTGCCATAGTCCAAAGTGCTTAATATCCGTTATCTTTATATTATTGTTAAATGGGGTGGGAACAAGAAAGTAGTCATTTATTGCGACCATAGGTTCTACTCGGCATTGTCCAAGATCCAAAATTGTTAGATTACAGTATAACTTTTGGTAAGGGATATATAGTAAATCTATTTTGCCTATTGAATTCATCAACCTCACATATCTTCTTAATATGTTGAAATGGAGAGGGGGGGGGGGAGAAGAAATTAAGAATTGACTGTAACCATTTGTGCTTCTCGCCATTGACCGAGATCAATAATTGTACAATTTCAGTATTAATTTTGTTAACTGGTATATATTAACTTTTTTCGGGCTATTGACTTCATCAACATAAAGTATCTTCTTAATATGTTCAAATGGAGGGGGAAGGCAGAAATTAGGAACCGACCAGGACTATATTTTCTACTCGGTGTTGTCCGGGATCAAAAATTGTAAGATTACTGTATCAATAAAAATAATAATGCGCAATTAGAACGGCATACAATGCATTTTAGTTTTATTAACTTCTTTTATTTTTTTTTTCAATTTCTTTATTTGAAATTCTGACGAGGAAGTATATCTCCGAAAATTAAATTGAAAAAAAAAAAAAGTTAATAAAACTAAAATGCATTGTATAGCATTTTAATTGCTCGTTATTATTTTTAATAATTCATATTACCATATAAACAATGCTTTCTAATCCAAGAAAAGCATTTCTTACTCAATTTGCACCGCCACGAGATGAATGGGGGGAGGGGATATTTTAATATATCTTTATTTGAAATTTTGACGAGGAAGTATATCTTCGAAAATTAAATTGAAAAAGAAAAAGTTAAAACTAAAATACATTGTATGGCGTTCTCATTGCTCATTATTTTTAATAATTGATTATACCATATATATATATATATATGTGTGTGTGTGTATAGATATATATATATATGTGTGTGTGTATAGATATATATATATATGTGTGTGTGTGTGTATATATAATAAATGTGGTATACAACAACAAAAACAGCAAATGGAGTAAATACGAATAGATAAGAGGCATTCCATTGACGCACCGTATAATGGCTAAATAAAAATGCAAAAAGAAACAAAAATTAATAGTAAGCAAATTGATAAAATTAGTTCATCTAAATAATTAAATCGCCATATTAGAAAAATATAAAAATATAAATATAAAAATATAAATATAAAGATATACTAAACAAGAAGAATACCCGTCCCAGGACGAGTAAAACTAATTCCCTGAACAGAACCGTTTTGCACCACTTTTATGTCTCCGTACGAAGATTAAAATCAAGAAAAAATGCTACTAAACCTAATTTCTTGAAAATGTCTAAATATTTAAGGTTTAAAATTAAGGGTTCTTAGGAAAAAGTGAAATTCAGGGAATTTTGATTAATTGGTGTTAATGACTATGGATCAAATTTCATGCAAATCTGAAATATTTGAATTTTCAAATGAGAGGTTGTGCCCATATTATGGCCCCTAAAAACCCTTTAAAATACTCCAAAAAAGCTGAAATTTGGGGAATATTTATTGATTGATGTCGAATACGTATTGTTAAAATTCCACAAAAATCGGAACTATCTGAATTTTCA
The DNA here is from genome assembly GCA_963556195.1 of Sepiola atlantica. Classification (NCBI taxonomy): domain Eukaryota; kingdom Metazoa; phylum Mollusca; class Cephalopoda; order Sepiida; family Sepiolidae; genus Sepiola; species Sepiola atlantica. Next base: position 107,993,865 of record OY744531.1, read on the forward strand.
AGAAGGGCTTTACCCCTTTTACATAAAACTAAATTAAACTAAATATAGCCCACATTACCCATCCTTACGCCAGCAGCTTTGTTCCAAAATTCATAATGATCGGTTCATTAGTTTAGGAGTGAATCCTGTACATACAAATATATAAACATATACACATAACAAACTTTATAAAAATAGAGATAATTAAAATTAAAAAGTCAAATGTAAAAATGAAAAAAAAATTAAAATAGGGCATTACTTCTGCTTTAATATCTTTTTTTTATTTGTTTTTTTTATTTGGTAGGAGTTTTTTTTTTTTATTTGGTAGGAGTTTTTTTTTTTTTATTTGGTAGGAGTTTTTTTTTTTATTTGGTAGGAGTTTTTTTTTTATTTGGTAGCTTTTTTTTTTTTTATTTGGTAGGAACTTTTTTTTACTGATATTCATTTTTAATGGTTGTTTACACTAAAAATAACTTAGTGACAGAAAAATAAAATGACTCAAAAATTAATAATGAAAAATTAAATGAAAACGAAATGTTACTGCAACATCACATTTGTTTTGTTTTTTGTTTAATTTTTTCTTTTATAAAAATCATCTGCAAAATGAATAAAATATTCTATTCAGTTAATAACTTATTTTCATTGAATTTAGTTAATAACTTATTTTCATTGAATTTAGTTAATAACTTATTTTCATTGAATTTAGTTAATAACTTATTTTCATTGAATTTAGTTAATAACTTATTTTTATTTAATTTAGTTAATAACTTATTTTCATTGAATTTAGTTAACTTATTTTCATTGAATTTAGTTAATAACTTATTTTCATTGAATTTAGTTAATAACTTATTTTCATTGAATTTAGTTAATAACTTATTTTTATTGAATTTAGTTAATAACTTATTTTCATTGAATTTAGTTAATAACTTATTTTCATTGAATTTAGTTAATAACTTATTTTCATTGAATTTAGTTAATAACTTATTTTCATTGAATTTAGTTAATAACTTATTTTCATTGAATTTAGTTAATAACTTATTTTTATTTAATTTAGTTAATAACTTATTTTCATTGAATTTAGTTAATAACTTATTTTTATTTAATTTAGTTAATAACTTATTTTCATTTAATTTAGTTAATAACTTATTTTTATTTAATTTAGTTAATAACTTATTTTCATTGAATTTAGTTAATAACTTATTTTCATTGAATTTAGTTAATAACTTATTTTCATTGAATTTAGTTAATAACTTATTTTCATTGAATTTAGTTAATAACTTATTTTTATTGAATTTACTTAATAACTTATTTTCATTGAATTTAGTTAATAACTTATTTTCATTGAATTTAGTTAATAACTTATTTTCATTGAATTTAGTTAATAACTTATTTTCATTGAATTTAGTTAATAACTTATTTTCATTGAATTTAGTTAATAACTTATTTTTATTTAATTTAGTTAATAACTTATTTTCATTGAATTTAGTTAATAACTTATTTTTATTTAATTTAGTTAATAACTTATTTTCATTTAATTTAGTTAATAACTTATTTTTATTTAATTTAGTTAATAACTTATTTTCATTGAATTTAGTTAATAACTTATTTTCATTGAATTTAGTTAATAACTTATTTTCATTGAATTTAGTTAATAACTTATTTTCATTGAATTTAGTTAACTTATTTTCATTGAATTTAGTTAACTTATTTTCATTGAATTTAGTTAACATATTTTCATTGAATTTAGTTAACTTATTTTCATTGAATTTAGTTAACATATTTTCATTGAATTTAGTTAACAACTTATTTTCATTGAATTTAGTTAACAACTTATTTTCATTGAATTTAGTTAATAACTTATTTTCATTGAATTTAGTTAACATATTTTCATTGAATTTAGTTAACATATTTTCATTGAATTTAGTTAACATATTTTCATTGAATTTAGTTAATAACTTATTTTCATTGAATTTAGTTAATAACTTATTTTCATTGAATTTAGTTAATAACTTATTTTCATTGAATTTAGTTAATAACTTATTTTTATTTAATTTAGTTAATAACTTATTTTCATTGAATTTAGTTAACTTATTTTCATTGAATTTAGTTAACAACTTATTTTCATTGAATTTAGTTAACAACTTATTTTCATTGAATTTAGTTAATAACTTATTTTCATTGAATTTAGTTAACATATTTTCATTGAATTTATTTAACATATTTTCATTGAATTTAGTTAATAACTTATTTTCATTGAATTTAGTTAATAACTTATTTTCATTGAATTTAGTTAATAACTTATTTTTATTTAACTCACAAAAAATATTGTACTCATATTTGCTAGTTTGAATTACTCAAAATAAAGAATATTAATAGCAAAATAATGAAAATAATTAACACAGCATTTCAATTAAATATTAATTAAATATCAATTAAATATCAATTAAATATCAATTAAATATTAATTAAATATTGTAAATAATGTTACATAATGATAGTGCTTAAAACAAAACAACAAACCTGTGATCATAATTCAACGCACTTAAAATAATGAACACTGATTATGCGATTATTTTAAGTAGAGCTGAAGCTAACCGATCAATAGTCATTAATGTTTTTTGTTTGAATATATTTACGAATACGAGATTAACCGAGTAAAAGATGTATGTAAACTCTTCGGCTGGCAGGAAGAATTTTGGGCCAATTTTAAGACTGACGCAATTTGGGCCTGACCTAAATTCTGATCAATCAGAAGCAAAGAATCGAAACAGAAGAGGAAGTCGCGAAAGTATGGAGAGCGTTTTCATTTGTGAACATGGAATTGGTGAGGCTGCTGCTGCTGCTGCTGCCGCCGCTGCTGCTGCTGCCTCCGGTCAGCCCCACCCGACCCCTCGATTGAAATCAAACTCAACCGTACAAGACAGCTGATTCAATGTTCAACAAACTACTGCAGTAATTCTTGTATCTGAGCGATTTAAAAGAAAGTAAAAAGAGAGTCGAGAATAACATTTTCATAGACAACCGGGGAGGGGGGGGGGGGGTATTTTTATTTTTTTCTTAAAAAAGGCGATATTCTTTTCTTTCCGATAAAACAATGTAGTTGGGGGTATGGTCCGGCTTTATTTATTTATTTTTTTCTTAAAAAGGCGATATTCTTTTCTTTCCGATAAAACAATGTAGTTGGGGGTATGGTCCGGCTTTATTTATTTATTTTTTCTTAAAAAGGTGATATTCTTTTCTTTCCGATAAAACAATGTAGTTGGGGGTATGGTCCGGCTTTATTTATTTATTTTTTCTTAAAAAGGCGATATTCTTTTCTTTCCGATAAAACAATGTAGTTGGGGGTATGGTCCGGCTTTATTTATTTATTTTTTCTTAAAAAGGCGATATTCTTTTCTTTCCGATAAAACAATCTAGTTGGGGGTATGGTCCGGCTTTATTTATTTATTTTTTCTTAAAAAGGCGATATTCTTTTCTTTCCGATAAAACAATGTAGTTGGGGGTATGGTCCGGCTTTATTTATTTATTTTTTCTTAAAAAGGCGATATTCTTTTCTTTCCGATAAAACAATGTAGTTGGGGGTATGGTCCGGCTTTATTTATTTATTTTTTCTTAAAAAGGCGATATTCTTTTCTTTCCGATAAAAACAATGTAGTTGTATAATATACGCGCATGAAAAAAATTACCTTAATGCCAATTTTTTTTTTCTGTACAATTGACTAGACAAACGCCTTTTTTTTTCTTTGGTCTCAACATTGAGGTACACGTAACATTAA
>OY744531.1:108005119-108147619 GCA_963556195.1 Sepiola atlantica
AAACTGCTAGACTGTTGACTTTCTGGAAGACTTTGGCCTAAATTAAAATAAAATGGGAATTAGTTAGACTATGGAAATGTAAAGAAGTCAAGGTGATTCCCGTTGTAATTGGAACGCTTGGAACCATTACGAAAAGCCACCATAAATGGCTTAAACAGATTGACGAGACAATTTTTTTTCCAATTCTGCAAAAGGCTGGCCTGTTAGGAACAGCGAAAGTGTTAAGGTACAGCTTGAATGTTTAAGGTCAAGGGAATGTTAAAAAAAAACTCCAACTAAAAACATCCAAAAGTTGAGACTACTATGAAAAAATAATAATAATAATAGTAATAATAATAAGAAGAAGAATAAAAAATAATAATAATAAAAATAATAAAAAATAATAAAAAAAAATAATAATAAAAAATAATAATAATAAAAATAAAATAATAAATAATAATTTTTTAAAATACAAAAAATAATAATAATAATAATAAAATAATAATAACAATAATAAAATAATAATAATTTTTTAAAATACAAAATATAATAATAATAAAAAATAATAATAATAACAAAATAATAATAAAAATAATAAAGAAATAATGATAATAAAAAAATAATAAAAAATAATAATAAAAAATAATAATAATAATAAATAAAATAATAATAATTTTAAAAAATAAAAATAATAATAATAAAAAATAATAATAAAAAATAATAATAATAAATAATAAAATAATAATTTAAAAAAATAATAATAATAATAAAATAATAATAATAATAATAAAAAATAATAATAAATAATAATAAATAATAATAAATAATAAATAATAAATAATATTCTAATTAAGAATAAATAATAATAAAAAAATAATAATAATAAAAAATAATAAAAATAATAATAAAAATAATAATAATAATAATAATAATAATAATAATAATAATAATAATAATAATAATAATAATAATAATAATAATAATAATAATAATATCAACAGCATTATTGCATTAAATTATTCAAGTCTTTTGGGAGACTAATTCACATAGTAGCAACAAATATTGAACAGTTAAGAAAAGCTACATGTAAAAGCTACATGTTAAGGGAAACTACATGGTAAGAAAAAGGTACATGGCAAGGAAAGCTACATGTAAAAAAGCTACATGGTAAGAAAAGGCACATGGTAAAAAGCTACATGGATAATGCTACATGTGTAAGGAAAGTTACATGTAAAAGCTACATGGTAAAAAAGCTACATCGAGCTACATGCTTTTGGAAGCTACATGTTAAACATATCTACATGTCAAAGAAGCTACATGTTAAAAATCGCTACATGTTAAAAATCGCTACATGTTAAAAATAGCTACATGTTAATTCTCATCAAGGAGAGTAGAAAGTGACTAACTTTCGGTTTACTTTCGGCAGCCTCGTGACTCTTGCTTCCCATATTTTGTCTTTTAGTCCTCACATTCCATGAGCGATGTTTCTGACAAAGGGGGAAGAATTGCTATTTTCTGGGTCAGAATCTGTCCATCTAACACTTATTGTTGGCTAGTTTTTGACCTTGAAGTAGTATTTTTTTTAACTTCTTACATAAAGTGGCTTCATGCCTTGTCTGGGGCGACTTCCATAGAAAAAAAAATCGATTGTTCAATTTTAGAACCTTTAATTTGAGTCACCGTTTCAACAACTCTTCTGTGGATTTTTGGCTTCTATAAGCTGCAGTTGAATCAATTAATAAAGGATTTTTTTGTTTTTTTTCTCGTTTGGCAAAACAAGATTTGATGTCTGATAAAACTGGAAACATGTATTTTTATTTACTTTTTACTGAGGGGAAATCTACTTGGGAAAAGCAAGGATAAAACAAATGGGGTTGGGGTTAAGGGTTAGGGTTGGGGTTAGGGTTAGACTTAGGGTTGAGGTTAGGGTTAGAGTTAGGGTTGGGGTTAAGGTTGGGGTTAGGGTTAGGGTTAGGGTTAGAGTTGGGGGTTAGGGGTAGGGTTGAGTAAGGGTAAGGGTTTAGGGGTAGGGTTGAGTTAGGGTTAGTGTTTAGAGTTAGGGGTTAGGGTTTAGGTTAAGGCTGAGTTGGGGTTAGGGGTTAGGGTTGGTTTAGGGTTAGGGGTTGGGTTAGGGTTAGGGGTTGGGTTAGGGTTTATGGTATAGGGTTAGGGGTTAGGTTTAGGTGTTAGGTTTAGGGGTAGGGTTTAGGGTTAGGGTTAGTGTTTAAGGTTAGGGTTTAGGTTAGGATTAGGGGTTAGGATCAGAGGTTAGGGTTAGGTTAGGGGTTAGGGTTTTAGGTTAAACTATTTCAATTATTATCATTATTATTATTATTATTTGTTTGTTATGCCTCCTTGGGCATCTCCCCTTTAACTATCTTTTCAATTCAACTGTTTAAAAAAAAATTAAACTCTTAGTACAGTATCGATATCCAGATCAAATTCTGTTAAATATTTCATTTGATAACTCCCAAAAGTGTCCCCTCAATTTCTTCCTCTTACCACTTTCTCTGAATTCATCCAACCTCGTCGTAAACTGATCCACACTATTGCTGTTCTTAATCTGATCTGGCAACTTATTCCAAAAACATATTACTCTGTGAGCAAAAAACACTCAACTGGTTAACAGATCTAGTTTTTGAAAACTGCTTTGACAGTAACTTTCCAGATCTAGAAGAAATACTAAATAAATGCCCACCATAGTTAGAAATTCCATTAATTATCTTGAAAGTCTCAATCATGTCACCTCTCATTCTTCTCTCCAGCAAAGTATTCAATCCCAATGTGTCCAATCTCTCCCTGTAACTGCACTCCTTTACTTTACTTATTAGTTTTGTCACCCTTCTTTGTACACCTTCCAGTTTCAATATTACATTCCAATTTCCATATCTAGTCACTGGAGCCCAGGCCTGGGTGCAGTATTCTATATGAGGTCTTATTAGAGCTTTATATATCCTTAACACAACATTTGTCTCCCTCGAAATAATATTCCTAACCATCCACCCGATCATTTTATTTGCCCTCGATACAATGGTCAAAATATGATTATTTGTCTTAAATGTATTATCAAACCCCACTCCCAAATCGCACTCTCCATCTACTTCTTTGATTTCTCTGTTGTTTAGTACATATTCAACTCCAACATTCCTGGATCCTACATGTAGTACTTTACATTTGTCTAGGTTAAATCCCAATTTCCAAATGTCCTCCCCTTATAATAATTTATTTAGATCCATCTGTGTTATTTCCTTTGAGTTTTTAGCCAAGGGAGATAATCTCCAACCAGAGAGTTTTTAGCCAAGGGAGATAATCTCCAACTGGAGTTCAATTATATGTTTCCCTACTTCATTTTTCATCTATTTATTTTCTAAGAAATAGAAATATATTTATACATTATCTTTTTAATTCTTAAATATGTTTGAACGTTTATTTCTATCATTAACATAGTTATGTTTCAAATTGTTTTCATAATCTAAAAAAATGGCCACCATATAGGAATTGGGTTAGGGTTAGGAATTGAACAATTGATTAAGATAAACTTACTTCTTTCACCAAAGACTGAGGGAATTTTAGGAGAGGCAGGACTGCAAGAGAGGCTAGTAAGTACCAAAGCTGCCATTCGCTCATCCATCACTTCCATTTCATCATCACCAGGCTCAGTGTCCTCACCCATACTACCTCTGTGCCGTCTGTAATAAGAAAAATAGCATCATCAACATCATCATCATCATCATTATTATTAAACATTATAGAAGGTCATTGCAACCCACTAGAGGTAACCTCTTTGCAAAGAACATCATGGTGAAACAAAATATTCAAATAAGAATGGAGAGCCATGATCATCGATGTCTGCAAACAGACTTGATACCTGAAGAAAAAGAAAAATTTGTAGCATGAATTTCAATAAATGTTGTTTTTTGTAAATACATTCTGTTAAAAAAATTCTGTGAAATATAGAAAGCTATTTATTTTCAGATTTTCAAAATTTAATGTCATAGAATCAGAGAATGGCCAAAATGAAGATTCTAGAACAAAAACTTTTTTATCTCCTCCAAAGTGATGACCAGTGATTGTAGTGTTGGAAAGCTCAAAAAAAAAAGAGGAAAGTTCTCCTCCTCAGTTTGTGGAAAAGGGGGCCGTGTACAATTCAATTTTTTTGTGGTACTTATAAGCATTTACTGTCTCCTGAATTATCCGTAAGCTGACAGATATGTTCAGATACTATAGTTAAAAGATCAGCAGTTTAACGAAATCTATGAAAGCCATACTGAACATCATTAAAGAAGGTTCAAACTTTCCATACTGAACATCATTAAAGAAGGTTCAAACTTTCCATCTATGAAAGCCATACTGAACATCATTAAAGAAGGTTCAAACTTTCCATACTGAACATCATTAAAGAAGGCTCAAACTTTCCATATTGAACATCATTAAAGAAGGTTCAAACTTTCCATATTGAACATCATTAAAGAAGGCTCAAACTTTCCATATTGAACATCATTAAAGAAGGTTCAAACTTTCCATACTGAACATCATTAAAGAAGGCTCAAACTTTCCATATTGAACATCATTAAAGAAGGTTCAAACTTTCCATACTGAACATCATTAAAGAAGGCTCAAACTTTCCATACTGAAATACATTAAAGAAGGTTAAAACTTTCCATACTGAACAGCATTAATGAAGGTTCTAACTTTCCATACTGAACAACATTAAAGAAGGCTCAAACTTTCCATACTGAACATCATTAAAGAAGGTTCAAACTTTCCATACTGAACATCATTAAAGAAGGTTCAAACTTTCCATACTGAACATCATTAAAGAAGGCTCAAACTTTCCATACTGAACATCATTAAAGAAGGTTCAAACTTTCCATACTGAACATCATTAAAGAAGGTTCAAACTTTCCATCTATGAAAGCCATACTGAACATCATTAAAGAAGGTTCAAACTTTCCATACTGAACATCATTAAAGAAGGCTCAAACTTTCCATATTGAACATCATTAAAGAAGGTTCAAACTTTCCATATTGAACATCATTAAAGAAGGCTCAAACTTTCCATATTGAACATCATTAAAGAAGTTTCAAACTTTCCATACTGAACATCATTAAAGAAGGCTCAAACTTTCCATATTGAACATCATTAAAGAAGGTTCAAACTTTCCATACTGAACATCATTAAAGAAGGCTCAAACTTTCCATATTGAACATCATTAAAGAAGGTTCAAACTTTCGATACTGAACATCATTAAAGAAGGCTCAAACTTTCCATACTGAAATACATTAAAGAATGTTCAAACTTTCCATACTGAACAGCATTAATGAAGGCTCTAACTTTCCATACTGAACAACATTAAAGAAGGCTCAAACTTTCCATACTGAACATCATTAAAGAAGGTTCAAACTTTCCATACTGAACATCATTAAAGAAGGTTCAAACTTTCCATACTGAACATCATTAAACAAGGCTCAAACTTTCCATACTGAACATCATTAAACAAAGCTCAAACTTTCCATACTGAACATCATTAAAGAAGGCTCAAACTTTCAATACTGAACATCATTAAACAAAGCTCAAACTTTCCATACTGAACATCATTAAAGAAGGCTCAAACTTTCCATACTGAACATCATTAAAGAAGGTTCAAACTTTCAATACTGAACATCATTAAAGAAGGTTCAAACTTTCCATACTGAACATCATTAAATAAGGCTCAAACTTTCCATACTAAACATCATTAAAGAAGGTTGAAATTTTCCATACTGAACATCATTAAAGAAGGTTCAAACTTTCCATACTGAACATCATTAAAGAAGGCTCAAACTTTCCATACTGAACATCATTTAAGAAGGTTCAAACTTTCCATACTGAACATCATTAAAGAAAGTTCAAACTTTCCATACTGAACATCATTAAAGAAGGTTCAAACTTTCCATACTGAACATCATTAAAGAAGGTTCAAACTTTCCATACTGAACATCATTAAAGAAGGTTCAAACTTTCCATACTGAACATCATTAATGAAGGCTCAAACTTTCCATACTGAACATCATTAATGAAGGCTCAAACTTTCCATACTGAACATCATTAAAGAAGGTTCAAACTTTCCATACTGAACATCATTAATGAAGGCTCAAACTTTCCATACTGAACATCATTAAAGAAGGTTCAAACTTTCCATACTGAACATCATTTAAGAAGGTTCGAACTTTCCATACTGAACATCATTAAAGAAGGTTCAAACTTTCCATACTGAACATCATTAAAGAAGGTTCAAACTTTCCATACTGAACATCATTAATGAAGGCTCAAACTTTCCATACTGAACATCATTAAAGAAGGTTCAAACTTTCCATACTGAACATCATTAAAGAAGGTTCGAACTTTCCATACTGAACATCATTAAAGAAGGTTCAAACTTTCCATACTGAACATCATTAAAGAAGTCTCAAACTTTCCATACTGAACATCATTAAAGAAGGCTCAAACTTTCCATACTGAACATCATTAAAAAAGGTTCAAACTTTCCATACTGAACATCATTAAAGAAGGTTCAAACTTTCCATACTGAACATCATTAAAGAAGGTTCAAACTTTCCATACTGAACATCATTAAAGAAGGTTCAAACTTTCCATACTGAACATCATTAATGAAGGCTCAAAATTTCGATACTGAACATCATTTAAGAAGGCTCAAACTTTCCATACTGAACAACATTAAAGAAGGTTCAAACTTTCCATACTGAACATCATTAATGAAGGCTCAAACTTTCCATACTGAACATCATTAAAGAAGGCTCAAACTTTCCATACTGAACATCATTAAAGAATGTTCAAACTTTCCATACTGAACATCATTAAAGAAGGTTCAAACTTTCCATACTGAACATCATTAAAGAAGGCTCAAACTTTCCATACTGAACATCATTTAAGAAGGTTCAAACTTTCCATACTGAACATCATTAAAGAAAGTTCAAACTTTCCATACTGAACATCATTAAACAAAGCTCAAACTTTCCATACTGAACATCATTAAAGAAGGTTCAAACTTTCCATACTGAACATCATTAAAGAAGGTTCAAACTTTCCATACTGAACATCATTAATGAAGGCTCAAACTTTCCATACTGAACATCATTAATGAAGGCTCAAACTTTCCATACTGAACATCATTAAAGAAGGTTCAAACTTTCCATACTGAACATCATTAATGAAGGCTCAAACTTTCCATACTGAACATCATTAAAGAAGGTTCAAACTTTCCATACTGAACATCATTAAAGAAGGTTCGAACTTTCCATACTGAACATCATTAAAGAAGGTTCAAACTTTCCATACTGAACATCATTAAAGAAGGTTCAAACTTTCCATACTTAACAGCATTAAAGAAGGTTCAAACTTTCCATACTGAACATCATTAAAGAAGGTTCAAACTTTCCATACTGAACATCATTAAAGAAGGTTCAAACTTTCCATACTGAACATCATTAATGAAGGCTCAAAATTTCGATACTGAACATCATTTAAGAAGGCTCAAACTTTCCATACTGAACAACATTAAAGAAGGTTCAAACTTTCCATACTGAACATCATTAATGAAGGCTCAAACTTTCCATACTGAACATCATTAAAGAAGGCTCAAACTTTCCATACTGAACATCATTAAAGAATGTTCAAACTTTCCATACTGAACATCATTAAAGAAGGTTCAAACTTTCCATACTGAACATCATTAAAGAAGGCTCAAACTTTCCATACTGAACATCATTTAAGAAGGTTCAAACTTTCCATACTGAACATCATTAAAGAAAGTTCAAACTTTCCATACTGAACATCATTAAACAAAGCTCAAACTTTCCATACTGAACATCATTAAAGAAGGTTCAAACTTTCCATACTGAACATCATTAAAGAAGGTTCAAACTTTCCATACTGAACATCATTAATGAAGGCTCAAACTTTCCATACTGAACATCATTAATGAAGGCTCAAACTTTCCATACTGAACATCATTAAAGAAGGTTCAAACTTTCCATACTGAACATCATTAATGAAGGCTCAAACTTTCCATACTGAACATCATTAAAGAAGGTTCAAACTTTCCATACTGAACATCATTAAAGAAGGTTCGAACTTTCCATACTGAACATCATTAAAGAAGGTTCAAACTTTCCATACTGAACATCATTAAAGAAGGTTCAAACTTTCCATACTTAACAGCATTAAAGAAGGTTCAAACTTTCCATACTGAACATCATTAAAGAAGGCTCAAACTTTCCTGACTGAACATCATTAAAGAAGGTTCAAACTTTCCATACTGAACATCATTAAAGAAGGTTCAAACTTTCCATACTGAACATCATTAAAGAAGGTTCAAACTTTCCATACTGAACATCATTAATGAAGGCTCAAACTTTCAATACTGAACATCATTAATGAAGGCTCAAACTTTCCATACTGAACATCATTAAAGAAGGTTCAAACTTTCCATACTGAACATCATTAATGAAGGCTCAAACTTTCCATACTGAACATCATTAAAGAAGGTTCAAACTTTCCATACTGAACATCATTAAAGAAGGTTCGAACTTTCCATACTGAACATCATTAAAGAAGGTTCAAACTTTCCATACTGAACATCATTAAAGAAGGTTACAACTTTCCATACTGAACATCATTAATGAAGGCTCAAACTTTCCATACTGAACATCATTAAAGAAGGTTCAAACTTTCCATACTGAACATCATTAAAGAAGGCTCAAACTTTCCTGACTGAACATCATTAAAGAAGGTTCAAACTTTCCATACTGAACATCATTAAAGAAGGTTCAAACTTTCCATACTGAACATCATTAAAGAAGGTTCAAACTTTCCATACTGAACATCATTAATGAAGGCTCAAACTTTCAATACTGAACATCATTAATGAAGGCTCAAACTTTCCATACTGAACATCATTAAAGAAGGTTCAATCTTTCCATACTGAACATCATTAATGAAGGCTCAAACTTTCCATACTGAACATCATTAAAGAAGGTTCAAACTTTCCATACTGAACATCATTAAAGAAGGTTCGAACTTTCCATACTGAACATCATTAAAGAAGGTTCAAACTTTCCATACTGAACATCATTAAAGAAGGTTCAAACTTTCCATACTTAACAGCATTAAAGAAGGTTCAAACTTTCCATACTGAACATCATTAAAGAAGGCTCAAACTTTCTATACTGAACATCATTAAAGAAGGTTCAAACTTTCCATACTGAACATCATTAAAGAAGGTTCAAACTTTCCATACTGAACATCATTAATGAAGGCTCAAACTTTCCATACTGAACATCATTAATGAAGGCTCAAACTTTCCATACTGAACATCATTAAAGAAGGTTCAAACTTTCCATACTGAACATCATTAATGAAGGCTCAAACTTTCCATACTGAACATCAATAAAGAAGGTTCAAAGTTTCCATACTGAACATCATTAAAGAAGGTTCGAACTTTCCATACTGAACATCATTAAAGAAGGTTCAAACTTTCCATACTGAACATCATTAAAGAAGGTTCAAACTTTCCATACTTAACAGCATTAAAGAAGGTTCAAACTTTCCATACTGAACATCATTAAAGAAGGCTCAAACTTTCTATACTGAACATCATTAAAGAAGGTTATAACTTTCCATACTGAACATCATTAAAGAAGGTTCAAACTTTCCATACTGAACATCATTAATGAAGGCTCAAACTTTCCATACTGAACATCATTAATGAAGGCTCAAACTGTCCATACTGAACATCATTAAAGAAGGTTCAAACTTTCCATACTGAACATCATTAATGAAGGCTCAAACTTTCCATACTGAACATCATAAAAGAAGGTTCAAACTTTCCATACTGAACATCATTAAAGAAGGTTCGAACTTTCCATACTGAACATCATTAAAGAAGGTTCAAACTTTCCATACTGAACATCATTAAAGAAGGTTCAAACTTTCCATACTTAACAGCATTAAAGAAGGTTCAAACTTTCCATACTGAACATCATTAAAGAAGGCTCAAACTTTCTATACTGAACATCATTAAAGAAGGTTCAAACTTTCCATACTGAACATCATTAAAGAAGGTTCAAACTTTCTATACTGAACATCATTAAAGAAGGTTCAAACTTTCCATACTGAACATCATTAATGAAGGCTCAAACTTTCCATACTGAACATCATTAATGAAGGCTCAAACTTTCCATACTGAACATCATTAAAGAAGGTTAAAACTTTCCACACTGAACATCATTAATGAAGGCTCAAACTTTCCATACTGAACATCATTAAAGAAGGTTCAAACTTTCCATACTGAACATCATTAAAGAAGGTTCGAACTTTCCATACTGAACATCATTAAAGAAGGTTCAAACTTTCCATACTGAACATCATTAAAGAAGGTTCAAACTTTCCATACTTAACAGCATTAAAGAAGGTTCAAACTTTCCATACTGAACATCATTAAAGAAGGCTCAAACTTTCTATACTGAACATCATTAAAGAAGGTTCAAACTTTCCATACTGAACATCATTAAAGAAGGTTCAAACTTTCCATACTGAACATCATTAAAGAAGTTTCAAACTTTCCATACTGAACATCATTAAAGAAGGTTCAAACTTTCCATACTGAACATCATTAAAGAAGGTTCAAACTTTCCATACTTAACAGCATTAAAGAAGGTTCAAACTTTCTATACTGAACATCATTAAAGAAGGTTCAAACTTTCCATACTGAACATCATTAAAGAAGGTTCAAACTTTCCATACTGAACATCATTAATGAAGGCTCAGACTTTCCATACTGAACATCATTAATGAAGGCTCAAACTTTCCATACTGAACATCATTAAAGAAGGTTCAAACTTTCCATACTGAACATCATTAATGAAGGCTCAAACTTTCCATACTGAACATCATTAAAGAAGGTTCAAACTTTCCATACTGAACATCATTAAAGAAGGTTCGAACTTTCCATACTGAACATCATTAAAGAAGGTTCAAACTTTCCATACTGAACATCATTAAAGAAGGTTCAAACTTTCCATACTTAACAGCATTAAAGAAGGTTCAAACTTTCCATACTAAACATCATTAAAGAAGGCTCAAACTTTCTATACTGAACATCATTAAAGAAGGTTCAAACTTTCCATACTGAACATCATTAAAGAAGGTTCAAACTTTCTATACTGAACATCATTAAAGAAGGTTCAAACTTTCCATACTGAACATCATTAATGAAGGCTCAAACTTTCCATACTGAACATCATTAATGAAGGCTCAAACTTTCCATACTGAACATCATTAATGAAGGCTCAAACTTTCCATACTGAACATCATTAAAGAAGGTTCAAACTTTCCATACTGAACATCATTAATGAAGGCTCAAACTTTCCATACTGAACATCATTAAAGAAGGTTCAAACTTTCCATACTTAACATCATTAAAGAAGGTTCGAACTTTCCATACTGAACATCATTAAAGAAGGTTCAAACTTTCCATACTGAACATCATTAAAGAAGGTTCAAACTTTCCATACTTAACAGCATTAAAGAAGGTTCAAACTTTCCATACTGAACATCATTAAAGAAGGCTCAAACTTTCTATACTGAACATCATTAAAGAAGGTTCAAACTTTCCATACTGAACATCATTAAAGAAGGTTCAAACTTTCCATACTGAACATCATTAAAGAAGGTTCAAACTTTCCATACTGAACATCATTAAAGAAGGCTCAAACTTTCCAGAAAATGCTTGCTATTGACTAACCTTTCAAAAACTTTGCTAATAACAGAGAGGAGATTTAGACTTGGAGGAATTCTATGGAAAGTAAAGGTCTGAGAGTGAATGCTACCAAGACCAAAGTGATGATCATTGGTCGTAGTGTTGGAAAGCTCCCAAAAGAGGGAAAGGAGTCGGGTGCAATTCAATAATTTGTGGTACTTGTAAGCATCGGGTACAAAAGAAATTCAGTGGAATTACGTGTAGGTTGAGAGAGGATAACCAGTTTGTGTTCAAGAAGTGTAAGACAATGGAAATGGATGAGAACTTAGATATGGAGAAAGTATATCTTGATGGCGACGCAATTGAGGTTGTTGAGAAGTTTTGTTACTTTCTGATACCAAGCACAGGGTGGAACAAATGCTAGTGTGATTGCAAGAATTAGGGGTGGATGGAGTAAGTTCAGGAAACTTCTGCCATTACTAACCAGCAGAGTGGTATCACTGTCGACCGAGGGAAAAGTCTATCAGGCATGTGTACGCAATCTGATGATGTATGGAAGTGAAACCTGACCAGTGAAAGTTGAGGACATGTGTTGCATGGAAAGAAAGAATACGATGGATGTGTAATGTGAGTCTTAAAGACAGGCTTAGATCTGATGACCTCAGAGGAAGATTAAATTTAGACAGTATAGAGATGTGTGCAGAACAGGAGACTTTGATGATATAGACATGTTGAAAGAATGGATGAAATTTTTTGGGTTAATAGATGTAGAACAGTTGAGGAAGCAGGTTCAGTTCACAGGGGAAGGAAAACATGGGAGGAAGTGATAAGAATGGATTTGAGAGAAAGAGGGATAAATAAAGACCTGGACAGAGATAGGTTAGCTTGGAAGTCAATTTCTTACAGCTGCCCAATGCAGGCCAGCATATAAAACTTGAAAATCCCGGGTGCAAAATACCGGGGCTGCTATACTGCCATTTTGGTGAATAAAGTCTGGACCAATAATGCCTCTCGATGCCATAATGGTGGGAACTGCTGTGGATTTTCTTTCATCAATGGTTTGCAAAGATAATCTTCTCACTCATTCTCTCCCTGTTCTATCTCTCAACCCCTCTACTGATCTCTTCCACACATTTTTCCAATCCCAACATGAAAAGTTCTAAAACAAAAGTTCCCCAACTTCTAACATAGATCTCTACTATCAGGTCTGCGTTCCAACATTAGGGGTCTGCGTTCCAACATTAGGAGTCTGCGTTCCAACATTAGGTGTCTGCGTTCCAACATTAGGTGTCTGCATTCCAACATTAGAGGTCTGCGTTCCAACATTAGAGGTCTGCGATCCAACATTAGGGGTCTGCGTCGCAACATTAGAGGTCTGCGTTCCAACATTAGGGGTCTGCGTTCCAACATTAAGGGTCTGCGTTCCACCATTAAGAGTCTGCGTTCCACCATTAAGGGTCTGCGTTCCAACATTAGAGGTCTGTGATCCAACATTAGAGGTCTACGTTCCAACATTAGAGGTCTGCGTTCCAACATTAGAGGTCTGCGTTCCAACATTAAGGGTCTGCGTTCCAACATTAG
The DNA here is from genome assembly GCA_963556195.1 of Sepiola atlantica. NCBI lineage: Eukaryota > Metazoa > Mollusca > Cephalopoda > Sepiida > Sepiolidae > Sepiola > Sepiola atlantica. Next base: position 108,018,439 of record OY744531.1, read on the forward strand.
GGGTCTGCGTTCCACCATTAGAGGTCTGCGTTCCACCATTCCAGAGGTGTATATCCACTTACAAAAGACCAAACTGGACCTGTTATTTCTGTGTGAAACTACCATTAGCCCGTCTGATTCTATTGATGATTTCATGATTACAGATTACTCGAACATGACATCAAAACTTCTCCGAAGACACAAATTGCCTACATTAGAGATGGTTTTCCATGTGTTGGGGACATCTCCGAAGAAGACACAAATTGCCTAGATTAGAGATGGTTTTCCATGTGTTGGGGACATCTCCGAAGAAGACACAAATTGCCTACATTAGAGATGGTTTTCCATGTGTTGGGGGCATCTCCGAAGACACAAATTGCCTACATTAGAGATGGTTTTCCATGTGTTGGGGACATCTCCGAAGAAGACACAAATTGCCTACATTAGAGATGGTTTTCCATGTGTTGGGGGCATCTCCGAAGACACAAATTGCTTACATTAGAGATGGTTTTCCATGTGTTGGGGACATCTCCGAAGAAGACACAAATTGCCTACATTAGAGATGGTTTTCCATGTGTTGGGGACATCTTCGAAGAAGACACAAATTGCCTACATTAGAGATGGTTTTCCATGTGTTGGGGACATCTCCGAAGAAGACACAAATTGCCTACATTAGAGATGGTTTTCCATGTGGTGGGGACATCTCCGAAGAAGACACAAATTGCTTACATTAGAGATGGTTTTCCATGTGTTGGGGGCATCTCCGAAGACACAAATTGCTTACATTAGAGATGGTTTTCCATGTGTTGGGGACATCTCCGAAGAAGACACAAATTGCCTACATTAGAGATGGTTTTCCATGTGTTGGGGACATCTTCGAAGAAGACACAAATTGCCTACATTAGAGATGGTTTTCCATGTGTTGGGGACATCTCCGAAGAAGACACAAATTGCCTACATTAGAGATGGTTTTCCATGTGGTGGGGACATCTCCGAAGAAGACACAAATTGCTTACATTAGAGATGGTTTTCCATGTGTTGGGGACATCTCCGAAGAAGACACAAATTGCCTACATTAGAGATGGTTTTCCATGTGTTGGGGACATCTTCGAAGAAGACACAAATTGCCTACATTAGAGATGGTTTTCCATGTGTTGGGGACATCTCCGAAGAAGACACAAATTGTCTACATTAGAGATGGTTTTCCATGTGGTGGGGACATCTTCGAAGAAGACACAAATTGTCTACATTAGAGATGGTTTTCCATGTGTTGGGGACATCTTCGAAGAAGACACAAATTGCCTACATTAGAGATGGTTTTCCATGTGTTGGGGACATCTCCGAAGAAGACACAAATTGCCTACATTAGAGATGGTTTTCCATGTGTTGGGGACATCTTCGAAGAAGACACAAATTGCCTACATTAGAGATGGTTTTCCATGTGTTGGGGACATCTCCGAAGAAGACACAAATTGCCTACATTAGAGATGGTTTTCCATGTGGTGGGGACATCTCCGAAGAAGACACAAATTGCTTACATTAGAGATGGTTTTCCATGTGTTGGGGACATCTCCGAAGAAGACACAAATTGCCTACATTAGAGATGGTTTTCCATGTGGTGGGGACATCTCCAAAGAAGACCCTAAATTGCCTACATTAGAGATGGTTTTCCATGTGGTGGGGACATCTCCGAAGAAGACCCTAAATTGCCTACATTAGAGATGGTTTTCCATGTGGTGGGGACATCTCCGAAGAAGACCCTAAATTGCCTACATTAGAGATGGTTTTCCATGTGGTGGGGACATCTCCGAAGAAGACCCTAAATTGCCTACATTAGAGATGGTTTTCCATGTGGTGGGGACATCTCCGAAGAAGACCCTAAATTGCCTACATTAGAGATGGTTTTCCATGTGGTGGGGACATCTCCGAAGAAGACCCTAAATTGCCTACATTAGAGATGGTTTTCCATGTGGTGGGGACATCTCCGAAGAAGACCCTAAATTGCCTACATTAGAGATGGTTTTCCATGTGGTGGGGACATCTCCGAAGAAGACCCTAAATTGCCTACATTAGAGATGGTTTTCCATGTGGTGGGGACATCTCCGAAGAAGACCCTAAATTGCCTACATTAGAGATGGTTTTCCATGTGGTGGGGACATCTCCGAAGAAGACCCTAAATTGCCTACATTAGAGATGGTTTTCCATGTGGTGGGGACATCTCCGAAGAAGACCCTAAATTGCCTACATTAGAGATGGTTTTCCATGTGGTGGGGACATCTCCGAAGAAGACCCTAAATTGCCTACATTAGAGATGGTTTTCCATGTGGTGGGGACATCTCCGAAGAAGACCCTAAATTGCCTACATTAGAGATGGTTTTCCATGTGGTGGGGACATCTCCGAAGAAGACCCTAAATTGCCTACATTAGAGATGGTTTTCCATGTGGTGGGGACATCTCCGAAGAAGACCCTAAATTGCCTACATTAGAGATGGTTTTCCATGTGGTGGGGACATCTCCGAAGAAGACCCTAAATTGCCTACATTAGAGATGGTTTTCCATGTGGTGGGGACATCTCCGAAGAAGACCCTAAATTGCCTACATTAGAGATGGTTTTCCATGTGGTGGGGACATCTCCGAAGAAGACCCTAAATTGCCTACATTAGAGATGGTTTTCCATGTGGTGGGGACATCTCCGAAGAAGACCCTAAATTGCCTACATTAGAGATGGTTTTCCATGTGGTGGGGACATCTCCGAAGAAGACCCTAAATTGCCTACATTAGAGATGGTTTTCCATGTGGTGGGGACATCTCCGAAGAAGACCCTAAATTGCCTACATTAGAGATGGTTTTCCATGTGGTGGGGACATCTCCGAAGAAGACCCTAAATTGCCTACATTAGAGATGGTTTTCCATGTGGTGGGGACATCTCCGAAGAAGACCCTAAATTGCCTACATTAGAGATGGTTTTCCATGTGGTGGGGACATCTCCGAAGAAGACCCTAAATTGCCTACATTAGAGATGGTTTTCCATGTGGTGGGGACATCTCCGAAGAAGACCCTAAATTGCCTACATTAGAGATGGTTTTCCATGTGGTGGGGACATCTCCGAAGAAGACCCTAAATTGCCTACATTAGAGATGGTTTTCCATGTGGTGGGGACATCTCCGAAGAAGACCCTAAATTGCCTACATTAGAGATGGTTTTCCATGTGGTGGGGACATCTCCGAAGAAGACCCTAAATTGCCTACATTAGAGATGGTTTTCCATGTGGTGGGGACATCTCCGAAGAAGACCCTAAATTGCCTACATTAGAGATGGTTTTCCATGTGGTGGGGACATCTCCGAAGAAGACCCTAAATTGCCTACATTAGAGATGGTTTTCCATGTGGTGGGGACATCTCCGAAGAAGACCCTAAATTGCCTACATTAGAGATGGTTTTCCATGTGGTGGGGACATCTCCGAAGAAGACCCTAAATTGCCTACATTAGAGATGGTTTTCCATGTGGTGGGGACATCTCCGAAGAAGACCCTAAATTGCCTACATTAGAGATGGTTTTCCATGTGGTGGGGACATCTCCGAAGAAGACCCTAAATTGCCTACATTAGAGATGGTTTTCCATGTGGTGGGGACATCTCCGAAGAAGACCCTAAATTGCCCTGTATGTGTTTCTATGCAGCACTTACTCACAGCAACCCATTCATCTTTGCCCTCTATCGTCCTCACAATGATGGAGTTACTATCTTTGTTACGTAAAAATTGATCATATCTTGTCTGTTTACCCTTTTGCCAGCATTCATGTCTGTGCAAGGTTAGGGTTAGGGTTAGGGTTACCTTCTGGCAGCATTCATGTCTGTGGAGACTTTAATGTTCACAATGTTGAATGGCTAGTCTACCTAAACAAGACTGATTATGAAGGGAGGTTTTGACACGATTTTTCCCTTGCTTATGATCTAACACAGATTGTTGACTCACGTACCCGATGCTGGCGAACATTTTGTAAGTCTTCTTGATTTTTTCCCGACAACTTGTCCTGAACATCAACTGTTCTGTTATCGCTGTGATCTTCCGATAACTCTGTTGTCTCAATCAAGATCAAAACAAAGTGCAATACGACCTCTGGTGTCCTTTTCCATCACAGAGTGTATCGATGCTCAAGGGCTGACTTGGGCCGTTAAAACGGTTATAGAAAACGTGAACGAGTCCTATGCCCAATCCAGTAAAGAGGTTTGGTTCCCGCGAGTTTGGGCGAATAACAAACAGGGCCCTTAACAGATGTAGAACCTTTCCTCAGCATCCGATAAACCCAAACTTTTTGCAAAGGAATTTGCATCAAATTCCATCCTTTGTGATCAGGGCCGCGAACCTCCTAAATATCCTCCTATGACTGTCTATATCCATATATCTGTCAGGAATGTTGGCAAACTTATCAAGAACCTTAATGCCAGCAAGACAACCGGTCCTGACAACATTCTTGTATAAGTAAAGTAGAGTAATCTGCCCTTGTGTCAGACAGGACAGAGTTATCTGCTCCTGGCAGAGAATTATATATAGAACATGTCAGCAGCCATTTGCAATTTAGGATACATACGAGAAAACGTTCCCTGAGATAATAGATGTAATATCTGGCGCTACAGACAGGAACAACTTCGAAAGTTACCAATTTTGTGACGGACCACGAGGCGTGACGGACCAACAATATTTGGAGCTGATGAAACAACTTGTGGAGTTGCAAAAAGAAAAGATTGAGCTCAGAAAAGACGGAATTCGCAATCAGCCAAACACGTCTCGTGCTAAAAGGCTGCAGCAACCGTCAATAGGCCTTGACACCACACACGGTGAACGGGCGTTGTTTCTGGATACATGGACCCGATATAAAGACATGTGCGGACTGAGAGATCCAGCTGTAGTTCGAAATGAGCTGAGAGCCACGTGTACGCCCGAAGCAAACAGATTACTGTTTGACTCAATAGGAACTGAGATGCTGAATTCTGCCACAGAGGAACACCTTTTAGGCCAAATACGACTCATTGCAGTCAACGGATTACATAAGGAGGTGCAGCGGCAGTAGTTCCACTCCATGGGGGAGAAGGAGGGTGAGTACGTTAGACAAAGCAAGACAGCTGGTCCCAACAACATTCTTGTATAAGTAAAGTCGAGTGATCTGCCCTTGTGTCAGGCAGGACAGAGTTATCTGCCCCTGGCAAAGAACTATATATAGAACATGGCAGCAGCCATTTGCAATTTAGGATACATATGGGAAAACATTCCGAGATAATAGATGTTATAATTGACCTTTACTCCAAACTACTCGGTGGCCTTTTGGCTAAGATCAAAGTGTAGTATCTGTTCCGATGGATACTACACCCCATAGACTTTCCCGACCCGACCTTGGGTCACATCTTACTTGTGGGAGTAAGATAAAAATTGGCCTTGTGCCTAACTCCTGGAGAGGAGTAAATCAATACTCCAAACCTGAAATTGAAGACTTACATCAAATCCGTTGCTAAGGGCGTCCGAAAAAAGGTTGGATCTTTTTACCGCTCCAGAACGTATCTCACTCCTGACGCAATCCTCTACCTGTATAAGAGTCAAGTACATCCTCAGATGGGGAGGTACTGTTGCCACATCTGGGGAGGTGCCACTCAGAGCTCCTTTCCGGCCTTGACAGAGTACAAAACCGACTTCGAAATCTAGATTTCCTCTTCTCTTCCCTACAGCATCTTTCTCACAAAAGAAAGGTTGCTAGTCTTTCTCTACTCTATCGTTATTTTCATATAGGTGCTTTCCAAAAACTACCCATCTGTGGAACAATACCACGGGGTTGCTTCCCAACTGACTACAACATGACTGTTTTTAACAAATTTTTGTTGAGCCATCATCTTAAATAATCAAATTCTGCTCAGTTTCAACCATCGTTAACAATTTTCCAGGTTAGCGTAAGCGAAGAAATAGGAATGTGAAGGTGGAGTGGAGGTTACGAGGATGAGGAGAAGGAGTGTAAGGTTTGGTTTGGTAGTTTTGTTTTACGGCATATCAACCCTTTTTGGGTTATTTAATGCCGAATCTGGTCATTATAGTAAAAGTTTTTATGCTTCAAGTTCTTTATATCTTCAAATGTTTAATCAGGGTTTTTGGTTTGGTAGTTTTGTTTTACGGCATATCAACCCTTTTTGGGTTATTTAATGCCGAATCTGGTCATTATAGTAAAAGTTTTTATGCTTCAAGTTCTTTATATCTTCAAATGTTTAATCATGGTTTTTGGTTTGGTAGTTTTGTTTTACGGCATATCAACCCTTTTTGGGTTATTTAATGCCGAATCTGGTCATTATAGTAAAAGTTTTTATGCTTCAAGTTCTTTATATCTTCAAATGTTTAATCAGGGTTTTTGGTTTGGTAGTTTTGTTTTACGGCATATCAACCCTTTTTGGGTTATTTAATGCCGAATCTGGTCATTATAGTAAAAGTTTTTATGCTTCAAGTTCTTTATATCTTCAAATGTTTAATCAGGGTTTTTGGTTTGGTAGTTTTGTTTTACGGCATATCAACCCTTTTTGGGTTATTTAATGCCGAATCTGGTCATTATAGTAAAAGTTTTTATGCTTCAAGTTCTTTATATCTTCAAATGTTTAATCAGGGTTTTTGGTTTGGTAGTTTTGTTTTACGGCATATCAACCCTTTTTGGGTTATTTAATGCCGAATCTGGTCATTATAGTAAAAGTTTTTATGCTTCAAGTTCTTTATATCTTCAAATGTTTAATCAGGGTTTTTGGTTTGGTAGTTTTGTTTTATGGCATATCAACCCTTTTTGGGTTATTTAATGCCGAATCTGGTCATTATAGTAAAAGTTTTTATGCTTCAAGTTCTTTATATCTTCAAATGTTTAATCAGGGTTTTTGGTTTGGTAGTTTTGTTTTATGGCATATCAACCCTTTTTGGGTTATTTAATGCCGAATCTGGTCATTATAGTAAAAGTTTTTATGCTTCAAGTTCTTTATATCTTCAAATGTTTAATCAGGGTTTTTGGTTTGGTAGTTTTGTTTTATGGCATATCAACCCTTTTTGGGTTATTTAATGCCGAATCTGGTCATTATAGTAAAAGTTTTTATGCTTCAAGTTCTTTATATCTTCAAATGTTTAATCAGGGTTTTTGGTTTGGTAGTTTTGTTTTATGGCATATCAACCCTTTTTGGGTTATTTAATGCCGAATCTGGTCATTATAGTAAAAGTTTTTATGCTTCAAGTTCTTTATATCTTCAAATGTTTAATCATCGTTTTTGGTTTGGTAGTTTTGTTTTACGGCATATCAACCCTTTTTGGGTTATTTAATGCCGAATCTGGTCATTATAGTAAAAGTTTTTATGCTTCAAGTTCTTTATATCTTCAAATGTTTAATCAGGGTTTTTGGTTTGGTAGTTTTGTTTTATGGCATATCAACCCTTTTTGGGTTATTTAATGCCGAATCTGGTCATTATAGTAAAAGTTTTTATGCTTCAAGTTCTTTATATCTTCAAATGTTTAATCAGGGTTTTTGGTTTGGTAGTTTTGTTTTATGGCATATCAACCCTTTTTGGGTTATTTAATGCCGAATCTGGTCATTATAGTAAAAGTTTTTATGCTTCAAGTTCTTTATATCTTCAAATGTTTAATCAGGGTTTTTGGTTTGGTAGTTTTGTTTTATGGCATATCAACCCTTTTTGGGTTATTTAATGCCGAATCTGGTCATTATAGTAAAAGTTTTTATGCTTCAAGTTCTTTATATCTTCAAATGTTTAATCAGGGTTTTTGGTTTGGTAGTTTTGTTTTATGGCATATCAACCCTTTTTGGGTTATTTAATGCCGAATCTGGTCATTATAGTAAAAGTTTTTATGCTTCAAGTTCTTTATATCTTCAAATGTTTAATCAGGGTTTTTGGTTTGGTAGTTTTGTTTTATGGCATATCAACCCTTTTTGGGTTATTTAATGCCGAATCTGGTCATTATAGTAAAAGTTTTTATGCTTCAAGTTCTTTATATCTTCAAATGTTTAATCAGGGTTTTTGGTTTGGTAGTTTTGTTTTATGGCATATCAACCCTTTTTGGGTTATTTAATGCCGAATCTGGTCATTATAGTAAAAGTTTTTATGCTTCAAGTTCTTTATATCTTCAAATGTTTAATCAGGGTTTTTGGTTTGGTAGTTTTGTTTTATGGCATATCAACCCTTTTTGGGTTATTTAATGCCGAATCTGGTCATTATAGTAAAAGTTTTTATGCTTCAAGTTCTTTATATCTTCAAATGTTTAATCAGGGTTTTTGGTTTGGTAGTTTTGTTTTATGGCATATCAACCCTTTTTGGGTTATTTAATGCCGAATCTGGTCATTATAGTAAAAGTTTTTATGCTTCAAGTTCTTTATATCTTCAAATGTTTAATCATCGTTTTTGGTTTGGTAGTTTTGTTTTACGGCATATCAACCCTTTTTGGGTTATTTAATGCCGAATCTGGTCATTATAGTAAAAGTTTTTATGCTTCAAGTTCTTTATATCTTCAAATGTTTAATCAGGGTTTTTGGTTTGGTAGTTTTGTTTTATGGCATATCAACCCTTTTTGGGTTATTTAATGCCGAATCTGGTCATTATAGTAAAAGTTTTTATGCTTCAAGTTCTTTATATCTTCAAATGTTTAATCAGGGTTTTTGGTTTGGTAGTTTTGTTTTATGGCATATCAACCCTTTTTGGGTTATTTAATGCCGAATCTGGTCATTATAGTAAAAGTTTTTATGCTTCAAGTTCTTTATATCTTCAAATGTTTAATCAGGGTTTTTGGTTTGGTAGTTTTGTTTTATGGCATATCAACCCTTTTTGGGTTATTTAATGCCGAATCTGGTCATTATAGTAAAAGTTTTTATGCTTCAAGTTCTTTATATCTTCAAATGTTTAATCAGGGTTTTTGGTTTGGTAGTTTTGTTTTATGGCATATCAACCCTTTTTGGGTTATTTAATGCCGAATCTGGTCATTATAGTAAAAGTTTTTATGCTTCAAGTTCTTTATATCTTCAAATGTTTAATCAGGGTTTTTGGTTTGGTAGTTTTGTTTTATGGCATATCAACCCTTTTTGGGTTATTTAATGCCGAATCTGGTCATTATAGTAAAAGTTTTTATGCTTCAAGTTCTTTATATCTTCAAATGTTTAATCATCGTTTTTGGTTTGGTAGTTTTGTTTTACGGCATATCAACCCTTTTTGGGTTATTTAATGCCGAATCTGGTCATTATAGTAAAAGTTTTTATGCTTCAAGTTCTTTATATCTTCAAATGTTTAATCAGGGTTTTTGGTTTGGTAGTTTTGTTTTATGGCATATCAACCCTTTTTGGGTTATTTAATGCCGAATCTGGTCATTATAGTAAAAGTTTTTATGCTTCAAGTTCTTTATATCTTCAAATGTTTAATCATCGTTTTTGGTTTGGTAGTTTTGTTTTACGGCATATCAACCCTTTTTGGGTTATTTAATGCCGAATCTGGTCATTATAGTAAAAGTTTTTATGCTTCAAGTTCTTTATATCTTCAAATGTTTAATCAGGGTTTTTGGTTTGGTAGTTTTGTTTTATGGCATATCAACCCTTTTTGGGTTATTTAATGCCGAATCTGGTCATTATAGTAAAAGTTTTTATGCTTCAAGTTCTTTATATCTTCAAATGTTTAATCATCGTTTTTGGTTTGGTAGTTTTGTTTTACGGCATATCAACCCTTTTTGGGTTATTTAATGCCGAATCTGGTCATTATAGTAAAAGTTTTTATGCTTCAAGTTCTTTATATCTTCAAATGTTTAATCAGGGTTTTTGGTTTGGTAGTTTTGTTTTATGGCATATCAACCCTTTTTGGGTTATTTAATGCCGAATCTGGTCATTATAGTAAAAGTTTTTATGCTTCAAGTTCTTTATATCTTCAAATGTTTAATCATCGTTTTTGGTTTGGTAGTTTTGTTTTACGGCATATCAACCCTTTTTGGGTTATTTAATGCCGAATCTGGTCATTATAGTAAAAGTTTTTATGCTTCAAGTTCTTTATATCTTCAAATGTTTAATCAGGGTTTTTGGTTTGGTAGTTTTGTTTTATGGCATATCAACCCTTTTTGGGTTATTTAATGCCGAATCTGGTCATTATAGTAAAAGTTTTTATGCTTCAAGTTCTTTATATCTTCAAATGTTTAATCATCGTTTTTGGTTTGGTAGTTTTGTTTTACGGCATATCAACCCTTTTTGGGTTATTTAATGCCGAATCTGGTCATTATAGTAAAAGTTTTTATGCTTCAAGTTCTTTATATCTTCAAATGTTTAATCATCGTTTTTGGTTTGGTAGTTTTGTTTTACGGCATATCAACCCTTTTTGGGTTATTTAATGCCGAATCTGGTCATTATAGTAAAAGTTTTTATGCTTCAAGTTCTTTATATCTTCAAATGTTTAATCATCGTTTTTGGTTTGGTAGTTTTGTTTTACGGCATATCAACCCTTTTTGGGTTATTTAATGCCGAATCTGGTCATTATAGTAAAAGTTTTTATGCTTCAAGTTCTTTATATCTTCAAATGTTTAATCATCGTTTTTGGTTTGGTAGTTTTGTTTTACGGCATATCAACCCTTTTTGGGTTATTTAATGCCGAATCTGGTCATTATAGTAAAAGTTTTTATGCTTCAAGTTCTTTATATCTTCAAATGTTTAATCATCGTTTTTGGTTTGGTAGTTTTGTTTTACGGCATATCAACCCTTTTTGGGTTATTTAATGCCGAATCTGGTCATTATAGTAAAAGTTTTTATGCTTCAAGTTCTTTATATCTTCAAATGTTTAATCATCGTTTTTGGTTTGGTAGTTTTGTTTTACGGCATATCAACCCTTTTTGGGTTATTTAATGCCGAATCTGGTCATTATAGTAAAAGTTTTTATGCTTCAAGTTCTTTATATCTTCAAATGTTTAATCATCGTTTTTGGTTTGGTAGTTTTGTTTTACGGCATATCAACCCTTTTTGGGTTATTTAATGCCGAATCTGGTCATTATAGTAAAAGTTTTTATGCTTCAAGTTCTTTATATCTTCAAATGTTTAATCATCGTTTTTGGTTTGGTAGTTTTGTTTTACGGCATATCAACCCTTTTTGGGTTATTTAATGCCGAATCTGGTCATTATAGTAAAAGTTTTTATGCTTCAAGTTCTTTATATCTTCAAATGTTTAATCATCGTTTTTGGTTTGGTAGTTTTGTTTTACGGCATATCAACCCTTTTTGGGTTATTTAATGCCGAATCTGGTCATTATAGTAAAAGTTTTTATGCTTCAAGTTCTTTATATCTTCAAATGTTTAATCATCGTTTTTGGTTTGGTAGTTTTGTTTTACGGCATATCAACCCTTTTTGGGTTATTTAATGCCGAATCTGGTCATTATAGTAAAAGTTTTTATGCTTCAAGTTCTTTATATCTTCAAATGTTTAATCATCGTTTTTGGTTTGGTAGTTTTGTTTTACGGCATATCAACCCTTTTTGGGTTATTTAATGCCGAATCTGGTCATTATAGTAAAAGTTTTTATGCTTCAAGTTCTTTATATCTTCAAATGTTTAATCATCGTTTTTGGTTTGGTAGTTTTGTTTTACGGCATATCAACCCTTTTTGGGTTATTTAATGCCGAATCTGGTCATTATAGTAAAAGTTTTTATGCTTCAAGTTCTTTATATCTTCAAATGTTTAATCATCGTTTTTGGTTTGGTAGTTTTGTTTTACGGCATATCAACCCTTTTTGGGTTATTTAATGCCGAATCTGGTCATTATAGTAAAAGATTTATGCTTCAAGTTCTAAAAATAAAATAAAAAAGGGGAGGGAGAAAGGGAGAGGGGCTGTTGTTTTTGTTTTTGGTTTTGTAGAACATAATTAAGTTTTACAAAAAAAACAAAAAAAACAAAAAAAAAAAAACGTCAATGTAGGTGAATTTTGTCTCAGGGAGCCACAGGGCAGCCTGATCTGGTATCACCAGGAGAAGAAGTGTAAGGTTAGGGTTGGGGTTAGGTTTGAGATGAGGATTAATAATTTGTATAATTTGGATTATTCGAACTACTGTTCACATCTTGAATCGGAACCGGAACTGGAGTTTGGCAGTGATTTGCCATATTCACAACAAATGAGAGCCATTTTTGTTTGGCATGCAGGACATCAGTGTGAGAGAAAGCGTCATTTGGCCACAGTGAAAAGAATTTGCTAATATTTCCCGTAAAACCATTTCCAGTATGATTAGAACCTGAGCCTCGCATTAACGATCTACGCTTGAAACATAAAGAAGAAAAATAACTGAAAGACCAAGATGTCGGAAGTGATGCGATCTGCATATCCTCTGCAGATTTTATTTCTGAAACATTTGGATGAAGGAATTTGGGGAAACATAAAAGAAAAAGAAATTGTTTTGCGGGAGAATAAAACAGAAATATTAACCATTAGTTGCAGTATTGTGTCAGTTGTAGAGAGTAGATTGCTTCTTTTTTCTTTTCGTTAGCGTTTCATCATGTTTCATTATATATTCCCTGCACGTGTGCAGCAAAAATTAATATAAAATCAAATATTCTAATTTCATTGGCCGGAAATACGTATCTCTCTTGCCTCATCCCTTCGCTGTTTTTCACCGGAGAACTTTCTTCAACCTGATGTTGCGCACCTTTCCCTCAAATTGTTTTCGCTCCGAGTTGGTTCCTCTTTTGATAATTTCTTTGAATTACTAACAACCAAGTGATTAAAGTAAGACGTTGCTATGAACCCTCGATTATTTTTGTTAATTGATTTTTTTAAAATCATCGAATCAATATATTGATTCGATGATGCACCAAATGGTGGCTTAAGTTTCTCGATATTTGACAGATGGAAAGCAGAAATTTTTGTTCAATTTTTTTTTAAATTCGGATTAAAACCAAATCTTCAGATATAAAGATTTAAAAGATTATAGTGAAGGTTAGGGTTAGGGTTAGGGTTAAAGTTAGGGTAAGGGTTAAGGTTAGTGTTAGAGGGTTAGGGTTAGTGTTAGGGTTAGGGTTAGGGTTAGGGTTAGAGAGTTAGGGTTAGGGTTAGGGTTGGGGTTAGAGGGTTAGGGTTAAGGTTAAAGTTAGGGTAAGAGAGTTAGTGTTAGAGGGTTAGGGTTAGTGTTAGGGTTAGGGTTAGGGTAAGAGAGTTAGTGTTGGAGGGTTAGGGTTAGGGTTAGAGAGTTAGGGTTAGAGAGTTAGGGTTAGGGTTAGAGAGTTAGGGTTAGGGAGTTAGGGTTAGGGTTAGGGTTAGGGTTAGAGAGTTAGGGTTAGAGAGTTAGGGTTAGGGTTAGAGAGTTAGGGTTAGGGAGTTAGAGGGTTACGGTTAGAGGGTTAGGGTTAGGGTTAAGGTTAAAGTTAGGGTAAGTATTAGGGTAAGAGAGTTAGTGTTAGAGGGTTAGGGTTAGGGTTAGGGTTAAGGTTAGAGTTTGGGCTAGAGTTAGGGGTTAGGGGTTAGAGTTAAATCGATTCCCCTAGATTGAATCGGTGTTTATTATAGGATTTAAATCCTATATTTTAGTAGCAATTGAAAGGACACACAAAAATAAGACGTGTCTCCAAAAAGTGCATTATCAGATTTTTGTGCAAAACCAGGTAATACGAGGAGCTAGATGTAAAATTGGAAAATAACAGTTCGTGCGTGGCGCTCTCTATGACCTTTGCACAGTTGACCTCAGAATAACCTGATAGCAATAGGGGTTCATGTTGCAGAACCAATCAGGGTCATTCCCACTTACTATGGAACAAAATCAACTCGAATGCTGGTCATCCCCCCCAAATTAAAGAGAGCTGCGACAACACCAAAAACAGTAGTCACCACCTCAACAGACCTATACATGCACTCCCACTCCAGCTACGGGCTGGTGGCAAAGCTTATTTGCCATTAGCAATATTCACAACAGATCAAATCAGAACAACAGTGTGAAAGTAACACACGGACACACAAACACAGCGATTATTTCATGTTCATGCATTCAAAACCAAAGGAACAATCACGCAACATTTGAGCATATACATATGATAAATGAATAATTGAAAATGGATATTTTCATACCATTGTGTAAAGTTGTATATGTAGATATTGTTGTGTTCATTTAACTCTGTCTCATTCCCTTTCGACAAAGAAACACTCTTCGTGTTGTTTATACTTTGGGTTGCATTTGTTGCCCCACAACACTCAGTATTTTACTTTTCTATCTAAAACCGGATATCCTACAAAATTGTGACCACAACAGAATATTTTTCAGAAAAAAACAAAAACGCAACTCTCTTGAATACCAAGACGTACAAAAACAATTTTTACACAGAACGTTAAGACATTTAAAGCCAATTCCACCACCCTTTGATTCTAACATGTTTTGGGCAAGCATCCTTTCAAGCAATGTTGCATCCTTGTGCCTGTTTTACAAGTACTTCAATGGATTGTGCTCCAATGAACTTGCTGCCCTGGTGCCCCCTCGAGACGTAAATACACTAGACCAACTCGACAATCAGCTAAGTCGCATCCATTCCCTGTGGAGGTTCCCCAGATGGCGGAGAGCCTTCTACTCCAATAGCTTCTTTCCTCGTGCTGCCGGCCTCTGGAACTCCCTCCCTGTTCACTGTTTCCCCGACTCTACTGACATGTAGAAATTTAAAACTAATGTGAACAAACATCTCGCTGCACAGCTCACAACTTAGGATGACCCCCAAAACTTTCACCCTAATTCTCAGTAGCCCAGTGGCGGCCTGCCTTGTTTGGGATGAACTATGATAAAAAGAAATTTTTTTTTTAAAGCAATCCCAAAACCGCTCTCTTATTTGAAGGCAATTTATTATTACCTTCGGGTTTAGGGGTTTTCAAACTATGGGGTTTGACTCTTTCAGTGGGTCTCTACAGAAACGAGATGGATAGCAACAAAAAAAGAAACGGAAAAAAGAGAAAAACGTACACAACTCTAAATGTTGTCCGACACTCAAATCAAATCAAATCAAATCAAATCAAATCAAATCGAATCGAATCAAATCAAATCAAATCAAATCAAATCGAATCGAATCGAAGCAATGCTAGCTTTACCCATTTCGACCATCACAAGGTAGACTTTAACTTATCAAAATATTACATATGAATGCGCAATACATATACAAAACAAGAACATAAGTGAGTCGTGAGACTGCATACCTCTGTCTGACAACGTAAGGATGAGCCAAAGTCTTATGTAGATCTTACTTCTCCATATTCGATGAAGTATTCCTGAAGTTATGCCATGGAAACGTCGATAGCTCAAAAACTATTTATCTAATCAGGCTGACAGACTTTGACAAGACTTAATGTTTCACTCATCTAAAAATGTCGAAAATGGATTTGATTTTTTTTTCTTTTTTTTTTTTTTTAACATGGTTCACCCCAAACAAGGCAGGTCGCCACTGTAGACGTAAGGGGCTACTGAGAAAAAAGAAAAGGGGAGAAGGTTGGGGGGGGGGGGGGGTCAGCCTAACTTGGGATCTGCGCAGCGAGATGTCTGTTTACATTAGTTTTAAATTTCTGCATGTCAGTACTGTCGGGGAAACAGGGGGCAGGTAGGGAGTTCCAGAGGCCAGCAGCACGAGGAAAGAAGCTATTTGAGTAGAAGGCTCTCTGGCATCTGGGGACCTCCACAGTGAATGAATGAGATTTAGTTGGTTGTCGAGTTAGTCTAGGGAATTTACGTCGAGGGGGCACCAGAGTAGCCAATTCATCGGAGCATAATTCATTGAAGTATTTGTAAAACAAACATAAGGATGCTACATTGCGGCGATGGGACAGGGACTGGAGCTTGGTTGACAGTGAGGTTGGCGACTCTTTTTTGGATCTTGTCAAGGAGGGAGAGACTAGTAGATGATGCACTAGCCCAGATGTGACAACAATACTCCATGCATGGACGGATGGTGGCTTTGTAGAGATACAGGATAATGTCAGGTGTGAGGAGTTTACTAGCACGGTAGAGGGAGCCGACCTTCTTTGCGGCAGCCTTGGCAATGTCTTCAATGTATTTGTTCCAATTCATGTTACCTGTGAAGGTTAGGCTAAGGAGTTTGAATGATGAACTCTCAGGTAGGGTGTTATTTGCCATGGCAATCGGTGGTTGGAGAGGCTTCTTGTAGTTGTTGAAGGAAAGTAGCTTTGTCTTTGCAGCATTAAAAGTTACCAACCATTTATGACCCCAATCCACTACAGTCTGGAGGTCATTTTCTAAAGATTCATTGGATTTGAAGAGAAACACAAAACAGTGTGGAAGACGAATTGACCACATTTATGAACTTTTTCCCATGAATCCTCTTTAAAATAAGGTTGAAATGCATGAAGTCAAACAACGCGACATACCTTACATACAAAGCTCAACATAATCCTAAGTATTAATTAAGAACAAATATCAAACAACTTCAAAGACGTCTGTTCACTTTTTCCTGTCACTGTTGGTGCATCACTTTATTGATAAATACGATTCGCTTCTTTTTAGCTACTTCTAAAGAATAACGTAGTAGCTCACACCGGCTCTTAGTTAATGCATTGGCATCTAATGACATCAAATTGCATTGGCATCTGATGACATCAAATTGCATTGGCATCTGATGACATCAAATTGCATTGGCATCTGATGACATCAAATTGCATTGGCATCTGATGACATCAAATTGCATTGGCATCTGATGACATCAAATTGCATTGGCATCTGATGACATCAAATTGCATTGGCATCTGATGACATCAAATTGCATTGGCATCTGATGACATCAAATTGCATTGGCATCTGATGACATCAAATTGCATTGGCATCTGATGACATCAAATTGCATTGGCATCTGATGACATCAAATTGCATTGGCATCTGATGACATCAAATTGCATTGGCATCTGATGACATCAAATTGCATTGGCATCTGATGACATCAAATTGCATTGGCATCTGATGACATCAAATTGAAGAGTTAAAATTATAGAATTTTTAAGTGTCAAAATGGATTAAACTATGTGAAAATCAGCCTTTCCTGCTAATTTATGACATCTGTGTAGGTTTCTGCTAGTCTTCCACTGTAGAAAGATGGAAATCTAACAAATTATGCATAAAAGCTTACACCGAGTCGACAATTTCACGTTAAAAACTCTTTCAGATAAAACAGGGTAAATTTCACTCATTTTAGACCAGAACTTGGGGGGGGGGGGGGGGGAAGAGTTTCAAATGCATCTTTTGCAACAGAGTCGTTTGAATTCTTCTTGCATACTATCTGGAAGAAGGTGCACATTCACAATGAATGAGTTTCTAATCAATTTTGATTCCATTTCACTCAATTCGAGAAAGTAAAACTGCAACTTCATCTGCAAAAGAAGCAAGATGTGATTTCACAAACTGCACCACATCGAGTTCTATATTTACTTTTTTTCGTTTTGAATTATTACTTATATTTTGATATACGTTTTTTATAAACCAATAATGAAAGCAACTTTATGAAGGCACAGGCACTGAATTTCATAATCCGCAACTATTACTATTTACTTGGCCCAGAACGCATTATCCCTTAATGCCATACAACACAGTTCCGGAATCGAGGACTCGCCCGAGTGACCCTGCTGCGAAACACTTGAAGAAGAAACGCCCAATCACGCTTTCTTCCAACGCCCCAAACTCCAGTGGTTCTGGGTATATATCAACGAGGTGACGGCTCGTATCGATCGTGAGCATCCTCTGACACTAGCATATCCTACGTAATCAACAACGTTTGCCCGCCGTGGGACAGGTAGAGACCAATGGTGTTTCTTGTGATCCTGGTTGTAGAGCGAATAGTGGTGTGGACGTTGTGTCTGAGAGTAATCCAAGGAGTTAAATCTTTTGCTGATCAGCATCTGATCGCGTTCTTTAAGCACCAGCTGAGGGTCAAAATCAGATGTGAAAGAAAGAGATTACATCCCTTGGTATTTGAAAAAAGGTGGATACAAGTAGTGAGCTTGTGTGTACGAAAAGGAATCAGGCATGAGTCTGTGTTCCCTGCCTGAGCATGGTGTATGCGGTTCCTGGTCCTGTCGGACTCCAGCCTTTCGGGTAAGTTTAGCCTCTTAGCTAGTTGAGTCAATGACCCCCCTCCCTGGTGATAGAAATCCTCCACGATGCCCACTCCCCACTTTCACTTTTTTGCCCTCGACCTACCCCAATTTGTATTTCTTGGAAGGACTCCATCTATTCTCCTAAACTCCAACCTCTTTTTCTTTTTTTTCTTCTTCCACTTAGTTATCACTCCCATTTAGAGATTGATCTGCTTGTTTTCGGTTCTGAACAAACCGGAAAAAAGTTGGGAGGGCCTTCCTAACCGATTTTTTTTGTTTTTTCTTTCACCCCCCCCCCCAATGAATTTCTGTGTATATAAATATATTTATGAAAAGCAAAATTTTAAACAAATTCGGGGATATCTTAAGTAGGATGCCCCCTAGAGTAAATGTGGTATTGTGGTGACTGAGATGATTCTAGTTAAGAGTAGGATAGACATTTTTATCATTTTTGACCAAGAATGACTAACAACCTCTATTCTCCACACACTTTGATGGCCTTGTGCCTAATTTGTTCCGAATGTAAATCTTTATATTTTGTGCAAATAAATAATTTCAAAGTGTAGTACCTGTTCTCAACATCTCAATGACATCAGACGTTTTACTCTTGACAAAACTATTGCGTATATTTAAGAAAATATGACAATGCAAATTATAATTGCATATTACAGAATTTACTAGATACTGTTTCAAAAAAAAATATGCAAATTAGAAATACCTAAGGCTGTTTGTGGGTATTCGAAGATTACTATATATACGGTATTTCAAAATCTTACGTTGTAGTATCATAGAATTAAAATAAGCATTAACCGTTTTGATATTAATATAGTTGGGATAGGTTGAAAACAAATTATAACTTATTTATTTACATACTAAAAAAAAGACTCGAAAACAAAAAAAAATAAGATTCTAATTTTTATGTTGTGTAGATCTCAATAGTATTTTGAAGATTTTCACATTTTTAAAGTGGAAATCTGAGCGATTGTGGCTCCCCGGCAAGTGGAATGGGGAGATAACTCTGGCGAAATTCTTATGGATAAAATTATAATTTTACATGACTTTAAAAACGACGAAATGCCAGTCTACAACAAAAGAAATGGCTTCTTGTTTGAGCGTCTTACTAAAGACGTCTCAACAAATGAAATGTGAAATAAAGTTTATTTAATTTTCAAGACGAGTGCATGTGCACGTAGTGCATACGTCTGTTCTCTTTTTGCGGACATATCTACTAATAATATTTGTCCGTTTCTTTGTGATGGTAGCGAAAGATTTGTGCTTACGGCAAGAATGTGAATGGAGAAAAAAAATGAATACAAAAATTTATCCTATTCGCTATTTTTTTTAAAATCTTTTTAAATTGTAATAAAAATGATTTTTATCAAACATTTTCGGACTGGGATTAAAGTGTTTTATTAATAAAATTAAACTCAAACAATTGAGCTATTTAAGTAGCAACGGCCTTTAGAGTAAATGTGGTATTGAGGTGACGACTGCTAATTAATCTAGTAGATAGTAGGATAGACAGAGGATGACAAACGATTCAGCCCTCCCACACTTTTGATGGCCTTATGCCTACTTTGTTAAAAGTGTCATCATATTTTTGCAAATAAATAATTTCAAAGTGCAGTATCTGTTCTGTCCTCAGTGAAGGAGAGGTTCTTCCAGACTGAAGCAATTTTTATTTTTGTCCCAATCCAAAGTGACCCGTTTTAGGGAGCTGGATTCATCCCACATTAAAGACAGACTGGCCTTGTGTCTAACTCTGCCCTCGTGGGGAGGCAAGTAAATAGGAACTCCCGTGTCCAGTCCTTACAAACGGTGATTAGTCAAGAATTTTTGTCAAATAAGTTTATATATAGAGAGATTTTTTTTTTCATATTATAATAGTAGGAAGGGTTTTTTTTTAGTAAAATCAATGTACTATTAATTAGTAAAATAGAAAAGAAGACATGTTAAAAGACTTGAGAAAAAAATGTCTGACGATGCGATAGAAAAACAGAATTGTTGACCTGGAGAAACGAAACGAAGCAAAGCCGTGTGTAATTATGAATATATATTATTTATTTCAAAAATTTAAATTAGGTATAAAAATAATTTAGTGTTAACACATATTTGGATTATTAACACTTTTGGTAAAATTTATTGCTTTCTGCGAAGGGTTCGTTTTTCGTTTTTCGTTCAACACATTCCGGTCGATCTAAAACGTGACACTTGGATAAAGTTAAGATTAGTTATGAATTTCTTCGATAGTTCATAAATTTCAACCGTGCTTTTCGCACGTTTTCGTGCGTAATACTATTTGGATTTTTAACTCTAATGGGTTCCTCGGTTAATATTATTTAACAAAAACAGCAACATAATATCATTCCTAATGCTTAGACACGAAATTTATCGCATTCTCTGTGGAAGCACCGTTAGTAGGATAACCCCTTTTCGTTATCTTTCTCGCCATTTAAAGTCCTTTTCGGTCCCTTTGGAGTCATTTTAAACTATAACAACAAAAGAACATTATAAATTAAAATCATTAATCCCGAAATGTATGATTTAAAAACGAACAAAAAAAGGTGTACACTAGTTTTAGAGGTTCAGGATTTTAAAAAAACAAAAAAACTCACGAATCAGAACAACTGGGCATGACTGTAGAATAACTGGTAAATTTATAGAAGTGCACCTTTCGTATTTCGACCCCTAAAAAAAAGGTTTCTACTTTTTGGGGCAAATTACATGTAAACAGCCATTTTAGATGTTAGGAGGGGTGGGGGATCACTTTCCTATATAAGTTATACGTAAAGTGAGCACGCATTTGTTGGCCACCGAATCTCACCACTCGTATTTCGACCCCTAAAAAAAAAAATGTTTCTACTTTTTGGGGCAAATTACATATAAACAGCCTCAACAAATATCCGCTATGAAAAAAAATTATGAAAATTTTTATTATTTTAGATTTTAGGAGGGGGGGGGGGTTCTTTCCTATATAAGTTATACGTAAAGTGAGCACCCATTTCTTGGCCACCGAATCTCACCTCTCGTGTTTCGACCCCTAAAAAAAAGTTTCTACTTTTTGGGGCAAATTACATGTAAACAACCATCCATAACAAATGTCCGCTATGAAAAAAAAAATGAAATTTTTTATTATTTTAGATGTTAGGAGGGGTGGGGGATCACTTTCCTATATAAGTTATACGTAAAGTGAGCACGCATTTGTTGGCCACCGAATCTCACCACTCGTATTTCGACCGCGCGCGCGGATATTTGTTGAGGCTGTTTACATGTAATTTGTCCAAAAAAGTAGAAACTTTTTTTTTTAGGGGTCGAAATACGAGTGGTGAGATTCGGTGGCCAAGAAATGGGTGCGCACTTTACATATAACTTATATAGGAAAGTGATCCCCCACCCCTCCTAACATCTAAAATAATAAAAAATTTCATTTTTTTTTTCATAGCGGATATTTGTTATGGATGGCTGTTTACATGTAATTTGCCAAAATAAAGTAGAAACTTTTTTTTTAGGGGTCGAAACACGAGAGGTGAGATTCGGTGGCCAAGAAATGGGTGCGCACTTTACGTATAACTTATATAGGAAAGTGATCCCCCCTCCTAAAATCTAAAATAATAAAAATTTTCATAATTTTTTTTCATAGCGGATATTTGTTGAGGCTGTTTACATGTAATTTGCCCAAAAAAGTAGGATACTTTTTTTTTTAGGGGTCGAAATACGAAAGGTGCACTTCTATAAATTTACCGAATAACTTTGCTTCAAATTACTGATTTCTGTATAGTTTTTGCAGCACAGAAAGTTTCTAACTTTAGTGTTTTGAACCAAAAAAAAAACCATAAGAAATTATGAGTTCAAGCAAAAATAAATCGTTTTGAGCAACTAGATTCTCAATCAGTTTAACTGATAAAACGGAAGACTATCCTGTCAATGAAGGAGAAATCCGGGCATTTATAACGATAGCTAACACGACGAAAAAGGGGTGAAACAAACAAAACAAATAGGCAACAAATAAATGTTACCAAAGGCAAGATAAGTTACTCTTCTATCAACCTGGATAAGTTTATTTGTGTTTTTACTTATTTTAAAACATTTTTTTAGTTCGATTCAAAACTAGTGTCGAGACGTCACGTGATCAAATGTGGGCATTTGTTGTTTTCAATTCTAACATGGCGTCTCGATACTACTTTTAAATTGAACTAAAAACTCTTTAAAATGAGTCAAAACACAAATAAACTTATAAAGGTTAGTAGAAGAGTAACTTATCTTGCCTTTGGTAACATTTATTTGTTGTTTATTTTCTTTTTTCACCCCTTTTTCGTTCTGTTAGCTGTCGTTATAAATGCCCGGAAATCCTTCTTGACCAAGTAAAAGGCCTCCTTTTGGGGGAGCTGGATACCGTTCACGTTAAAATCCGACAGTGTATCTAACTTAGTCCCTTTGCCTCTCCAGGAGGGCAATCTTAAAACAATCAAACATTATTACCGGTTCAACAGCCGTCGACATCGGGACTAATTGATTTAACGTCGTTCAAGGATTGTAAAACAAAATCGAAAAACAAACAAAAAAAATGTCTTTATTTATTTTTTTTTTTTTGAAACGGAAAATATTTCTAACCAGAATTCGATTATTGGATTTGAATGAATTGATCCTAACCCCATAAATAAGAATTGTTACTCCCCATAAATTAGAATTGTTGCTCCCCATAAATAAGAATTGTTGCTCCCCATAAATAAGAATTGTTACTCCCCATAAATTAGAATTGTTGCTCCCCATAAATAAGAATTGTTGCTCCCCATAAATAAGAATTGTTGCTCCCCATAAATAAGAATTGTTACTCCCCATAAATAAGAATTGTTGCTCCCCATAAATAAGAATTGTTACTCCCCATAAATAAGAATTGTTGCTCCCCATAAATAAGAATTGTTACTCCCCATAAATAAGAATTGTTACTCCCCATAAATAAGAATTGTTGCTCCCCGTAAATAAGAAGTATTGCTCCCCATAAATAAGAATTGTTGCTCCCCATAAATAAGAAGTGTTGCTCCCCATAAATAAGAATTGTTACTCCCCATAAATAAGAAGTATTGCTCCCCATAAATAAGAATTGTTGCTCCCCATAAATAAGAATTGTTGCTCCCCATAAATAAGAAGTATTGCTCCCCATAAATAAGAATTGTTACTCCCCATAAATAAGAAGTATTGCTCCCCATAAATAAGAAGTATTGCTCCCCATAAATAAGAAGTATTGCTCCCCATAAATAAGAAGTATTGCTCCCCATAAATAAGAAGTGTTACTCCCCATAAATAAGAAGTATTGCTCCCCATAAATAAGAAGTATTGCTCCCCATAAATAAGAAGTATTGCTCCCCATAAATAAGAATTGTTACTCCCCATAAATAAGAATTGTTACTCCCCATAAATAAGAAGTGTTGCTCCCCATAAATAAGAATTGTTGCTCCCCATAAATAAGAATTGTTGCTCCCCATAAATAAGAATTGTTGCTCCCCATAAATAAGAATTGTTACTCCCCATAAATAAGAAGTGTTGCTCCCCATAAATAAGAATTGTTGCTCCCCATAAATAAGAAGTATTGCTCCCCATAAATAAGAATTGTTACTCCCCATAAATAAGAATTGTTACTCCCCATAAATAAGAAGTATTGCTCCCCATAAATAAGAAGTGTTGCTCCCCATAAATAAGAATTGTTACTCCCCATAAATAAGAATTGTTGCTCCCCATAAATAAGAATTGTTGCTCCCCATAAATAAGAAGTGTTGCTCCCCATAAATAAGAAGTGTTGCTCCCCATAAATAAGAAGTATTGCTCCCCATAAATAAGAAGTGTTGCTCCCCATAAATAAGAATTGTTGCTCCCCATAAATAAGAAGTGTTACTCCCCATAAATAAGAATTGTTGCTCCCCATAAATAAGAATTGTTGCTCCCCATAAATAAGAATTGTTGCTCCCCATAAATAAGAAGTGTTGCTCCCCATAAATAAGAAGTGTTGCTCCCCATAAATAAGAAGTATTGCTCCCCATAAATAAGAAGTGTTGCTCCCCATAAATAAGAATTGTTACTCCCCATAAATAAGAAGGTCGTCAATGTTAATGTTTGTTATTGTTGTCCGTCAAAAGAAATAGGTCAAATTAAAGCGAGGAATTCAATGTCACGAGAAACTATTCTTAGAGCAGAAAATGTTTAGATGAATATCAACTCGGGAAGAATTCGAATCGTGATTTGGCGTCAAAAAATCGGGGGAGTAAAAACGTCTCGTCCGAAACGAATCCATCTCTTTAAAAGTAAACAATGACATTTTGTTTGTTTTTAATGTAAAATGTCAGTTACCTTTTTTTTCTTCTTTTTCGCGAAAGAAACAATTTATTTTTTTAATAAACAAATAAAAAAAACTTTCTTTTTTTTCCTTAAGTCAATAAGATGATATTAGACAAAACATTCAGAATCGTAAATCAGTAAAAGTGTGTTGTTGTTTTATTTCAGTATTTTCTCAGCCGCGACGATTGGTCGAAAAGTGTGTAGAATTATGCGCGCGTTTGGCATAAATTATGCGAATGACGACACGTGCAAAGCGACCGAGTGTGAATGGCTTGAGTGCACTTGCACTGGAATCTCGGAATTCCAATTGCGGTCACAACTCGAAATTCAGCCACGCACACAAGAATAGTCGCAATATTAGGTTGCAGGTTTTATTGCTAAATATCCTGAAATCAGTTAACATCTTTTAACGGCTATTTTGTTGAGAAAAGAATACATTAAAATGATCATTCTCTTGATTGCTTTTATAATTAAAGTTACTTATTAGAAATGTCAGGCGTAGTAAAGTTGATTTTATTTTTATTTTTATTTTAATTAAAAACAAAAATTAATCAACTAAATTTGAAATAAAGTTTTTTTTTGAAAAAGAAAAAAAAGAGGGGCACTGGCGACAAACAAAAAATGCTTTAAATTTATTTTTAATGTGTGTGTGTGTGTGTGTGTGTGTGTGTGTGTGTGTGTGTGGTTCATTGTTCAAACTCACAAACTGAACAAATGGTTCAATAATTGAAGACGGCACTCAGAGAACAACTACCACCGCCACTTCCTTTTCAATAATTAAACAAAAAAAGAACACTTGGCGATTTAACTTATAGAAAATAATAGATTTATTCTAAATTTAGTAATAAATAAGTATTTAAGAACATAAGTTGGTTTAATTCTTCTTACTAATGATATATTCTTAAGAAATGGTCCAAGGATCGGTTTTCAAGGCACACACACTGACATCTTTGCTTTCTCTGTCATAACAATAAGTTCATTTTTTTGTTTGTTTGTTTGTTAGAATATCCGTTGCAGAAGGTGCAAAAGTAATTCCCCGAACAGAAGGGTTTTGCACCACTTTCACTCGCTCCATATATAATGCTATTAAACGTTATGGCTAGAATCCTTATTCCAATTTTGATCAAAATCCATTACATACTTTTGATTCTAGAAAATGTCCAAAACTTAAGAGGTTTTAAGAAGATTTTGAAATTCAAGGAATCTTGCTTAATTGGTGTGTGATGAGTATGGATCAAATTCGATGCCAATTTGAAATATTTGAATTTTCAAATGAGAAGTTGTGTCCAAATTATGCGCCTTTAAAATACTCCAAAGAAAGTAACATTTGGGAATATCTATTAATTGATGTTGAAATTTCACAAAAATCTGAGGTATTTGAATTTTCACAACTTTGCATAAAACTAAATATATCCCACATTACCCACCATTACGCTTAATAGCTGTGTTTCAAAATTCATAATGATCGGTTCATTAGTTCAGAAGTGAATCCTATAATACATATAAATATATAAACATATACACATACCTAACTTTACATAAACAGATATATATATATATATATATATAGGATTAGCGCTAATGTTTTGAACCGCCCCCCCCCTTTCTACATCATGACAATTTGAAAGTTTCCCAACATGGGGGCCACAAACCCTAAAAAAAAATCATCTAATGGAAGAGCATTCCTTTTTTTTTTTAATTATTACCAATTTTTACATTTCACATTAATCGCCGACCCACCTGTACAGAAATTCTTTTTTACAGAGATTTTAACATAACAGCTAAAAAAAAAATTTTTTAAAAAAAACAGCATTGGCAAATTGAATTTTTCTAAAACAAATTATTAAAAAAAAAAATGGTGCTGAGAAGGTTTGATGTATTTACTAGTGTTCTACAAATGGTCTGATTGAGAGATTAAGGTGTTTTTGTTAGAGTTTGTTTTAGGTTGGAGGGTAGAACTTTTCCGCGAATGGTTGACGAATGAAATAATCTGAAATTATGCCATACAATGGTTTAACATCTTTGCAGTAACGTTTATGGTACTAGTCCGAAAATGAAACTACAGAGCGAACTTTAAATTAAACGATGTCAAAGATTTGATTTGATTCATATCAGGATTTAATCGTTCTGGGAAAATAAAAAGAATGAGATTTAAAAAAAAAAAATTCTTTGAATGAATACATTAAAAAATGTGTTGGGGGTTACTTAATGTACACAAATAATATCTTTAAAATGTTTTTCCATGAAAAGTTTTTTTTTTGCTGGTTTTTTTGTTTTCAAATATGTTAGAATAGAAAAGCATTCAAGTTTTTCGCATGATAGAATAAAAATTCTTACTTGAAGCAGAGGCTCCGCGTTCTGTAAATAGTAGTTGCAATAACAAGTGTCCTGTCTTGTAGGGAATTCGATTTGAAGTCTGTTAACCTTTTGCGTTCTTTTCAATAAGTATATACAATCTTTTCGGTCAACATACATGTAACTTATTAAAACTAATGATTGAACCATTTTCCTGGATGTGTAGCTTTGATAGTTTTGTATAAATAAAATAATTAATTATATAAAAAAAAAAAAAAAAAATTTTTTTTCTTTTTTTTTTTGCCCCGAGATCTTGCTATGAAATTGAATGTGTCTCCTTCTCTTCTGGTATTTTTGGGGAAACTTTTCTGATACTTTTTCCCCCCTTTTTTTAAGATCCTGTCTTCAAGTTTATTACGTCCAACTCACAACCCACCATAATAAAAAATTAATTTCCATTCAATTGAATAAAATATTTTAAATAGCAGCAAAAATTGTCTCACAAGTTTTAGGTATTTATAGTACGCGAAAAAAAAATGCCCTCAATTCGAAAACTTCTACAACGATTTGTGATAAATAAATATTCCATTCTATAAATAATGTAATAATAAATAAGTTATTTAAAGAAAAAAAAAGATTTTGAGAATTGAACTTTAAAGAAGGTCTTTTGACAACCCAGTACTTCTTTATTATAATTTTAATTGACAAGTGAACTCTTTTTTGTTTGAAAAAACAAATTAGACGTATTTATAGTTTGCCATTATTTGGTAATAATGAAGTTTATTTTTATATTGAAAAAGGGTTCACACATCCTTTGGAAAACGTTTTTGGAATTGTATTATAGAACTTTGAGAAAACCAAGAAACGGTATATATATATAATATATATATATATCTTTAAATCTCCTCTGGTTTAAATCTCAACTGTTACTTTTAACCCCCCTTTTTTCAAACCTTATTAAACCTTCCTTACACTAAATTTAAACAAACACACACACACTCTAAGCAAATAACGCGTCCAAACGAGAGTGACACGTGACTTCACATTTCCGAAACAGATGACAACAGAAGCTGAAGAGAGCCGGATGGCTAAGTCCTTCTGTGCTTGAAACCAACGGTACGAATGTTGTACTAATTTTTCTGTACTAAAATAAATAAATATATATATATATATATATATATATATATATATATATATATATATATATATATATATATTGAATGAATAAAATCATGTTTTTTCATCAATATATGTCTCAGACTTTCGCTGATATAACTTCCTTATCAAAGAGTTATTTCTTTTCTTGCATTTTTTTCTTCATCTTGCTGGTGTTCAAAATCGCAAGTAAATCTCGTAAATATATTTTTAGAACCACGATTTAGGACTTGCGATTTTTAACACCAGCCAGATGAAGAAAAAAATGCAAAAAAGAAAGAAAGGAAATAACCCTTTGAAAATGCTGTTATATCAGCGAAAGTCCGAGATATATATTGATGAAAAAAAATGATTTTATTCATTTAATAAATAGAAAAAAATAAATAAATAACATTTCTCGGTTTTCTCAAAATTCTATAATTCCAAAAACGTGTTCCAAAGGATGTGTGACCCCTTTTTTCAATTCAAATCTGCGTAACCGCGCCTTAGACATTTACAATTTCACTTTCTTCAAATCCATCAACAAGAATTGACGATAATTAACGTTTTGGGACCACGAGGGGATTTATTTGCGATTTTTAACACCAGCAAGATTAAGAGAAAAGGGAAAGAAAAGAAATTACTCTTTGAAAATGCTGTTATATCAGCGAAAGTCTCAAACATATATTTATGAAATAAAAAAGATGATTTTATTCATTTAATAAATAAATATATATAAGGGGTGGAAAGAGAAAAAAGAAAATAAGGGGAGAAAGAGAAAAAAGAAAATAAGGGGAGAAAGAGAAAAAAGAAAATAAGGGGAGAAAGAGAAAAAAGAAAATAAGGGGAGAAAGAAAAAAGAAAATAAGGGGAGAAAGAGAAAATAAGGGGTGGAAAGAAAACAAATAACTGTTACCAAACGATATAAAATTTAATAGTCTATCGACCTGTTACTTTAGAAAAGTTTGACACTATATGTAAATGTTGGGTGCTTCTTTGGAGACGTGGCCGAGACGAAATATAAAAGGGGGAGATAATTCAAACTTTGGGCGGGGGGGGGGGTTATTGAATTCAAAATGCAAAAAATAAATTTATTCAGAGCACAACAAACATTGATCTTTTTTTGTTGAAAAATGTTTGCATAAAAATAAAGTTACATTATTATCGATGTTTTTACAGAAAAAAAAAAATTAATTACCAGTTAATTAAATTTGGCCTATTGTTTTGTCTTTTAATCTCTACACACACACTTTCACCCACTCTCTCATATAATATATATATATATATATATATATATATATATATATATATATATATATATATATATATATATATATTATTTTGTAACATAAAGTACTTATAATAGCTCAATTGTTTAAAGCTAGAGCTATGCTATATTTAGTATTTTTATGTAGTTCAATACCACATCAATATCACAGACGACAGATTCACGTAATTTTTTCCAACTTATTTTTTTATTTCGCATACAATTATTTCGGCTAACATCAGGATGTTTGTAAAATGCTCCTATGCATTTATTGGTCCCCCGATTTATAAAATTGGGGGACTTATGTTTTGAGGCGTGTCCGTCCGTCCGTCTGGATTTTTTTTCTCTTAAATTTTGCATGAAGTTGTAACTTTGGTCAGGTTAGAAAGTGACATTCTCCGATTTTAAAAAATCATCTGGTTACCCCCCCCCCCCCGGGGGGGGGTCAAAAGGCCCCGAAATGGCAAAAAATGATATTTTTTGTCCCATAACTTTCATCCATCCATTCAATTTCTCTGAAACTTGGCCAAAATATGGAGGCAATTGTTCCTAATAGAAAATAAGTATCGCTGACCTTGGAAAAAATCTGATTCGCGCCCCCAGGGGGTCAAAAGCCCCAAAAATGGCAAAAAATGACCCTTTTCTCCCATAACGTTTGATCCATCCATTCAATTTTTCTGAAACTTGGCCAAAGTGTAGAGGCAATTGTTCTGGATATAAAATGAGCATCCTTGACCTCAGAAAAATTCTGGTTCGCGCCCCCAGGGGGTCAAAGGGGGGTCAAAAATGCCCCAAATTGCCCAAATTTATTGCATTTTACACTCGCCACATCGAGTCACATACAGAGGGGGACCACGCATGCGCGGCTTGTTTATTTCTTCGTGTGGAAGTAAAAATCGCTAGGTTCTTTTACATCTGTCTGTATTTACTTTTGATCGTAATAGTATTGTCAATAATTTACTACTATTTGGCCTTCTTTCAGTGCCTTCGCCCGGGGATGAGGCGTGGCCTACGTAATATAGTAAACTAGTTTACTATTAAAACGGCCGTGGATGGGATCCATAGTGAAGCAAGGATGCGCAATCTCAACCGCACCTCCCCTGAAGAGGCATTTCTTGAAGGTGGTATAAAAACCGGTTTAGTTATTTGATGTTTAATTTATTTCAATAAATCTATTTAATTTTAACGTATCCTCGGAAATTTTATTGTTTGTATTTTAAATTCGATACCCCCCCCCCCCGTTTGAATTATCTCCCCCTTTCATATTTCGTCTCGGCAACGTCTCTAAAGAAGCACCGTGTTTTTTGTTTTTTTTTTGTTTTTTTTTTCATTCATTTAAAAATGTCTAGTCACAAAAGAATAATTTCTTTTTGCTCCTTGTTTTTTTCTTTCTTCTTTTAGCTAAGATCAAAGTGTAGTATCTGTTTTCTTAACATCAGCGCCGGAAGTCTTCATGTAATTATCTCTCAAGAAATTGAAAGTTTTAAAATGTTTTTAAAAAGCTGTCGTTTTTTTCGTTTTTTTTTTAATGATAAAATCTCTTTAATTAATTGCATCAATAATTATAATAACATTACTATCGAGGAAAATATTATAAATATATAATAAAATTTGACAATACCAATAATAAATGTATATTACAGAATATTTTTTTTTAGAAACTTAAAAATAAAATAAATATGCAAAAGTGGTTTTTGCTTGACGGAGTTTAGAGATTACTATATATACCGCATCATTATTCTTAATTAAGAATTAAAGGTGTTGATGTTAATAGACTTAGGAAAGATTCGCATTTATTCCTATTTATATTGGAATATTAGATCCGCTAAATGCAGTATTCTCCATTATTTCCCAATGTATTTGTTACGTTTAAAAAAAATTGTGACGGACGGACAGACAGACAGAATTCCTATTTATATAAGATTGCAATTTGTTTACATTTTTGCATTGGAGTTTTTGTAAATTGTTGCTTTTTTGTGATTATTGTGTCCCAACGTTTATAATAAAGGACCGGCGACACAGTTATAAAAGGGGGGGGGGCTCTTAAACACATGCATATATAACTTCATTATTGATGACCGTAAAGTGGGGGGCCCAAGTCAAAAAGTGGGGGGGGGGCGCCGTCCATGATATATATATATATATACATATGGTACGTCAATGAAAATTAATAAGACCTGCAAATGGAAGCAAATCGATATCTTCAGTTGTTCAAAACAAGGAGCAGTTTAGTTAATAAAAAACATTTATTTTTCTTCTCTTTCATTCCTTAAACCAGGCTTATCAATCATAATTTTTCCTCTGATGATAAGATTTTAATCTTTGAAAAGCCTGGTTTAAGGAATGAAAGAGATGAAAAATAAATGTTTTTTATTAACTAAACTACTCCTTGTTTTGAAGAACTGAAGATATCGATTTGCTTCCATTTGCAGGTCTTATCAATTTTCATTGACTTACCATATTTTTGCTCTATCCAGTATATTGAGCTTTCCTTATTTCACAATAGGTCCAACTCTCTAAAAGTTTACCTTTTAGTTATAATTTACACTAATATATATATATATATATATATATATATAATTTTTAAAATGCAATGCAAATCCAATGAGTGGTTCACACTCATTGGATTTGCATTGTCCACGTGAAAGTAACTGAAAAAAAAATTAACACGAGAAAACAATCACAACAAATACAATGTAAATACATCAAGAAACGTTTTTTTTTTTTTTTGCTTTCCGTTTCAGGAACTCGTGTTTAGTTTTGTGTCGTTGTTTTTCGCTACTACATTTTGCCGAACCTCAGCCAGGGAGGGAGATCTATACAAGCACCATAAAATAAAACAATCGAGAATAGAATTTAGTGCTTCTGCTGTTTCACAATGACATGTTAGGTCTCTCTTTAAAAAAAAATAGCTAAAGAAATGTATAAACTTTGTTATGTACTTACGTGGTAGTTGAAAAGAAGACGGTACACCAAAAATTACGCAAATTCATCCAATATTTATTAAAAATAAAAAACGATTTTATCTATATATCGCCATTTTTTTTTTATATTTTGACTTTTTCCGAAAGTTATCTCCCTTGCCTACTTAGCTGTCTACCGATACGTAAGATCGTTTTTTCTTTTCTTTTTCTTATAATTTAATAAATACTGGATGAATTTGCCTATTTTTTTCTGTACAATCTTATTTTCAGTTAACACGTAAGTACATAACAAAGTTTATACATTTCTTCAAATATTTTAATGGCATTGTTAAACAACAGAAGCACCTAGAATCTTCTTAACTTTATTCAATACAATTTAATTCTATCCACTAGTTTAAAGGCTTCAAAATCACTTTCGAATGTCAAAGACTGCAACATAAACACTGTTTACGGTTATTTGTTTTTCCAATATCATTGTTAGCCTGTCGGTAGACACTCGAAAGGCATTCAGAAAACAGTCATTTCGAACGTCATTTATGGCCAGAATTGAAGTTTATAGGCGAAAGTCGAGTATTATGGTTCATTTGTGATAACAAATAAAAACAATATTTCTGGTAGAAGTCATTATTCTAAAAATAAACAATAACCACTCAATGGGGAAATGTTGTCGAACCGACGTAAACTGTTCAACTTAAACAACACAATTAAATAAATTACAAACAACACAATTTGAATAATAAATTCTGGCGAAAAGTAAACCTTAGAAAAGAAAGATGTGAAATTAAGTCTGTTTTTTTTTTGTTGATAGAAATAATTGCAGTTGACGATGCGCAACAAATTCATTGTTATTGTTGATGAGAAACATTTTTTTTTCAATTGATTTCAGTGCGAGTCGCACAAATAATTAAAACAAATAGTCAATACGATCTGTCAAAAACAAAAACATCTCCAAGAAGCTAAATTCTTCGAAAATCGAATCAACTACTTCTGCGACTCAAGCGTTAAAATATTTTCAAAACGGTAAACATTTTTTTAATAAAATGATTCATTTTCGACGCAAAGAAAGGCCATACAAGGAATAAGAAGCAATGATATATATATATATATATATATATTATAGTTTTGAAAGGTTCATACTTTTTTTAAGCATCTGAATGAAATTTAGTAAAAAAGAAGTGTGGTAAATAAACTACCATCAAAGCTGGTAATAGATGCAATATTTATTTTATTTAAAAGAAAAGACAAAATCGAAACCGATTTTTTTCTTTCTTTTTTTTTCCTATAAACTGTCATTATTTTTTTATAGTTTATAGTTATACATATATTTCGCTAATAATATTATATAT
Organism: Sepiola atlantica; assembly: GCA_963556195.1. Taxonomy (NCBI): domain Eukaryota; kingdom Metazoa; phylum Mollusca; class Cephalopoda; order Sepiida; family Sepiolidae; genus Sepiola; species Sepiola atlantica. The sequence continues at coordinate 108,051,798 of OY744531.1, forward strand.
ATATATATATATATTGTATGTATATACTTTTAATTTCTGATTTTGTTTGTCTAACTCGTCGACCATAGAAGGATTCAAAAAAATGGAAGTACAAAAAAGTGTAACTCACGATGTCTTTGAGGGGACTTCTATATTATGAGAGACGGCCCTTTTTTTAACCTCTGGTTGAAAGTCGGCTAACTTGGAATAATCCTGGTCTTGATCGACAAGCCTCGCCGACTTTCTGCTTTCCAAAAGCCTCACATCTTCCAGTTTTTTGGTCACTTGAAAAAAGTCACCCGTGTTTAACATCCGGACTATAATTGTTACTTCGTGCGTTCGCTGGTCATGGCTTTGTACAATGCCTGTCACTTCCCGGCCATTTAAAGTGATGTACACTTTCTGTCCTTCAGGAAGCTGAACTGAGGATACAGACTGGAAACCAGGTCCGATTATGCTCTTGGGGCTCACTTCCAGGACTTTACCATTCTCAAATTTGACACTGTAAGAAGTGGCCGTTCCATGTCCAGATCCTCGGATGATGTTAGTTGAAGTGTTTGAAAAGTCACCACTGTAATGATGTAGGTAGTTATTCGCATCAATTGAATCGTGCGGTGATCGCAAAGCTTGTATGACCCCCGCATAGAATCGGCCATCTTGGCATTTTGCACTGATTTTAGTGCCCACAATTGAACGCTTTGCTAAACGTCTGTTTCCAAACATGTTTTTTTTTTTTCTACCGGTTCTAAATAAATAGAACAAGGTGAAAATTTGGGATGGGTTAAATGTTCAAATAGGAAAGGAAATACGAGATTAACCCTTTTTTACATCTGTGGTCGAGAAAAACATTTGAGCTTCGTTGTAGTTGCGTAATTATTTCCTTCCTTTGTTTTAAGGCGTCCCAGAATTAAGAATAGCATAGATGTGTACGCAGGTGTGAACGGTGAATAAAAAAACTGTGTGCATTTAATGGAAACAAAGGCAAACCATTGATACTAAAGAACGGGTGGCAAGGGGGTAGATAACCTGGTCCTTTTTAGAGATTGGGGTGTTTTATGTTTTCCGGCTCTCCTTAATGGGTGTACATGCGTTGTTTTCTTATTTTCATAATTCGTTGTGGATTTTTGTTATTTTATTCAATTCGTTTGTTTAACCACAAATAAAAAAAATATATATTGAGGAAAAAAATACAGTTCCCCTTTTTAACCTTTTCTGATGGTCAAAAACGACAACTGGAATAGCGATTGTTATGATTCTGCTAAAAATATCTCAGCAAATAAAAAATGGTGAAAATGAATTGAAAATGCGTATTTTTAACTTGATCCGCATGAAAAAAAAAAAACTTAACTTAAATAATGTCAATGAAAAGGCTTACAAATAAATTATTAGCTCCAAAACGACTTATTTCTTCCAAAAATCATATTTTTAAAAATATTTCCAGTATTTCCATAGTACTGGAATTTGGGCTACCTGAATGAAAAATATTGTTGATTATTGAGAAAATGGTAAAGGGGTCGACAATTTAGAATGTAAATAAACTAGATGAAATTTTATTTATTTTTAATTCGCTATACGAATGATGCATACTTTTAAAATCAATTCTTATTATTAATTATTATTATTAATTCTTCTTCTTATTACCAAAATATTGAAGTGGTTCTTGGAGAAATGTAGTCACCGGTTTGTTTTGATTTTCAACCCAATGGGGGCGGGGATTTTGCCCCCCAACAAAGCCACGTGCTCTCACACCTCCTCGCGTTCTGATTGGCCAGTTTCTCAGTCAACGGCTGACGTCATCGGTCACCAAGCCGGCATCGCCTTTTCTCTTCTCCTCCTAAATGGTAAACACATCTGTTATTTACAAAATAAAACCGAACTTTGTCTCCACAAACCAAGGGTTTTTCGTTTCTAGATTTTTATCAGTAAAACCAAAACCCTATCGTTGTGTACGTTACGTAAAATATGGCAACTGACACTGTTAAAATATTAAAGTTAGCATTTAATGAGAAAGCGCTCGAAAGAAAAGCGAAAAGGTCTGACCTAGATGTTCACAACGCTATACATAATTTAATTATCATTACTAAACAAATCGCTTGCCGAAAACTAAAAGAAAATATCTCAAATATTAGAAGAAAGAATTCATAATATCCCGTTATATCTTCTAAAAGGGGTCAATTATGTTAAATATAATCGTGTTTTTACAGTGTTATGGGATCGTTTATTTATTATTATTTTTTTTGTTTTTAGTTTTTTTGCGGGTTTTTTTTTTTTTTTACTATAGAATTCTACTTGAAGAGAAGAATATGGTGTTATATGGAAACAAAGCCGGGATCAACAATAAATCCGAAAAGTTAGACGAAAGCCGACCGCTCAGCGAGAGAGAGAGAGAAAAAAAAATGCCAATATTGTTTGTTTTGGTTTTAAAATCAAACAAATGCAAGAAAATAATCGTCTTAGCTTCAAGGTTATACAATATTTTTAGAATTTTTTTTTTTTTCCTCTTTTTTAAAGTTCAGTAATTAAATCTTTTTTGTTTGTTTGTTTTGTTACACTAAGAAAATCAGAAAATGTCGAAGAGAAATGGTAACAGTCGGTCGGTGGATGTGTCTTATTCGTTTCTTTAGTGAAAAAAAAAATGGAGTTTCGCAAGATTTTTTTTTTCTTCTTCTTTACTTTCGAATTTTCTTTAGCCTTGGACTTTACTTGGAAATGTTGTCGATGTGTAAAAAAATAAAATGTGGTGATCGTAAAAAGGTTTTGTTCGAGTTTAGCCGAATGTTGTTGCGGTGGCGTCGAGTAGTCATCCAACGAAACGTCCAAACATGACAAATGAAATAAGGTGATATTGTTTGTTGATCATCAACGAACGGGACAGTTCGCCTCAGCGGCGAGATATTTTGTTTTAAATAAAATTGTTTTGTTTTTTGTTTTTTAGTCATTTGATCATTTTTTTAAAAACCTTTTGTTGCCCTTTTTTCTCGGGCTTTGTGTTTTTGTTTTGTTTCTGAATCGTAACCGGCTTGTCAGTTTTCGATGAAAAACAAACTGTAGCTGTTGTTTTCGGTAGATATGACTTACTGACTTACTCCCTCTGAAAATTTCATCATCATCGGATATAGAAACAACGTTTGATTAGAAATATTAACGGGAAAGAAAAAAACAACATAAGACGGATTAAAAAAAAAAAATACAATACTTTATTTACAAAAAAAAATAATAATAATTAATTAAATATTAGAAGATTTGTTGTAAATATTTCAATTTTTAGACAAATTGCTGCTGCTGTTTAAAAAAAAAAATTATGTTTTTATTTTTTTTTTATTTTTAGAGGATTTAGGTCGCCGGTTTTTTTACGTTTGACGTGAAAGCACCAAAATAGATGGTGACAAAGTTTTATTTTTTTATCTGATTGTTTTTAAATTATAAAAATGTTGTAAACATGAAATGCTGTGTGCCAATTTTCCAAAGGGGGAGCAAAAAATGAGTAATTGTCTTTGAGGGTGTTGGACAATTGATGGAACAGCTTTCTTGTTTATTACGCGCACGTAGCGAAAGGAGAGGGGGATCCACGGGAGGGGGACCCCATGAAAATAATAATAATAAAAAAGGGGTAAACAAAACAAAAAATCTTCTTCTAAATTAATCTAAACTAGACATTAAAATGGAGCTAGGTTATTTGCTCGACGGGTGAACTGGGAGGAATTTGAGAATAACGGATTAGATTGAAACTTGGAGCGGTATGATGAGGAGAGATGGAAAATGAAGGAGCGATAGGGGGAGTACAAGCCGCTAAAAAATAGGCAAATAAAATACCAGCAGAGCAACTGTTTATCCTAAACACAAACATAATACACAGTGAATGGCGAGGAGGGTAATAATCAAATATAAACCTTCAGTTTCACTGACCGACGTATCGTAACTTTTTATAGGAATCGTTACTCGCTCAGCCACAAAGCATCACTAGTGTCAACACTCAACTAACTTGTTTGTTTTTTTTAAGTTATCGCCTTCTATTGTCGAAAATAAACAGATTTACCAAAATATTATCTCATTAGCGGAATGCGTTTTTTTTGTTATTGTTTTGTTTGTTTTTGTTTTTTCAAATTTAAAGAGAAGAGAAAATGTCAATGTGTTTTTTTGTTTTTTTAGCCAGTTTAAAACTGAATTTTAATTTAAAAATCGAACTAATCGATAAAAAAAAAATGAACACAAAACTTTTAAAGGGGATTTTGTAATAATCGTCGCTAATTGTATGCAGAAAAGACTAAAAAAAAAAAATGAAGTAATAAGAAAAACCGGTGTTTCTGCTGTTTCGCCCCGACATTGAAATATTTACAGAAATGTATAGACTTTATGTACTTACGTGTTAGTTGAAAATAAGATTGTACAGAAAAAAAATACGCAAATTCATCCAGTATTTATTACATTAAAAGAAGAAAAAAACGACGATTTTAGGTATCTGTAGACATTTTCACTTATGAAATAGGCAAGGGAGATAACTCAAATTTTGCTTACTGGTTTATAACAAAAATGGCGACCAAAAGATAAAATCGTTTTTTTGGTTTTTTTTAAATTTAATGGGTGAATTTGCGTAATTTTTGGTGTACAGTCTTCTTTTCAGCTACCACGTAAGTACATAACAAAGTTTATACATTTCTTTAAATATTTTTTTTTTAGAGAGAATCATAACATGTCGGGGTTAAACAGCAGAAGAACGGAAAAACCGGCGGAATCAAGTGAAACCGGAGAAGACGAGGCCTTTTGGAGTGAATATATAGAGAGAGTATTGGTATGAGTAGAGAGAAGCCGAAAGAGGTTGAAAGGAAGGAAGGAAGGAAGAAAGAAAGAGAGAGAGAGGAGGAGGAGGAGGAGGAGGAGGACAACACACGCCCGCGCGCGCACACACGCACTCTGTCTCTCTCATTAAAAAAATGGTGGCGCCTGTTGTAGGAGCTGGTCACGTAACTTCGTCGCCCATGACGAGGTCGTTAACATTTGCGACCCGGTCGAAACGAGACTATTGCATCAAGTTCACCTATTCGCTGTTAGTCGCATACACCATATCCAATTTCGTTAGTGCCTTCGCCTTATCAGATGGGTTGAAAGGTAAAACAAAAAAAGAAAAACACATCCGTCCACCTTTTTATGTGTCTCCTCTAAAAAAAAAAACAACTCTTGCACCTCTCGCTTCTTCTTTTCATTTCTCCATATTTTTAACCGCACCAAAAATGCTGTAATTCACTCAACTCCATCTCTCTTTAAGTAGACTCAACTTTCGCTAAAATCATTAACATAGAAAACCTTTCTTTCACTCATGCGAAAATAAACTGTTTGCTTCTGCGTTATTTTGTAAGTATCTGACACATTTTTTTTTTAATGAGAAAATCTTGTTTTCTTCACAACAAAAACTCCACGTTATAAATCGTTGATACTGCACGCGTTTAAACAGTTGTTTTGTTTTTTAAATTCTATATTCGGGTATTTTTAACAACAGCTAACAACAAAAAAGGCATAAAAAAACAAATAGGCAACAAATAAATGTTACCAAAGGCAAGATAAGTTACTCTTCTACTAACCTGGATAAGTTTGTATTTTTACTTATTTTAAAGAGTTTTTTTGTTTTGTTGTTCAAAACAAACCTGGTGTCCACCTGTTCAGTTAAAACCAAAAAAATAGCTAAAATTACAGTTTCGATAATCGTTAAAAAAAAAACGAAAATTCAGCAAAATACTGGTAGAACGTTACATTTTCCCACAATTAGTGACATTTATTGGATGTGTTTCTAACACTATTTTGTTTATTTTTTGATTTTTCACCGATTATCAAGGATCTCCGTGGGGGCTCATAAACACTGAACAGCCATTTTGTTTTGCGTTCTAACTGACACCAGGTTTATTTTGGGCACAAAAAAACTCTTTAGAATAAGTTAAAACACAAATAAACTTATCCAGGTTAGTAGAAGAGTAACTTATCTTGCCTTTGGTAACATTTATTTGTTTGTTTTTTTACCCCTTTTTCTGTTAACTGTCGTTATAAATGCCCTATCTTCAATTCTCGACATCTTAAATGTTATTTTAAACAAAATATACTACAATAATTTCAACTCTTTTCCTGTTTATTTGTCTTGAGAAAAAATAGCAATTGTCTACGTTAAACTTATTGAATCTTTGTGTCGCATTTCGTGTCTACCTTTTCTCAGATCGGTTGAAAAATAAAACGCATCCACCCAACTTACCTCCTCCTCAAACTTTCCTGACAAACCACTTAGTTGCTTAGTTTGTTTCGTTTCAAATAAATACTTACAATCGATGTGTAAACATTATTTTAGTGTTCTCATAGTGGATGTTGTTCTCACAACGTTTCGGCCGATGCGACCTCCGACCTTGTCGAACTCTGGAATATGTACAGAAGTTAAAACTGATTCCTTTATTTAATTCACCGGGGGTGGGGGGGGTGAAATTCTCGTTTCGTCAGTCATGAGCGGGTAGAAGTCTTAATTAATTCTAAATTATATTCTTAGTATCGCCTGTACTGAGGATTGAACCTGCAATCACCGGCAGTACAGGCTGATATGAACACAGTCAACTTCATATCCAGTTTCTATGGTCTCATCAACATGCGTTCTACGTTGTCCGGAACATTGAACAACCTACTACATGATATAATTAATCTGGCTGCGGTATCTTTTACAATAACCAACACAACGAGAAGGGAGTCAACAAACAAATGTGCAACAAATAAATGTTACCAAAGGCAACTTAAGTTACTCATCTACTACCTGGATAAGTTTATTTGTTTTTTTAACTTATTTTAAAAGGTTGTTTTATTGGTTCAAAACAAGCCATATCCACTCTTCCGTTTCTATGAGAGAAAAAAAACATGGACACTGGGTAGGTCGATAGCGCACAAAAACTGAAACCTGGACAATATACTGTTAGAAACACATCCAATAAATGTCAACAATCGTGCGAAAATGTATTGTTGACATTTATTGGATGTTTTTCTAACAGTATATTGTCCAGGTTCCAGTTTTTGTGCGCTATCGACCGGCCCAGTGTTCGCCATGTTTTTTTTTCTCATGGAAACGGAAGAGTGGATATGGCTTGTTTTGAACCAAAAAAAACAATTCTTTAAACTAAGTTAAAAAAAACAAATAAACTTATCCATGTAGTAGATGGGTAACTTAAGTTGCCTTTGGTAATATTGGCAGATGCGAAGAACATGGAGGACCGCTGGCTTCCGGTAAAAAAAGGTGGAAGAAAGGCTGTACGGATGCCCGAAAGTGATACAATTTTTTAATTTTTTTTTCATATTAATTTCAGACTTTTCTTTCATCATATTCTAATAATTAACATAATACAGACTATCTGAAAAAGAATTTATTTGATTGTTTTGAAAACTTTTTTTTTTTAATTTCATTGAAGAAAATAAACAAAATAGAATCTTTTTCTTTTTTTTTTCAAGAAATAATGTTTCTGAGCAACGGAATGTTTTGTTTGTTTTTATTTAATTTTTTTTTTTTTAAATATTTAGTGAAAATAATGTTTTTGGGAGGGTTAGGGTTATGGCATTTCCATTTCTAAGAAAAAAGTTTGATTCCGGAAGTTACTCCATTTCCAAGAAAAAAGGTTTTCACTATTAGTAAAAAAATGTTTTTGAAACAATCAAATAAAAACAAATAAATTCTTTTTCAAATAGTCTGTATTATATTAATTATTAGAATATGATGAAAGAAAAGTCTGAAATTAATGACAAAAAGGAAAATCTGAAATTAATATGAAAAAAAATTGTTGTATCACTTTCAGGCATCCGTACACACTTTCTTCAAGCTTTTTTCACCGGAAGCCAGCGGCCCTTCATGTTCTTCGCATCTGCCGTAACATTTATGTGTTGCACATTTGTTTGTTGACTCCGTTCTCGTTGTGTTGATTATTGTAAAAGATACCCTTAATCTGATATCGATAATTAGTTAATTAAAACTTGTTTATTATGTTATATCACGTGGTGTTTATATTCTTAACACATGCTATACTAAAAATATAATTAAGAATTACTTAAGATTTCGGTGCTTCTACAGATGAGGGTGCATATGAAAAAACGCAGTTACACCGGTGAAAATCGCAGTTTCAATTGAATTAATGACATTAAAATAGTTAAAGAAATGTATAAACTTTGTTATCTACGTGTTAGCTGAAAATAATATTGTACAGAAAAAAAAATACGCAAATTCATCCGGTATTTATTAAATTATAAGAAAAAAAAAGAAATATCTTACGTATCAGTAGACATTTCAGCTTACGTATTAGGCACGGGAGATAACTTTCGGAAATATAAGAAAAATGGCGACATGTAAATAAAATCGTTTTTTTATTTTTTATTTAATAAATACTGGATGAATTTGCGTAATTTTTTGCGTACAATCTTATTTTCAGCTACAACGTAAGTACATCACAAAGTTTATCCATTTCTTTAGCTATTTTGTTTTTAAGAGAGGCCGAACATGTCGTCGTGAAACTGCAGAAGCACCAACTTTTCTTCTTTTCTAGTTCTTGTTTTTGTAAATAAAAAGTTTGACAATCATTGTTTTGAATCAAGTGTTACAAGATCCAATCATAAAATCGAGATGAGTTATCTCCCTTACTTTGTCAGCCTTAAACAACATGATTAAAACATGAATTTCGTTTCGTTAACCGTCCTTTCCACCGCTATATAGTAAGATCATTTTAAATTTATATACACTAATATATAGGTGTTTTTTTTTTGTTTTGTTTTTTTTTACAATCACACCCATCATATTTTAACAAAAAAATAAGGTGCTTCAGCTGTTTCACAATTACATTAAAAATTTAAAGAAATCTACTCACGCAGATAGTGAAATTCCCTTTTTATTTTATATAAGTGAGGAATGAAAAAATAAAACTCAGGATGCCTCCAGAGTGCTGCCGAAACATTAAAATAAAATTAAGGTAGCCTGCAGAGCATTAATAAAGAAGAAAAAAAAAGAATTGCTAATTACTTGAGGCGCCCTTACAGGGGAATGCAGACAGCGCTACAGTCCTAGGAGGTGAACCCTCACAGGCTTTACATTCTGATCCTTTGAGAGTCGGTTAGTTTATTAAAATCACACCCACCTCCGAACGACGTCATTTCCGGATCAGTTGTAGGAATGACACCGGTAAAGTAAAGCCTGGGAGAGTGGACCTCCTTCTTTCTAGAACTCGACTGAGACTGACAGAATCAAGGACGATACTGGTCAGATACTACTCGGTGATTTCTCCAGAATTAGCGTCTATTAATCCCCCTTCCCCCATGACAAGTGTTGTGTTCGTTCTACATCAAGAAACAATGTTTTTTCAAATTTTCCCAAATTATATGCCGAAAGATGGCCAATTTTATGAGTATTTGTTGCATATTTTTCAAGTTTTAGCTGGACATACACACATACATACAGACGTTTGCTCTTTATATAGATTATTCAATTTTAATGAAAACTAAAAATTGAAATTGCCTTTTTGTCAGGTGTTGTGAAAAAATTAAATGGAGTTATCTCTCACATTCCCATCACATTGTACAAATGAGCTAAAAAAAATAAATAGAATCTCATTTTTATTTTTAGTTAAAATCATTGGGATGTGATTGTGCAGTATAGTTAACAAGAAAAAAGAGTGAAAAAACAAATAACTGTTACCAAACACAAGAAACTTTACTTTTCTACCTATCTGCATAATCTTTGTGTTTGAAAAAGTGTTTTTATTTCAACATAAGATTTTGTTCAAATATGATGTGGTTAGTTAAATTTCACAATGGTGGCTGCCGACTTCTCGGAAATCACTGAAATCCTTTTTTTTTTTTTTTTTTCGCCATTTTCTCCTTTCAATTAGGAGAGAAAGTAAATTTTATTGCATTTAAAACAGTTAGTTATTGTATATTTGTTTTTTTTTGGGGGGGGGGGGTGTTTTGTTGGTTTTTTTTCCACCCAAAAACCCCATTCAATTAAACTTTGTTGATTTCTGGAAAACTCTCCGTTTGCCATTGCGAAATCAAACTCTAACCACATCGTATTTGAACAAAATCTTTTATTAAAATAAAAAAAAATTTTTCAAACACTGTAAAACACGAAACAAAATTATGCAGCTATGTAGAAAAGTAACTTTTCTTGGGTTTGGTAACAGTTACTTGTACAATATTTGTTTTTTGTTTGTTTTTTGTCACCCTTTTTTTCTTAACTATACTGCACGATCGCCTATTGGGGTTCAAGAATAAAAAATTTACCGAGAATTTAGTCAATCCTGTTATTTTGAGTTATTTAAACTAAAATATTTTCATCATCATTTTTTATTTACTCACATTTCTGCATTTTATTTCTTCAGAACTTCAACCAACAAAGAAATTTCTTAGAATTGTTTAAATAATTGTCTTCTATGACGACAGCGACGCATGAGAAAATGTTTTGTTTTAGAAACACAAATGAGTCATTTAACAATCGACTTTGTTCTTTTTTTTAAACTATTCAAACCATAATTACTTTTTTAAAACTATTCAAACCATAATTACTTTTTAAAACTATTCAAACCATAAATTACTTTTTTTAAACTATTCAAACCATAAATTACTTTTTTTTAAACTATTCAAACCATAAATTACTTTTTTTTAAACTATTCAAACCATAAATTACTTTTTTTAAAACTATTCAAACCATAAATTACTTTTTTTAAACTATTCAAACCATAAATTACTTTTTTAAACTATTCAAACCATAAATTACTTTTTTTTAAACTATTCAAACCATAAATTACTCTCCAAGTATCACAATCTTTTTTTACTCTAACGAATTAAAACGACTGACACGTATTTAGAAAAATAATTTCGATTAGAAAGTCATTTCGGTTCAATTCTAGAATATGGAGTGTTAAAAATTTTTGCTTATTTTACACATTTTTTTATAAAATTTATTGTGGGTCTTATCCTTAAATTCTATTTTCTGTTCTTAAATAAATTTTCTTTTCTTTTTTAAACTTGAATAATCATCAAAGAAATATAGAAAAATTGTAAAAAAAAAAAAAAATAGAAAAAAATAGAAACAATTAAAGTACAACTACAGCAAAGCACAATGTAAGGGTGAGATGAACTTTCATCTGTGGATCACGTTGACACAAAATTATTTCCCTGAGGGCTACAACATGGTCATCTTCAAATCTAATGTCAATAAACACATGTCGTAAAACGTCCTCATAAGTCATAAAATTTTATTCATTCCATTCATTATTTTCAATCCTCTCATAATATTCATCATCATTCAATTGTCAATCTATCCATCTTATCACCACTTATCCTTGATAAGTGTTGACTCAATAGTAAAAAAGAAAATGATAATAATTCACTTGCCGTCGTAGTCATTAGTGATAATCCTAACATCACAAACTGACCTATTCTAGGGTGTAAAAAAGCTGACAGAATCCCTTCAATTTCAATTTGCGATAAACTTTGGGGGGGGGGGGGGCGTATTTTTGTAAAATTTTGAAGTTAACAAAATTCAATTTTTTCTCTTTATAGATAGAATTATTTCTTTTGTGTTATTGATAGTTTTTTTGTCTTTTTTTTTTTTTTAGGCTATTTCAAGTTAGGTCACTATTTTCGGTGATGGTCGTTTTATTTTTTATGCGAAAAAAAAAAATGTTGGTGCTTTTCATATTTGATATGTGCGAATTTGTATGCCTATGGATCTAAAAAAACTAGTCCTGTTTTAAAGAAAATGGGACACTTGTCAATATTGTGCAAGAGTTCCAAGTATTCTTTTGCAAAAAAATTCTAATGAATTAATAAATGAAATAACAAAGAAATTCAACTTTCCAAATTCGCAAAATGATATTCTCTCTTTAATAATTTGTCAGTACGTATTGCTAGGCCGATAAATGCAGATGTTCATGAATACAAGTGACTGAACCCAACACCTCCTGCACTGATGTAAACGAAGCATCACCAACTCAGTGTGACACTTAAGCACAAAACAACTGAAACAAACAAAAAGGTCAACGAACCACTTGCTTCACTATGGATATATCAAAGTTCTTAGGTAAGCTTTATTTTTTAAATATTTTCTTTGTTTATTTAAAACTTATGTAAAGTACATTGTCATTTGAAATATTTAGAGAGAATGTATTTTTATGGATTATTCAGCAGACGACTATTCTCATTTGGGTTTTTATATTCACAACGTTTCAGCAATTGTAAACTTTAACCTTCAGGTGCCGTTTTTTGAACTTCGGGAACTTAATAGTCGAAGTTGGGGAACTTAATAGTCGAACTTGGGAACCTTAATAGTCGAACTTGGAGACCTTAATAGTCGAACTTGGGGACCTTAATAGTCGAACTTGGGGACCTTAATAGTCGAACTTGGGGACCTTAATAGTCGAACTTGGGGACCTTAATAGTCGAACTTGGGGACCTTAATAGCCGAACTTGGGGACCTTAATAGCCGAACTTGGGGACCTTAATAGCCGAACTTGGGGACCTTAATAGCCGAACTTGGGGACCTTAATAGCCGAACTTGGGGACCTTAATAGCCGAACTTGGGGACCTATATGGAATTTCTAACTGAACCGTTTATTTAAGCCATGTGGGTAGATTGTTCTCATTCCATCAGCCATGACTGGGTAGAAATATTAATTGTAATCCAATTAAGGATTTGGATGACAGTCTTTTTGTGCTTCACAGCTGACAGCTCTGCTACCGGATCCAGAACTACACCATCATCAGGAGGAACCACTTTGCAGTTTCGGCTCCTATTCCTCGACTGCTTTTCTGAACTGGCGGTGCCCCTCTGTCAGGAGGTGGTTATGTAGCACTGGTGTCATCTGCTCCTCTCAAAAATTCTGAAACAATATTTTTAGTTCAAGTTTTCTGTGTCAATAAAAAAAAAATGAAAATGTACGTTTTATAAAATGTATCCGTTTTTTTTGTTTATTTATTTAATAATTCCCGAGACCTACAGTTTCTCGGTTATTAATTACTTTGAATATTGAATTAAATTTTTTTTTGATTAGACTTTGATAAAAAAAAAAAATAGCAGGACCCAAGAAAATTGAAGAACCCAGGAAACTTATGCTCCCACCTCTCAACTCCATATAAATAGTTTTACTTAATTTCTTACTTTGCGATAAATCTTAATTATAGTGTTCTGTAAGTATTAAATTTATAAATAACATTTAAACGCTAGTATTATTTCCTAGCTACGAAAAAGCATCATCGCAGCAGCGTGCTTACGTAGAAGCTAGAATTTTTTTTGTGGGGGAATAAGTAATTGTGTCTATACACAAACACTAGTAGGAATGGAATGTTTTATAAGAATGATGTAAAAATACACGTCATGGAGTAAACTTATCGCTAACCCTAAATCCGGAGAGAAAGACGGAAACAGTATGTGTGCAGTTCACATAACGAACCACTAAAAGTCAATGTATAGTCTAAGGTACCACTAAAAGTCAATGTATAGTCTAAGGTACCACTAAAAGTCAATTTATAGTCTAAGGTACCACTAAAAGTCAATTTATAGTCTAAGGTACCACTAAAAGTCAATTTATAGTCTAAGGTACCACTAAAAGTCAATGTATAGTCTAAGGTACCGCTAAAAGTCAATGTATAGTCTAAGGTACCGCTAAAAGTCAATGTATAGTCTAAGGTACCGCTAAAAGTCAATTTATAGTCTATGGTACCGCTAAAAGTCAATTTATTGTCTAAGGTACCACTAAAAGTCAATTTATAGTCTAAGGTACCACTAAAAGTCAATTTCACCCAAAAATATCCTGGCCAGTCCTGACAACAATTCCTTACAGATAAGAGTACATCAGCCGGCAAGCAAGAAACCTATCCTCCCTCAGAAAGGAAGTGGTAATGCCTGGAAGGATGGCCTCCCTTTAAATAACACAAAAATACTGCATTTCTTTGTATCCTAACAGTAACCATAAGTCCGGGTGGCAATATAAGAACAAAAAAAGACAGAAATGGTGTGTGCATATTAGTCATGCCGAAACCGTGAAAAATTAATTTATAGTTTAAGGAATTGATAAGTTACTTTTGCCCTAAAATGTCCTTGTTGGGCCCATCGGTACTTCCTCACTAATTAGAACAACTAAGGTGACAGGCAATAAAGAAGTGGTAATGCCTGGGAGGAAGGTCTCCTGTGACTAATGCCGCTATTTTAGAGTACGATATTTATTTGAAGAAAGAATCTGTTGAATTGTTCAACTCATTCAGTAGTCGGTAGTTACGTTTAAGTCTGAATGTAAAAATCAGCAACAATTTTCGTACCCATTAAAACCGGTTGTCGTAATCCGAGCACTGTAAAATAGGTAATGGTGTTACAGGTGATTTGTGTTTAGTCAAAAATCGCACATAACAACGTAATGTTTTTAACCCATTTGAAAATCAGTCCTGGAGTCAAGTTTGTTACAGAATTTATATTTTGCAGAAATTATTTATTAGAATGAAAAGAAAATGAAATAAATTAAAATAAATTAAAAGAAAATGAAATAAATTAAAAGAAAATGAAATAAATTAAAAGAAAATGAAATAAATTAAAAGAAATTAAAATAAATTTTAAAAAAATTAAATAAATTAAAATAAATTTTTAAAAAATTAAATAAATTTTAAAAAAAATTAAATAAATTAAAATAAATTTTTAAAAAATTAAATAAATTTTAAAAAAATTAAATAAATTAAAATAAATTTTTAAAAAATTAAATAAATTTTTAAAAAATTAAATAAATTAAAAGAAAATTTTAAAAAATTAAATAAATTTTAAAAAATTAAATAAATTAAAAGAAAATGAAATAAATTAAAAGAAAATTTTAAAAAATTAAATAAATTTTAAAAAATTAAATAAATTAAAAGAAATTAAAATAAATTACAAATTTTTGTTTGAGAAATGCAGGTGAACAAATGTGTTAATGATTGCAATGGCAGCTCAGCATTCGAAAATGTCATTCTTCCATTCTGAGAACAAATACTTTTCATCAAGGTATTTGTAAGCCTCTGAAATTCGGTACTGTGTATCCAGCATGACCCAGGATTATGTTGTTTTTTTTAACAAAAATCCAACGGTTCGAAAATGTTAATCTGAAATGCATCAAAAGTAAATTATCATCAAAAAGTAAGAAGAATAGAAACAACTTTTAACAAACAATCAGGCTATTCTGCTAAGTATAATCCGTCAATCAAGAATGTAAAATAAAGTCTTTAGAATAGCCAATCAAATGCGGCCCAAAAAATAAAGTAGTTTCAAAGGAGGGTTTCGTATTTAGGTGGAAAATCTAGAATAGTTAACAGACAATAGCAATATTAAAAAAAAAAAAATAATGACGGTGTTCGGAAGAAATAGTTGTCCTATGAAGAAAACTTCCTGATGTACTTAGTGACAGTGGGAGTAGATCTGAGAATGAGAGTGAAAATTCCTTCAACTGGATGATCGTTAGAAGCTGTCGAGCCGGAAAAAATATTAAAATTGGTCTAAATGGCTGCACAAAATAACTTTGCATATGCAACTGTTAGATAGAAAGCTACATTCATCAATGAAATAAGGGAAAATATAACTTTACTTTATTAAAGATAAACTCAAACACATTGCTGACAGTCGTGTGTGCCGAACTATATAAAAATTCGTTTTACTTTTAAAAAAAATGTTTATTCGTTACATTATTTATTTAATAATTTCGGGGCCTAGGTTCTGTCAAGTAACTTGAACATTTAGTTAAAAAAATTAGAGTGGGAACGTTTTATATAAAAAAATAAACTTGAGAATATATTTTTTTAGTTGAACTTTTCTGCTTCAATAAAATAGAAAAGGTCAACAATTTTAAAATGTCTGTTTGTTTTTTAGATAAAGTATCGTTTACTGTTATCATCTGTATATATATTTTTACTTTTCTACCAAATTTATTTAGAATATTTTTTTAATAGCAATAACTTTTAAAACCTTAAGAATTTAACAATAAACAGTTTTTTAAAAATCAAGTGAAATGGAGAATCCTACTTAGGTTTTTATTAAAATAGGCATGTATTAAATAAGCACAAATTTTAACTTTATTACTTATTATTATTATGTTATTACTTATCATTATTATTATGTTATTACATAAATTATTGCTTTATTATTTATTATTACTTATTATAATTACGTTATTACTTTACTTTATTACTTATTATTACGTTATTACTTATTATAATTATGTTATTACTTTATAATTATTATTACGTTATTACTTGATTACTTATTATTATTACTTCATTACTTATTATTATTACTTGATTACTTATTATTATTACTTGATTACTTATTATTATTACTTGATTACTTATTACTTCATTACTTATTATTATTACTTGATTACTTATTATTATTACTTGATTACTTATTACTTCATTACTTATTATTATTACTTGATTACTTATTATTATTACTTATTATTATTACTTGATTACTTATTATTATTACTTGATTACTTATTATTATTACTTGATTACTTATTACTTCATTACTTATTATTATTACTTGATTACTTATTATTATTACTTGATTACTTATTACTTCATTACTTATTATTATTACTTGATTACTTATTATTATTACTTATTATTATTACTTGATTACTTATTATTATTACTTGATTACTTATTATTATTACTTCATTACTTATTATTATTACTTCATTACTTATTATTATTACTTCATTACTTATTATTATTACTTGATTACTTATTATTATTACTTCATTACTTATTTTTATTACTTTATTACTTATTATTATTACTTGATTACTTATTATTATTACTTCATTACTTATTATTATTACTTTATTACTTATATAATATTGTAATTTACTCTTTTCTTTTGATTACTCTCACAGAATAATTGGAAATTTCTGTTTTTTTATTTATTTGCTCAAACAGAAAATGTTTTTTCACAAAATTAGTCATTATTATTATTAAGAAATAACTCGTAAAAGTTTTTTACTGTTTTTTTTTTCTTTTTTTTTTTGCGTGATACAAGAATTGTACATTTTTTTATTTACAGATTCTTTCGTTGCCAAAGGACGAATGATGCAGTTCTTCAGCTCCGGCATTATTTAATGAAGAATAATCTCAGGTTCTGTAAAAAGATTATATGGAGAAATCAACTTGCGTCGTCTAATTAAAATGAAAAGAAAAAGGACTACCAAAGTTTTTGATTTCACCTTTCTAAAAGCAAATTAGCCTATATTCCTAAGACAAAGATTAAGACGAATCAAATAATTCAGAACACCCATCTGCTTCAAAAGTAATTGCACTGTAATAATCTGTCACAAAATGGCAATAGCACTGTCCAGTACTTCAGCTTTCATCGATATATCAAGAAAATAGCTGTGAATTTGGAATAGTCGATCAACAATCCGCAGTTGTTATTAGACTGACTAGGAGTATATTTGGGGGTGAATTCTTTGAATAAAGTATTCAATCGATGTTGTTTTAAAGATCCCTGAAATTGTATCTGACTGTTTGCACACAGTACTCAGCAATTTACTCATTGTCTCGAAGATAGAACTGAGTATTTTTTATGACCTTTGCACAGATGGAGTCAACATTTATTTATAGATGGGATTTTGATGTAATGCCAATTTCACGTGATTGACTTGAAATGTTCCAGATATATTTTCTATCGCGGAAACCTATAAAAAAAATTCTGACTGCAAATCATTAAAGAGAGCAAGTGGAAGAGGATTATTAATTCTTCCTAGAAAATATGTTCGGTCAGTTGAGAGAAAAAATATCGATTTTTTTTTAAGTTTCAAGTTTAACAATAAGTATTTGCTTGAAAATAAATTGCATTGATTTCTTTTGTGTAACGAATTTTTCAGTTTTGTGCAAAAATTCACTCAAATTAAAATATATTAATGACCAAAAGTTTTGATATTACAGAGAAGACATTTTTTTTTTTTATTTCCTTTAAAAATTAATAAAGTTGCAAAGTTTCAAATTTGTACCTCTAATGAATACTTTTTACAGCAACTCCAGTAACATACTTTTTAAAAAATCCTTTTGTGCCCTATTATTAAATTGTTTCCATCTGTTTTTACTTGGTCCATATCAGTGCTTTTTAGGGATTTACTATTAAAAGAAAAATTTAACTTTATCTCTAATATTAAGTTATTGAAATGAAACTTGTATGAACAAAGTTCCTGTTTTGTGCCAGTTTGGCATTTTTGTCAGGGGAGGTAATTGGATGATGTCCAGTGTTTAGCCTGGTTTGATCTAATAATAATTGCTTCCATTGGTATTAATTTTCATTTACCACAAGATAACATTTTAAAGAAGTTTGCATTTTCTATTTCTGGACCAAAACTAAACCTTGAATGATCATAGCGGTGTGGCTAATCAAATTGTTTACGCTTTGCGAAAGTCTACTTGTCTACCTTAAAAGATTTTAGATATAATGAAAATAAAATTTTAGTTTGCGATAACTAATAACAAAAGATGTCGGCAAGCCTCGATGCAAGTTTTATGGAGCATCAACTTCTTTGTTGGACTGTTTCGAATTTAGCATCAACCTTCAAGGACATTTTGATTTTTCGGAGCAAGAGTACAATAAGGACCCCAGTTCATTAACACAACATGCGGAACATATTCCGGAAGTCACCGGCGTCTTCCGGTTCGTCTTCCGGTTGACCTCACAATACACTTTTTCTTAAAATAAACAACACGAAATATCGAATGTTCTGCGTTTAAAATTTGTTTGTTTTTTAGTAAATAAAAGTAAAACAAAAAAAAACGATAAAATTTTTTGTTTATTGCAAAACGAAATATTACAAGTCAGCCGATTTTAAAAAAGCGTATATATTTCATTTATTTTATTTACAAGTTGTTTTGTAAATAGTGACCACGTGTATTGCGAGGTCAACTGGAAGACGCCGGTGACTTCCGGAATATGTTCCGCGTGTTTTGTTAATGAACTGGGGTCCTTATTGTACTCTTGATCCGATTTTTCAAACCCCCCCATCCCCACCCCTCTAGAAACCTGTCAAACCATGGTAATGAAAGATTGTCTGCGAAAGAAGACAGATTCTTTGCCACTCACTGTATGGCTTTCGTGGTTTTCGTTCAACTGCTGATCTTTTAACTGTTGTAACTGAGCGGATCTGTTGGTTTATGGATAATTCAGGAGAGGGAAGAGCCATTGCGCTTGACATTTTGAAGACGTTTGACAGAGTGTGCCATTCTGGTCTCAGGCTTGTGGAACTCTCTTCCTACTGACTGTTTTCCTCCTATCTATAACCTTGGTATTTTCAAGACGAAGACCAATGGGCAGGCATCTCCTGTCTTGCGATAATCATATTTGTTCTTGTTAGCTCCTTACGTCAAGTGGCTTCATGCTTTGTCTGGAATGATTTCCATAAAAAAAAAAAAAATTGCATTAAAAAATGCAGAGTCATCGTTTTCTAAATAGATTGAAAGATTCATTTAACTACAATATATAAAATCTATACAATTGTCGAAAGTTCTTGAAAGAAAAAGAAATTGTTCCAAACATGATTCTGCGGGATTCTTGTTAATTCTTAATGAGGGTTTAAAGGAATAAATGGAGCGAGATTTACAAAATCTCCTCCAATTTCTCCTGTCGTGATTTCTACGCTTCGCGGCTCTAAAATGACTGACAATTTCCCGCTCGTACTAACGACAAATCCTTCCCCTATCTAGTAGTTGCTACTGCTAGTATATTTTAGATTAGTTATGACTAACCTTTCGACGAACGTGTAAGCTTCACTAAACACGTTACCTTCACTGAATGTGCAACGTGATTGGCGATTTTTAGTCGGACTACCTCAGATACGGCACAATCACGTTGACACACCGGTTCCCGTTAGATCACCGAAGTTAAGCGACGTCGAGCCTGGCCAGTATTAAATGGGTGACCATTTGGGACTACCAGGTGCTGTATGTGCTCTCTGTTTATCTCGGCATTGTTTCCAGTCGTCTTGAACTGCTTGCCATTGGAATCAAGCAGTGCCGACTCAGGAGAGGTGTTGTTAGGGATTGCGCAACCCTTGCTTCATAATTACACGCGCAGCCAGCCCCTTATAGGGGTATCCATAGTCTCTCTAGACTGAACGGAGGGCTTGTTGTACCTCCGATCTTCTGCATTCTCCTTATATCGATCAATGGAGAATAACTGATTTGTTTGACACGTCAATATTTGCATGACCAGCCGAGATATCCTATTTTGCATGACCAGCCGAGATATCCTATTTTGCATGAGCACGTAATGCCACTACTTGCGAAGTTGCGCATGGCGACAGCACACCCACACCCACAACTCACTTGTGTCTTGCCTATTTCCGTGAACCCTCCACAGAGCATCCACATCCATCGACTTCTTTTATTCTTCTTCTCATTTTGCTCTTTCTTTCAGCCCACCAAGAAGCTTCTCTCCATTTTGCTAACCTGACATTTTTGTTTTATTTATC
The DNA here is from genome assembly GCA_963556195.1 of Sepiola atlantica. Classification (NCBI taxonomy): domain Eukaryota; kingdom Metazoa; phylum Mollusca; class Cephalopoda; order Sepiida; family Sepiolidae; genus Sepiola; species Sepiola atlantica. The sequence continues at coordinate 108,072,269 of OY744531.1, forward strand.
TGCCTATCTTTCTTTTCTATTTGTTTTCTTTTCTTTTTATTCCTACTCACACACAACAACTGTCTGACCCGAAAGGTCAATTATCATCAGATCATTATAACCAAATCATTTTTGTTCTTTTTTTTTTCTTTTTTTTTTTTTTTTAACACAAACCCAACTCCGACTTTCAGTCTTTCCACTAATTGATAACAACTTTACCTAGCAAGCTATCTGACCCCAGATGTCACATCATATCAACAGCTGGGAAACTTTTTGCCGAGAGAAAAAAAAAAAAACCCTGTTTTCAATCCCACCTATGTGCATTCAACTCTTCCCTCCATTTTCATAGTTGTTGGCAATTTGTCTTTATGCAGTGACATAAGATCGAATTCGACACGGTGTGCCGACCTAAACGCCTTTTCATAAGATATAAAAAATATAATGACGTTCTGTCACGATATGGTTGAATAATTCTCGAAAAAGTTGTTCATCTGAGCACCCGATTGTGGCCACGGAAATGCTAACTAATGCCTTTGCAATTGAATGCGGTGTCATGCAGAATAAATCTAAAAATAAGCAAAAATTAATTTAAAAATTAAAAAAAAAATTTTTTTAGCATAGTTCACCCCAAACAAGGCAGGTCGCCACTGTAGATGTAAGGGGCTACTGAGAATTAGACTGTAAGTTCAAAAATGAAAATAAAAACATGCTGCAATTCACCAACTAGATTGTCCATTTTGGTGTACTTTTATCATGGACAATGGAGACAAATTTAATAATGAATCCATGAGAGATTTGGGAGATAAAGTAACATAGTCAATGTAGTGATTTTTAAAATTTTTTTATCATAGTTCACTCCAAACAAGGCAAGCCGCCACTGATTTGGGTGTCATCCTAAGTTGGGAGCTGTGTAGCGAGATGTCTGTTTACATTAGTTTTAAACCTCTGCATGTTGGTACAGTCGGGGTAGCAGGGAGAGAGTTCCATAGGCCGGCAGCACGAGGAAAGAAACTATTGGAGTAGGTTTTCCGGCATCTGGGGACCTCCACAGTGAATGGATGGGATTTTCCAGGAATGCTATCCCAATATTTTAGCCAGTTGCAAAATACAGATAAAAATGTATAACTTTCTTCGTTTAATTTCAGTAGATTACAATATTTATTATGAAGACGGTAACCTTTTGTATGGTATTTTTACATTCAGTATTCTCCGTTAAATATAAAATGTTTAATTATTCTCCAACAGCTGTAAAGTTGAGCTAATATTTTTGTGTTGGGTGGTCCCTGAATAGTGCACTCATAAAAAAATTTGCACAATAACATTTTCAAGATTAATAGGAGAAATAGTCTTTGAGACCAATTTATAACAATATTTCAAAAGTGATTGCGATTCTAGAGCATGAAGTGTCTGTAAGGTACAAAATGGGTCGATCTGACTTTTGACCATCTTCATCAATTATGGCTCTCAAGTATTTAATTGCTGTTAAAAAAAATCAATTCTTAGCTTAAAGTCATATTTAATTTTTTAAGATTCTATTTTCACATGTTCTACACGTTTTCTATTTTCGCTTTTTATCAAAACGTCATTGAGATAGATAAGTGACTACAATATTCATATTGCTCAACATGGCGTCCATTATTTGTTGAAATATTTCTGATGCTACTTTTTATACCAAAAGATAGTTCACTAAATTTGTAAAAACCTTCGTGTTTTTATAGTCAACAATTCTGTACATTTTTCTTCCAATAGTATTTGCATAGAGGCATCTGATAAATTGAGTTTTGAGAATACTTTTCCTCCATTTAACTTTGAAGATATATCATGAGTAATGAGTAATTATAAGATTTTAAACAATCATTCACTTCAGTTGAATAAGCGACATGAACCAGAATTTTGTTGTTTCTTTTTTACATAAACTGTGGAACTATCCCAAACGCTATAGTCTGTTTTAGTTAGAATTTCAAAACGGTCTAGTTTGTTTTCAATTATTTCTTGAGCTGCAAAGGGTACTCGTGTTTTTTGGGTCTAAAAATTGATTGTACATTATTTTTTTAAATTCAAATGTCACTTTTGCCTTTGAACACATTTCTAAACCTTCAGAAAAATGCTGGGAAAACTTGATTTAAGTTTCCTTTTTAAATTTTCTGCACTATTTGAAGCTGTCTTTATGCTATTACGAAATATATTATTAGGTAGGTTGCATAGATCAAATGACTCCATCCAGTCATTTCTGAATATGTTTCGAGATCAATCAATGGCGAATGCTTTTAGTTTAATTTTTTTGTTTATAAATAATACATTAGCATAGCATTGATCTAAAAAATTTATTTTTATCAGTTATTCCTAGGGTAATTTTTTTTATTATATCATTAGCATTGGTTTATCGATGTTTTCTTTTTTATTTTCCATGCTAATTTATTTAACAAGTCAGATTAATTAGCATTTGTGTCTTCCATATTTACATTTACAAATTTTCTTTTAATCGCAGTAGATGTATTTTCTGTTTGTGTAGCGCAAACTGTATTATTTTAAAATTTCAAATTCTTTCTGGCTTCTTTTCTACAATGTGAGAACTTATGTCTTTTATTGACAGAATTATGGTAAAGTTAGGACTGTAACAGTAACAGTACTTAGTTGTGTGTACTCTACTTTAGAGTTGATTATGGACTAAGGGTTCTGGATAAACGATAATAAAGGAATTGGGAAACTGAGTGAGTTGAGATCCAAGTTTGGATTATGGATGAATGCAGGGTTTGTTCGTTCGTTCGTAAGAAAATAAGGCAGTTGTGCGACTGTGGATCGACAAAAAGCGGTTGGCCATTAAGGAGGCGGAAAAAACGCCCTCGGATGTTGTTTCGGGAACGGAAAACTGAAAGTATTACAGTTTGCATCATATGGAAGTGGACAGGATTTTATATTTGGAACAAAAAAGTCAACATGCTGGTGTCCAGAGAGTGGTCATAAACTGTGTTACTTGATTGTCTCAAGCATGCATGATCCTTGTGACATCAGGACTACAGAAAAGTAGACAAAATTAGTTGTCAATATAATGCACTATCGCAGGGGTGCATATTTGTTGATGACTGGCTGTGGACCTGGTCAACTAGCGATATGATGGGAATTGTCTGTGGAAATGGTGGCTGCGATTGCAGATAAACTTAAGAATAAGAGTCTAGAAATAATGGCGCCATCGGACCCTGAAATAATAATAGCTGAGAGAGGAGGAATATCATCTTCTATAGAAGCAATCTTTTTGTACAACATGGAGTTCAAGGTCAGACAGGAAGGAGACAGTGCCGCAAAACGACAATCTTTACATATAAGTGGAAGCAACAAATAAAAATGAAGACGGGTTGGCAGCATTCCAAATCGGGGAAGAAGTTTGGTTGGGTGAAGCTGCCCAATGACAGTTGATGGAATGCCTCGGCATATTTTGGAATTTGAGTATGGGGCTCGCTCGGTTAATAGAGACAAGAGCATTGAAAATGGAGGAGATAGAAACAAAACAGTGCGAACACAAAGACCGGATAGAGGGCGGCGTACATCTCTGGATGTGAAATGATCTTTCGCTTCCTGGAAGAAAAGGAAGTCGCGACAGGTGTGTTCTTTTTTTTATATAAGAAGACTTAAAGATAAATAAAAACAGATCAGGGAAAGGAGGAATTATGGGAAGTAGGAGAGAGAGAGAATACTTCACGAAATCAGATGACAGTTTAGAGAGAGAATAAGGAAAGAAAGAAGACTCAAATTATTATGCCCCCCCCCCTACTCTTCATATTGATACATCCATTTTGTTTATCTTCCTAAGTTTTTCTTTTAAGCTTCAATTATTTATAATTTTTAAAACGGTAGAGAGACCGATCAAATGCCGATTTTTTTCTTTTTAAATAAAATATTATTTATTTAAAATTCAAATTTTCGATTCATAAAAGAATCTTCATCAGGACGATACAGACAATTTAAAAAAAATTTTTTTTTTTTAAGTGACATGTTGTCACTTAGTCTTGAACTTCTGTTCTTATTGAAGTCTGGTGTGTAATGTCCGATATAAGTGGTGTGTCTTGGATACGCACGTGTAAGTTATGAATAAAATATTTCCAATGTTTGAATGCATTTTAAATTTGTAATTTTTAAAGCGGTAAGAAGACAAATAAATGCAGACTTTTTTTTGATAAAATATAATTAATTTAAGATTCAAATTTTTGATTCAGCGGGATACAGACAATATTTTTTTTTTTAGCGACATGTTGTCACTTAGTCTTGAACTTCTGGAAATATTTTATTCAATTATTTAATTAGAATGCTGGGAATAGACCGCATACTTTAAACATCCAAATCTAGTATTTCAAATGAATCTAAAATCAAAAAGCACTGGGGTTTATTTACACGTGATATTTAACTTGAAAATAATTTCTCTTTAAAAGCAAAATTGATAGAAAATTAATTGAGTTTCATAAGGATCAGTATTCACGGCAATATCTTGTGCTACACTTTTAGCAGATACTAAATAAGTAAGTACATCACCAAAGAATGTGTGACCCAAGTTGTCTTTGGAGGACGTGGTCAAAATAAAGCAGACTGCCAATGTAGACGTAAGGGGCTACTGAGAATTAGGGTGAAAGTTTTAGGGGTCATCCTGAATTGGGAGCTGTGCAGCGAGATGTCGGTACAGTCGGGGAAACAGGGAGTTGGAGGGGATTCCAAAAGCCGGCAGCATGAGGAAAATAGAAGCTATTGCAGTAGAAGGCTCTCCGGCATCTGGGGACCTCCACAGTGAATGGATGGGATTTTGCTGATTGTCGGTTTGGGCGAGTGTATTTATGTTGAGGGAGCACCAGAGTAGCCAGTTCATCGGAGCACAATCCATTGAAGTATTTGTAAAACAAGCACAAGGATGCAACATTGTGGCGATGGAACATGGGCTGGAGCTTGGTTGACAGTGAGGGACCTCTTAAGTTGGCGACTCTTTTTTGGACCTTGTCTAAGAGGGAGAGACTAGTGGATGGTGCACCAGCCCAGATGTGACAACAATACTCCATGCATGGGTGGGTGGTGGGTTTGTAGAAATATAGGATACTGTCAGGTGGGAAAAGTTTACTAGCACGGTAGAGGGAGCCAACCTTCTTTGCAGCAGCCTTGGCAATGTCTTCAATGTATTTGTTCCAGTTCATGTGAATGTTAGGCTGAGGAGCTTGAATGATGAACTCTCAGGTAGAATGTTATTTGCCATGACAATTGCTGGTTGAAGAGGTTTCTTGTAGTTATTGAAGGAAAGTAGCTTTGTCTTTTCAGCATTAAAAGTTACCGTCCATTTTTTTATCCCAATCCACTAGGCTGGTGTTCACTTTCTAAGGATTCAGCCATTGCCTCGGATATGCGTGCATCTGTTTTACTCACATGATGAGAGTAGAGTGTGATGGCGTCGGCAAATTACCCATCTCAGACACAATGTCATCAGTAATGGCACATGTGAAAGGTTCAATTAAATATCAATTAGTGAAAATCGAATTCTTGGGAAATAAATTTGCTTGGCCTGTAGCTATGATAAAATCGTTGCATTTTACTAACACACTTGGCACTTTTTTTTTTTGGGGGGGGGGGGTAAAAATGGAAATCTCAATTAGTGACAGAAAACTTAAATGCTATTCAAAAGTCAAGATTTCTTTAAAGATTAAGCTAACCAGACAATACATATGGCTCTTCTACACAAGGAAAGATAAAAACGAATCACTAAATCATGAATAAAGTATACCCCAAAAATCAAACTGACAGATGATATGATCCAGGCATTGTAATTGGCCATGATGGGAGACAGATACTGGTTAGGTCCCATGGTACCTATTATATGTTTTCAGTTTTAGACGCCTTTCATTGACAGAATGAGAAAACATCATTAGAAATCCTTGGTGAAAACAATAAACAAGAAGAACTCGTCTCATCAATGATGGGGGAAAGGATCAACAGGATAATGCCATCGAGAATGAAGATAAGAACGAGCGTGAAACAAATGAGCTAAGTAACGCAAAGGTGATCTTGTTATTTTTATTCATTTATTTTGCGTTAGAGAGAGAGAGTGGGAATCAGAGAGTGAGTGAGAAAGAGAGAGGGTTGGAAAGAGAGGGAGTAAGAAAGCAGAAATTTCTTATTCGTAGTAAAGTCATCAAAACACATCTCTTGTAGTTAGCATTTGCTCTGAATATTCCAAAGATAATTCCTAATATAACTGCGCCAAAGGTCGGCAGTTACAGATGTTTTCTAAATATTTATTTACTGCGACTTGGATGTTTCGAAAGTCAATGAATTGCTAAATGAAAAACTGCAGAGGTATCCCTGCCTTCATCAACCTGCTACCATTTTCCCACATGATTTTCCAGATCCATTTGTCCATCCTGTCAATATTAAAACGCTTTCTGTATTGATCTATATTTTTTTTTCAGCATGCAAGAGAACGGTCGCAATAAATAAATATTTAGAAAACATCTGTGGGATAGGTGTTCAAAAGCCGGTTTATCAATCCGCAGACAATCAGTAAAGGATGCGAGGGAAGTTATGCACAAGTCTCGGCTCTATCATTCAAAGCTTCAGCTTTAGGTCTGCACTTCTGACCAATTCATCTCTAACCCTAAGGATGCGAATCAAACCATCTGTCCAACAAAAAGGCCAGAGAGAGGAGATTCGAAGAATTAGGGGGGGGGGGGGGGGGGGCTGTAATAAAAAAATTTTAAAATGACAGATAATTTACTCATTAGAATAAAACTGAAATGGAGAGTAGGGGCCCCACCATCAGTTTTCAAATTGAGCGCTGCAATTCCTAGCACCAGCCCTGCATATACTAGTGCTTTCCTTCTAAATAATCTATTTCTTCAAGTCTGCAATTAAGGAAAGGGAGTTAACTCAATTATTGAATGTTTGTGTAGTTCCTGTGTTGTAGTCTAGATGGCGCTGAAGATACAATCAAGTTGCCCTGTTGAAAATAGCAATGCTTAATCGCCTCATCTACAAATTGCAATAGATTGTTCCTTTGTAAATCAAGAGTTTGACAGTTCTATGGTTGTGCTTGTTCATCTCAAACAAATAAGGTTACGTCCTCGGACATCACCAAATTATTGTAACAAAGAATGTTATCCAAGAAATGCACATGAAATTGGAATGCTGATTCCTCTTCACGTAAACTAATTATAAAATGGAAGAGTCTAGCAGACGAGAAGGGCAAATAACTCAGTACTACTTAGAGTTATCTCCCCTGACCTATGAGTATGCTTAAAAGCTTAACTACTAGCGCAGTAATACTAATATGAGTGTGACGTATATGAAGCTTAAAAGCCGTACTGTCTCTCAGGCTTCGTCTGAATCTTTACGCTGCTGCAAAGCAGGTGGGCTCCCTCTACTGTGCTAGTAAACTCCTCACACCTGACATTATCCTGTATCTCTACAGAGCCACCATCCGCCCATGCATGGAGTATTGTTGCCACATCTTGGCTGGTGCATCATCTACTAGTCTCTCCCTCCTAGACAAGGTCCAAAAAAGAGTTACTAACTTAATAGGTCCCTCACTATCCACCAAGCTCCAGCTCCTGTCCCATCACCACAATGTTGTATCCTTGTGTCTGTTTTACAAATACTTTAATGGATTGTGCTCCGATGAACTTTCTACTCTGGTGCCCCCTCGACGTAAATACACTAGCCTTGGCAATGTCTTCAATGTATTTGTTCCGTGTTGTTCATTGCTACTTCCCATATCTTCTGTGTCCATAAAAATGGAATATAAATAACTGTAAAAGTTATCTAATAACAAATGACATTTTTAATGAAATGCTACCATCTATTTTTTGTAGTAATATATTTTCTCAGCAGATAAATATTTACGTCTGATGTAAAAAAGTTCAGTTCCAAAAGCAAATATTTTGAATGAAGGTGAACAGATTTGCTTCAGTTTTTTTTTGTTTTTTTTAACTTCAATTCGCGCAGTGTAAATCCTTTGGAAAGAAAAAATATTTCAAAGTATAAATACGATCATTAAATTAAATAAACCATTTAAAAATTGTAAAATTGGAATATAAATTAAAAATGAAAGAACAAAATCGGTGCATTACAACTCTCCATTTTTCAAATTCGAGAGGAAAACAAATGGAGAAAACAAAATTTACAAATATGTAAAAAGACAATGAGAAAATGTTGCTTTTGATTGGGTTTAACTAAACGAATTTTTGATGAAATACCTTCTTTTTTTTTTCAGATTGAATTGAAAAATACGATTATATTTATGTGCTAATTAGCAAAAATAGAGTTGGAAATAAATTGCTATTTGCCCATTGTTCAATATTTAAATGTTCAACATTTAATTGATCAACATTTAAATGTTTGTTGATGTTCAACAAACATTTAAATGTTTGTTGATGTTCAACAAAATAGCATTTAACATTTTAGATTATTCTGTTGCTTATTCAAGAAATAATAGTTATTGCAGCCTCTTTTCTTTCAGCTCAATGTCTATCAGAATTGGTCTGCAAATATTTTCCAAATCTGCTAATGAATGTCTATCATTACTTCGATATTGCTAGCGTGTTAAATTATTCTGTTTTTTAGAGAGACTGTATTGTTTTAATATTTGTAATAAAATGTCTATCATTACTTCGATATTGCTAGCGTGTTAAATTATTCTGTTTTTTAGAGAGACTGTATTGTTTTAATATTTGTAATAAAATGTCTATCATTACTTCGATATTGCTAGCGTGTTAAATTATTCTGTTTTTTAGAGAGACTGTATTGTTTTAATATTTGTAATAAAATGTCTATCATTACTTCGATATTGCTAGCGTGTTAAATTATTCTGTTTTTTAGAGAGACTGTATTGTTTTAATATTTGTAATAAAATGTCTATCATTACTTCGATATTGCTAGCGTGTTAAATTATTCTTTTTTTTAGAGAGACTGTATTGTTTTAATATTTGTAATAAAATGTCTATCATTTGTCTGCAAATTAAATTAGATTTTTTTTTTTTTACTCCAGCATTTTATTTGTGTCGTCACTGTGGTCATGGAGCTGCATTGACTAATAATCTAATCAACATCCCGAGTAGTATGGCATATCGTCAGAGAAATTATACTGTCCAAGGTAAAGAAGAAACAATAATCCAGCTGTTCCGAAATCCTGAAGGTATTTTCTTTTCATTCATCTGTTTTAGTTTTCAGTATACACTGATTAAGTTTAACTATTTTCCTCGTCTTTTGACCTTTTCAATTGTCTCATATTTTGTAATTAACCGAACTAAATTATTAGTTCGCAAGTCAAGAAATCCGGTTGCATAATAATGCCAGATATTGGTATTACAAGTTTAAATTCAAAAGTCCAAGAGTCACTCATGTCCAAATCTCAAAAAATAGTTTCACAAGTTCTGGAACTCTACTTTGTAAACATGCAGATCTAGAATCTTAACTCTCCAGCAATTAAGGTCAAAATAGCATAAAGTGATGACATATCCCAGTTTTTCACACTTGAGTGACGGTCCCTTGTGTTCACATTACTCAAGCTGAAATGTGTCCATGAAAGACATCGTTTTGTTCCAACTTAGTTGTTAGATCACTTTCCTTTGATGATGGTTCATAGTAAATGTCCTTCATCGAACCCTTTTCTTACTTACAATTCAACCTAACCCTAACACCCCCCTCTGTGTGAGATTTGGCCTTGACATTTTGTTGGTAGCAATTGTTAACATAAGTATTAAAAAAAAAAAGCAATGAAGTAAAAGCATAGAACAAACGAAACAAAAAAAACCCAGTAATTATTGAATTAATTACTTATTGAATTAATTAATTCAATAATTAATTAATTATTTAATTAATTAATTATTGAATTAATAAATTATTGAATTAATTAATTATTTAATTAATTAATTATTGAATTAATAAATTATTGAATTAATTAATTATTTAATTACTTAATTATTTAATTAATAAATTATTTAATTAATTATTTATTTAATTAATTAATTATTGAATTAATAAATTATTGAATTAATTAATTATTTAATTTATTAATTATTGAATTAATAAATTATTGAATTAATTAATTATTTAATTAATTAATTATTTAATTAATAAATTATTTAATTAATTAATTATTTAATTAATAAATTATTGAATTAATTAATTATTTAATTAATTAATTATTGAATTAATAAATTATTGAATTAATTAATTATTTAATTAATTAATTATTTAATTAATAAATTATTTAATTAATTATTTATTTAATTAATTAATTATTGAATTAATAAATTATTGAATTAATTAATTATTTAATTAATTAATTATTGAATTAATAAATTATTGAATTAATTATTTAATTAATAAATTATTTAATTAATTAATTATTTAATTAATTAATTATTTAATTAATAAATTATTTAATTAATTATTTATTTAATTATTGAATTAATAAATTATTGAATTAATTAATTATTTAATTAATTAATTATTGAATTAATAAATTATTGAATTAATAAATTATTGAATTAATTAATTATTTAATTAATTAATTATTTAATTAATTAATTATTTAATTAATAAATTATTGAATTAATTAATTATTTAATTAATTAATTATTGAATTAATAAATTATTGAATTAATAAATTATTGAATTAATTAATTATTTAATTAATTAATTATTGAATTAATAAATTATTGAATTAATTAATTATTTAATTAATTAATTATTTAATTAATAAATTATTTAATTAATAAATTATTGAATTAATTATTGAATTAATTAATTATTTAATTAATAAATTATTGAATTAATAAATTATTGAATTAATTATTGAATTAATTAATTAATTAATTATTTAATTAATAAATTATTTAATTAATTATTTATTTAATTAATTAATTATTGAATTAATAAATTATTTAATTAATTATTGAATTAATTAATTATTGAATTAATTATTGAATTAATAAATTATTGAATTAATTAATTATTGAAATTATTTTAATCTTTTCATTTTCAATTTGATAAAAAGAAATTGCCAGTTTATTTGAAAAATACTTAAATGAAGCTTGGTTTAGCTTATTTGTAATTATTTCCTTGCCTCCAACAAAAGGTTAAAAACAATGGGAGTATAATTCAGCTTCTCAAAAAGGGTACAATCAGTCCAGTCCTCGGGCGACAGGCAATATCCTGATCAGGAGGAAGTAATGCCCGGGATGGTTGAAGAGTAGATACTTTTTTATCTTCTTTTTATTTCTGGAAGGCTTTGATTTGACTCATGTTGAAATGTAAAAAGTAACATATTCCAAGGTTAACTAATATCACAATCTTCTCAAGTTTCTTTTTTGACACACAGCACAGAAATCCTTTTTATTGAGTATCAAGAGCTTTCGCCACATTTTAATCAAGAAAGTTCATACTAAACTCTTTATCCAATTCATGTAAAATGTAAAATTTCTCCATTCATTCTTTTGGTACTGGTATAGATTGGGACCCAAATTCTGTGCCAACTTTGCATCGTCATCTTCGGGTAGTTAACATTAGCTGCCGCAAAAAGCCAATGCAAAGACTGACCAAGGCACTAAGACAAAATTAGCCAATCAGCTGTCAGCAGATGACCAATTTTCAAGAGATCTCGATAAATTTGTCAAATCAGAAAATTAATTTTAATGATTTAGTTGAGCGAATTCAATCTTCCGAACGAGTCATCTCCTGCTAAGAACGACGTCAAATAGATAAGAAGAAAAAAATGCAGAAACTGCGAATATATGTGCAGGTTAACGCCAAGGAGCAAGCTGACGGACAAATATGCATGGAGATGCACAAATACTAACTGCAGAGCATGAACATCTGTACGGAAGGTCACGTTTTTTTCTCAAGCAAAAATGGATCTCAATAAGGTACTTAAATTAATATACTTGTGGTCCCAAGAAATGGCAACGTTAAAAAAAATCATTTATTTAAACTTTTCTTGAAAAACACTTGTTTAGCTATGTTTCGGTCTGCATATATAAAACAATAGACTTTCTACCAATTTTCTGTGTATATAAAAAAAATGGACTGTTTACCAGTTGACTGTTTTATTTCTTGGACAAAAAAAAAAGTTATTGGAAACTTTTCTTGAAAAAAAAATTGTTTATTAACAGTTGATTAGTTATGCTTTCTTTGTTTTATAAAAACAAAAAACTTTTCTTGAAAAAAATTGTTTATTAACAGTTGATTAGTTATGCTTTCTTTGTTTTATAAAACAAAAAAACTTGAAAAAAAATTGTTTATTAAAAGTTGATTAGTTATGCTTTCTTTGTTTTATATTAAAAAAAAACTTTTCTTGAAAAAAAAATTGTTTACTAACAGTTGATTAGCTATGCTTTCTTTGTTTTATATAAAAAAACTTTTCTTGAAAAAAAATTGTTTATTAACAGTTGATTAGCTATGCTTTCTTTGTTTTATAAAAAAAAAACTTTTCTTGAAAAAAAATTGTTTATTAACAGTTGATTAGCTATGCTTTCTTTGTTTTATAAAACAAAAAACTTTTCTTGAAAAAAAATTGTTTATTAACAGTTGATTAGCTATGCTTTCTTTGTTTTATAAAACAAAAAACTTTTCTTGAAAAAAAATTGTTTATTAACAGTTGATTAGCTATGCTTTCTTTGTTTTATAAAAAAAAAACTTTTCTTGAAAAAAAAATTGTTTATTAACAGTTGATTAGCTATGCTTTCTTTGTTTTATATAAAAAAAATTTTTTTTTCAAAAACCTTTGACGGCTTTTTACGACGCAAAGTTGACAGAAATTGGGTCCCAATCTATATCAGTACCATTCTTTTTATGCATAACAAAGATTATTACAACTTTTGACCATTTTATCAACAATCTTCAATTAGTGATGGAATTCTGTTACCTTGAACACGTGCTGTCATCGGGTGGAGGCTGTGAATACGTGGCAGCTACATTTTCCAAGTCTGCTTGGAGACAGTTTAGAGAGCTGCAACCAATTCTGACAAAAAGACACTTGCCAGCAGCTACGAGAGGTTGTGTATACTCCTCATGTGTCAGAAGTATGAATCCGACCCTGAGCTGTCTCGGCCGGCACACTAAAGAAACTGCACCTAATAACAAGGCAATGGTCAGATGGATCTGTTTGGTGAGACCTGAACAGAGCATGACTTTTGGATCTCTGCTCGCGCAGGTCAACTTGGAAAGCCTCGCGGACGTTATGCAGAAGAGCAGACTGTGTTCGCTGAGGCACATTGAGTGACAGTTGAAGTGCTAGCAGAGACCACCTCTGGCAGACCCAAGTTATCTTGGGAGGACGTGATCAAACGTGATAGGAGAGCCTTGGATTCCATTGGGCCTCACCAAAGACAAGAATGAAGGGGAAGACTTAGATTGAGACTGGACAATCAGGCCCCCACCCTCATCAGAGGATTAATTATGGCCTGATTCAACAAATAAACCGGTTGTTGTTGTTGATGACGATGATGATGTCTGGCTGTGTCAAAAGGATTTTTTTTTTTTCTTTACATAGTTCACCCCCAAACAAGACTGGTCGCCACTGTAAATGTAAGGGGCTACATAGAAAAGTAACTCATTTTCAAATTTTGCTTTATGTAATACTCTATTTTATATGCTTTTTTACTTTTTTTTTTTTTACTTTTTTTTTACATAATTTTTTTTTTTACATAATTTTTTAAAAACTTTTTTTTACTTTAAAAAAAAAAAAAAATTTTTACTTTATGCAATAAAGCACTCTACATGATCGTACCAGTATAACAGGTTCACAGTTAGGATAGCATCTATGCTGGGCAAATGTATTGCTTTCAGAAAATCTACCGACCTAACACATTGTCTTTGGTCAGATTTCACATTGGAGATCATCTAATTGATCTGTCATTGCACTGCAGTCTGGCGAGAGGACGAGGTGAGTGCCCAGCATTTGCTGCCATATAATTGTTTTACCATGTTATTGGCAATATAATAATGTACTTTTTTTATTTATTTATTGTTTATTTTAATGGAAATCGCTCCAGACAATGCATAAAGCCACTTGATGTAAGGAGCTAAAAAAAAATACTTCAAGGTCAAAAGCAGAAAACAGCAATTCTTCCTCCTTTGTCAGAAACATCGTTCATGGAATGTGATGACTAAAGGACAAACTCATTTTCAAATTTTGTTTTATGCAAATGTAGAGAACTATACTACACTTTGATCAACAAACTTGTTCAATTATTCCATCGAATTACATTAGTTGTATAATACAATGCTATGAAATACTTAAACAAGTATGGCAACTTTCAATTACCGTTCAAAACAAATTTCACCGTTTATAACATGTTATTAATCTTTATTTCTCTTTATTTTTAGGAAAATATTTTGAAGTAATCACATTATCAAATGCAGATGTTTTAAAAGTTGATAAGGTAAGTTGTGTCTTCATTCTGATCAATAAACTGTGAGCTCTTCTTCAGAAACTTAGTTTATTTTATTGAGTGCGGATTTTTTATTTATACTTTTTTTCTTGTGTAAAAATGGAATTAATAGATAAATGTTCATTTATTTGAAATATTTTATACCATTTTAATTCTTAAAATATTATAAAATATATAACATTTTCACATTTTAATTCTTAAAATGTTATAAAATATAACATTTTATAACATTTTAATTCTTAAAAATGTTATAAAATATATAACATTTTATAACATTTTAATTCTTAAAAATGTTATAAAATATATAACATTTTATAACATTTTAATTCTTAAAAATGTTATAAAATATATAACATTTTATAACATTTTAATTCTTAAAAATGTTATAAAATATATAATATTTTAATTCTTTAAAATGTTATAAAATATATAACATTTTAATTCTTAAAAATGTTATAAAATATATAACATTTAAACATTTTAATTCTTAAAAATGTTATAAAATATATAACATTTTAACATTTTAATTCTTAAAATGTTATAAAATGTTTGAAGCTGAATCCACATTTGATTTTAGAAAATCCAATGTGATCCATTATGTTGAAAGTAAAAGATTGGACAAAATAGTAGCTAGTTAGCAGTAATTTGTAATTAACTGAACAAGTCTCTCACTTAGCTATCTATGTATTTCTCTCAACCGCTCTCACTGTATGTCTAATATCATTTTAATGCCTCTGTGAGCATTTACAGAAAGAGTGACTCTCTTTTTTCAGCATTGCTTCTTAATTGCTTTATTTTGCCATTTAATTTACATAGTGTGTTCGTACACACCGTAAATACATATGTAAATTAGATAACGAAATAATAAGTCCCTTTACTTCAATATTATGTTTTTTTTTCGGAAGAATGCCTTAAAGTTAATTGTTATTTCAACCTTTTTTTTTTTAAATTTCTTTTTAACATAGTTCACCCCAAACAAGGCAGGTTGCCACTGTAGACATAAGGGGCTACTGAGAATTAGGGTTTAAGTTTTGGTGGTCATCCTATGTTGGGAGCTGTGGTGCAGCAAGACGTCTGTTTACATTAGTTTTAAACTTCTGCATGTCAGTACAGTTGGGGAAACAGGAAGCCGGGGAAAAGTTCCATTGGTCAGCAGCACAAGGAAAGAAGCTATTGGAATAGAAGGCTCTCCGGCATCTGGGGACCTCCACAGTGAATGGATGGGACTTAACTGATTGTCGGGTAATGTTTTCTTTGAATTTGGTGCCGTTTTCTCTTTTTAAGCTAAGTGTAAAACCTGAATTTGTATTTTAGAGAGCATTTCTGTGCAATTATTTCTTTTGATTATTTGCTTGCAATGTGACAAACTGTTACATCTTGATGTTTATACGTTTCGGTTCAATTACAACTCAGAAAAATGAAGGAAGTACGAAGTAGAACCATTAACAGATTTATTTAACAAACACTGATTAAATTAGAATGTAAAAAAAACGCTGAACGCGAGATGCTTGTGCGACCGTTCTGTTTACATTTCACTGTCTGCAGACGACATCTTTAATTGCCAGGGGCGATAACTCTTATTTTACTTTAAGGGAAATAACTCGATTTTGATTTGTTAGGTTGACCTAACACAAACAACGAATTAGAAGATAACATTCATATAAGAAATAACTAAATTCGCTTATTGTGTTTCTTTATGATCTGGTCAACTTGTTTCAATGGATCTTTTCCAGATAAGAATGCTATTAAAAAAAAGAAGTCTTTCAATGTATTCCCATATCTAACTTTTCAACTCATAAAATTGCTTTTGAGGAAAATGCATTTTTAGAATCGAGATTAATTATGCATACACAAAATATTATAGCTGAATAAATTATTATACTAAAGCTGTAGAATTTGGATTATTTGTATGATTTGTAGAATTTGGATTATTCGGGTTACTGTTCTCATCTTGATTGTTATTCTCACAACTTTTCGACCGCTGTAACCTCCAGCCTTCTTCAGGTGTATCTTTTCAAACTCGGGAATATTTCTGTCGAACTCGGGAATCTGAACGGAATTTCAAACGGAACCTTTTATTTAATCCACAGGGGTAGCATGCTCTTTTTCCGTCAGCCATGACTGGAAGAAGTCTTCAGTAATTCACAATTCTTTGTATCGCCTGCACCGAGAATAATAACTGTTTGAAGTATTTTCGATACAAATTTTATGTACATATCCAGAACTAGAGTAGAAATAGATACACCAATTTTCAGAAGCTCTTGTAGTTTTGAAGATATTAACATTTATTCAAAGTACGCAAAATAAAAATGAAAACTTAAGGGTGACGGGAAATGACAATCGTTTTTTTTTTTGTTGTTGAATTTGTTTCTTGTCTAAATTTTCTACAGACTCGATTATAAAGATGTCGGAATGCGTCATTTTCTTGACTTGCTCAATTCTACTTACATTCAATTTCAAATGAAAGATTTCCTGAGAAGACACTTTACTAATTTTTATTTGCTATTTAAAAATATTGCACCCATCGACACTTATCTAAAAAGGTCCGTGTGATTTGATGCTTTCAGCAAGCTTTGAGGGACGAGTTGTTGCAGAAATACAGGAGTCATACTAATAACACCACTTTAGGGGTGAGTAAAATGCACCGCCCTTCACGTCAGACCACTTTGCTTTGCCGCAACAAAAAAAGATTGGCGTTTTGTAGAGTTTACTTTAATATTTTTGGGGTTTCATTTTGTTTATTTTGATCATTTCTTCCTCCTTCTTCTCCTCCTCCTCCTACCCCTGTTGTTTAGATGACAACTCTAATCCTTTTTTTGCTTGTAATACAGCATTTTAGGATACAATTTATTCTGGAGTCACTACTAGCAACAAATGATGGAAGTACATTTATATGAATATCTTATATTAATGTAGTTGTCCCCTGCTATGTTTGCGTTAAATGTGAATACATACGCCTGAGCCAGAGCCACATTTGTTGAATTTTTTTTTCACAATCATTTTCTTACGTAATTTCATCTGTCGAAAAACAAAACATTTATTTGACTACATTTATTAAAGCCCCGACTAAATACCTCAAATGTAAACCTGAACGTAGAACCAAATTTGATATTTTCATGTTTTTATTGAATAGTCATTTATGTTTCTGTATGCTATCACCCTACCCTAACCCTAAACCTCATCCGCAAAAAAGCATAAGAATATTCATATTGTCACACCTACTTAAATAACCCTAACCCTAACCCTAACCCGCATATGTGAGTTTAAACATTTGAAGAGTTCAAACGCAAAACGCGATAAATCCAATTCGTTTTAATTCAGACCGTAAACAATAAAAACACGAATATATAAAATCTAGACTTCGAATGAAAACTGATTTTAATTGAAATCAAAAAGAAGTTATTTCGGTATCATATTATGTAACACACAGTTTTGGAGTGTCGTCGAGTGTTGAAATGCAACACTTTTTGTAGGGACATTTTCGTGATTTTGAAAATGGAGTTCATCGCATTTTGCATTCAAACTCTTCATTTGTCATTTTTGTTGAATTTTGTATTTGATTGTTTTTGTTTACTTTCATTCATCCCAAACAAGGGGGCACATTTCCATTGAAACGTAAGGGACTACTGTGATTTAGGGACCATACCTATAGGGGCATCCTAAGTAGGGAGTTGAGCAGCAAAATGTCTGTTCACATCACATTTAAATTTCTGCATGTTAGTACAGTCAGGGAAGCAGGAGACAGGGAGATAATTCCAAAGTCTAGCAGTTCAAGGGAAGAAACTATTAGAGTAGAAAGCTTTCCGGCATCTGGGGAGCTCTGCAGTGAAGGGGTGGGATTTTGCTGATTGTCGGGTTGGTCGGGGGTATTTATGTTGAAGGGGCACCATTGCAGCGATGGGAATTAGTAAGGGAAGTCTCCTCTGTTTTCATTTATTCATGACTAAAAAGAAGTAAATTATTGATCAAGACTACATATTAAAATTGAACAACATGGACCAATGTTTGGTATAAAAGTCTGGTGAAACAGATTATTTTATCTACTTGTTAAGAAAGCTTTTCTACTCAATCAAGTACTGTATATATATAACCCCCCCCCCTTTTTTTTTTATTTATTTTTTTTTTTTTTATTTTACTTATATTTTTTCATATATTTTTTAATTTATATTTTTTCATTTATTAATTTTCCAACGAATGTTAAGTCTGCAATATCTTGGATTTAGTTAGTTTGTCTGGGAATTTAAACTGCATTTTACATTTTTTTTTTTTTAATGACTCAAAGCTTCTTTAGACTATATATATATATATATATATATACTAGCAGAGGGAATGAAAGTAGTCCTTACATAGTAATAAACTTATTTTAACATTTTCTCTTAGGAAAAAAGCTTATAAAAAACAAAAATTAATAAATTTAATTAATATCTGTATCTAATGTATAAATTAATTTGGTCAGATTTTCAACCCGATATAACAATGCATCTGACAAATATTTGATTCTGACTAGACTTATTCCATTTATTATCTTCCGTTATGTTTTTTACTTGAATATAATGTCTTTTGGTTCAATTTTTTATGAAAATAATTATTCTGGATAGGAATAATAATAAACTAAAGACATTTTTCCTTCCTGACATAATCTGCTTGCACCCTTGATAAAAAAGTTTTGTCATTTTGCTATCTATTTCGTCTATCAGACAAACAATTGCATGTGTTTCCGAGATGTAGGAGGTAACACTGCTTTCCCTAGATTGCTCCACTTAACCTTGATCCCCATCTTATAATGTTAAGTGTTTAGCAAGGTGGCATTAAGTACCATTTTTTTTTTTAGTCATTGGTGTTACTCGACCGAGGATTAAACTCCGGTCTTCCGAACCATTAGCAAAAATTACATATATGATAAAGACAGGAATAAAATGTTCCAACGTAATGGAAAAGGAAAAAGGAAAACCAAAATAATATTTATGTATTCATCAACGTTTCGTCTTTATTGATAGACTTCCTCAGCATATGTTTGAAGAAAAATCATACACGTACAAACATTTTTTGTCAGCAGGCTCAGAGTGGAGGTACTAAGGACAGTTTTTAATAGAACAAATATGAAAGAGTTATACCAAAGTTATTAATTAGAGAATTTTTTTAACCGACAGTTTTGCTTCATAGAAAAGTGTATTTAAGTGAAATATTTTAATGAGTTTTGGGTAATTAAGACATTCTTTCATACCAAGTTATTATAGTTATTATAACTGGGAGACATCTTACAGAAAATAGTCAGTTAAATTACTTCAATTTCAACCTCAGAAAAGTAAATTTCCGTTTAAGTTGCTGCAAGTCGTTTTACAAGATTTTCTAATTTCCCTGAAAATGACTGGAGAGAAAAAATACGAAAAACAAATGCAAAATGAATTTTGGAAGTTTTCTCTATTCATTCTGCCGCCATCACCATCAGATCAAAGCAGGCAGCTGACATAAGTTAGCGCATTTACCAATGTGCATTTTAATATACATGTTTTTTTTTTTCTTCCTTTTATTCTTTTTAGGCGCACAGAGAGGAAAGCTGGTTTCCTGGTTTTAGTTGGTCGATCTGCGTCTGCCCAAGTTGTGGTATTCATTTGGGTTGGTGAGTATTATGATTTTATATTGTTGCAAACATATTGGCTACTTGGTAGAATTTAAAAAAATTTATTATAGAGATTCCAAACAATTCCGGTTCTGATCTAAAAAGTGTATTATTCCGTTTCGAATCCTGTGTTTGATGCAAAGTTGAAAACTACATTACAAGAAAGAAGTGAGAAACTGCGATTTTGTTCTTAATCCTGATGTCTTATTATTCAGTAATTCAAGACACCAGCCAACCACGAATAAAAACATTTTTTTTTTGCGTATGTTTTAACTGCATTACAAAAAATAAGTGAGAAACTGCAATTAAACCGTTTCTAAACATTCAGTAATAAATCTCACAATTATCAGATAATGAAAATCTAAAAGTTTGTGAGAAAACATTCAAATAAAAGAACTTGCATCAAACAGAATAATTTTGCTAATAAATGTGATTTCGTCTCAAATCATGGAAATTCACGTCAAATGAATGTCATCCAGAGAGGAAAATCGCCATCTGTAATTGTTGCATTTTTTGGTGCATAGCGGTAAGATGTGACACAAGGTCAGAAAGTGGGATTTGAAAAGCCAGCGCCCGAGAAGGTGAGCACTCTGGCCTACAAAAAATGCCTGGGAAGCCCTGTCGGCATTCCCCGGCAGGGCGCCTCAGGCAGTAAGCAATAAACTTACTCCTCCCCAAAGAGGGGAGACAAAGCCTGGGAGGATGGACCTTCTAGAACTGCACAGGACAAACCCATAGACCGGCGTCATCAAGCCCTGAAGACCAAGACAATACCGATCTATAGGGTGTAGTATCCATCAGAACAGATACTACACTTTGATCTTAGTCAAAAGGCCGAGAAACGCGCTTACGTCCCCTGATTTTGTCTCCGGTTACCTTAAGATGTCTGCCTTCGAACATGTCAATTCACTGTTCCTGAAAAATGGATTTTGCTTATAATTAAATTCTACTCGATAATTTTTCCTACTTTTTGGTGACGAAACTTATTTAAATCTGCTGCGTAAGTATATAATACTGTTTTGTTGTTGTGTGGTATTAATAATTTAATACGGACGCTTCTCTGTACAAGCACCGAAATTGCACTCATTCTAATTTAAGTTTCACGATAGGAAAATGTACTTTCGATTTTAATATAATATTATGTATTCAATTTTCTTATTTTTGTAGGCATTTCGAAGCTATAGAACCCGATGCAATAACTGGAAAACGACAAAGTTTTTTTGGTTTAATACTAAACCATTTGTTGCACCAGTTACGTGAGTTGTTGCTTTTCTTTTATAAAAATAAAAAAATTAAGCATTCAATTAACATCTCGTTAATATATCCGTTCTTTACACACGTCTGCATTCTAATTTAAGATGTTTGCTGACTTCGATACCATGACTTTTTCTTTATTTTTTATTCTGTAACATTTATAATTTTTAAACAAAATAAGAAAATATATTACATTGATCCATTCGGTGAAAAAGTAAACTATACGATTTAATAATTCAATAAATAATTAATAAATCCCTTATTCGTCACTTGGACTTTGTTTAGTTCAATATCGAGAAATCCTGATTCCTTATATATAATCGTATCACAGTCAATAGTTTTCTTCGAATGTCCGGCTGGCTTGGTAGGCCGAGAGCAAACTCAAAGCGTTTCCACAAATAATGACGATCGAGAGGCGCTCGTAAAGCCAATATAATTCGCGATTGTCTCCGGTGTTGCGCGTCATTAATAGACCAAGGCTGCCGAGGTAGTCGCATGTGACAGAGCCAATCACTCCACTCGTCTCCACAGCGATCGGTTGAAATACAAATCTGTCGAGAAGATTGTCATATTTTGACCACTTGTGGCTCGCTGCTGACGCTGCTGCATGTCCAGGGTTTGGATATCCAGAGAAAAGTCAACAAAGTTATTTTCTTACATAAAAAATGAAAATTGTCGACAGAAAAATTTTCCTCAGGGGAGATAATCACCCACTTTCTAAAAGAATGTAACTGATTATCTCCCCTGAATTTAAGAGTCTCAAGTGTGGGTTTTAATCATGCCTGGAGTTGTTGAAAACGGTTATTTGAAAAAAGATAAATAAATAATCAGAACTGTGATAGAATCGGCAACAAACTCTGGACATGCAGCAGTATCAGCAGAGAACCGCAAGCGGTCAAAATATGCCGATCTTCTTGAGAGATTTGTATTTCAACCAATCGTTGTGGAGACAAGTGGAGTGATTGGCTCTGCCACACGCAACTTCCTCGGCAGCCTTGGTCTATTAATGACGCACAACACCGGAGACAAATCTTGAATTGCCTTGGCTATGCTATTGCCATTTGTAGAAACGTTTTGAGTCTGCTCTCGGCCTGCCAAGCCAGCTGGACATTCGAAGAAAACTATTGATTGTGATACGATCATATATAAGGAATCAGATTTTTTTGCTACTGAACTAAACAATGTCCAAGTGACGAATAAGGCATTTTAAAAAAAATAAAACAAACTGAACGTTTGAAGTTTAATAAAATAGCTGATTACCTTATGTAGCATACTCTTTGCTGAGTCGATTTTGAATGATGTATATTTAACGATAGCGTGTACGTTTGTTCAACCCATTTCAAATATTATTAGACAATCGACATACGATTGTAATTCAATATGTTTGTGTCTTTAGTGACCGTCCCTTCCCCCCTTTCTTTCAGTGGGGGAGAACATGGTACGTCTATTTCTTATGGACTTGAATTAATGTTTTATTTTAAACAGAATTTTATTTTTAATTCTTATTTTAGTCATCCTTGAATGTGGAAAATGTCATTTCTCATTATTTATGAATATTTGACCTCACGCAGCTGCTGTGCTGAGTTTTCTCATATCAAATTTCATAACTATTTGTGTTTTGTTTTTAGATGCAGACAGCCTTATCATGGTGCCAAAAAGTTATGGAAGCTGAACTGCGATAATTACAATTTAAAAAAATTGATAATTACAATTTAAAAAAATTGATAATTACAATTTTAAAAAAATAAAAACAAAAAACTTTGCCTGCAATGAATTTTGTAAATAAAATGTTTCAACTTGGATGTTGGCTTTGTCATTTTTATATTTTTTCTGTTAAATAAAAGGGTTTTACTTTCAAATGACGTGTTCTTGATAGAATAACTCTTAAAAGTAAAACTCTTTTAAGTCAAATATTCCCCTCCTCCTCCCCCTCCCTCCACAAATGGCATCTACCTTTTCTATGGAAGAACCTCAAAAACCTTCAGTTAATTCTTAATCATTACATAAAGATTTAAAAAGAAATTAATTTGTATTTCGTAATAGTAGTAGCTTGTGTTTTATCCACGATACAAAGTGTGACACATACAGGTAGGTAGAGCACTATTAGGTACTAGTGTATTAATATGGACATTAAATATTAATGAACATTTTTTTTTTTGTCACATTCAGAGATAATTAAATTGTCTGCTTGTCTGCATTTTGTCAAACACCTTTCATTTCTTTTACAGGGTGTTCAAGATAAATTTGATATTTCAGAACCATTTAATAGTGGTAAAGGATATCTATTTCTGTGTCGTGGGTTTGAGAACTGGACGACTGGAAATCACCAGAATATCGGAAGAGCAGACAACATAAAAATGGGAAAACCTAAGGTTGAGTGACACCGAGGAACTCAGAGGAATGGAGAGAGAACTTGTTGCCAATTCATGTGTGGCAATCCTATGGGATAGGTACAGGTGAAGGAAGAAACTGAATTTTGTTCTTGAATGTTCAGTTTAATATTCAAGGAGTGATTCATATTTTGAAAACAAACATAAATCACTGAAATGAACAAGATTTGTTATGGTATCAAATTCAAAGTACAGAATATTATGGTGTGGATTGTGGCCCTTTGTGGTTGTGAATTCGATTACATTAAAGGATTGTGGCCCTTTGTGGTTGTGAATTCGATTACATTAAAGGATTGTGGCCCTTTATGGTTGTGAATTCGATTACATTAAAGGATTGTGGCCCTTTATGGTTGTGAATTCGATTACATTAAAGGATTGTGGCCCTTTATGGTTGTGAATTCGATTACATTAAAGGATTGTGGCCATTTATGGTTGTGAATTCGATTACATTAAAGGATTGTGGCCCTTTATGGTTGTGAATTCGATTACATTAAAGGATTGTGGCCCTTTATGGTTGTGAATTCGATTACATTAAAGGATTGTGGCCCTTTATGGTTGTGAATTCGATTACATTAAAGGATTGTGGCCCTTTATGGTTGTGAATTCGATTACATTAAAGGATTGTGGCCCTTTATGGTTGTGAATTCGATTACATTAAAGGATTGTGGCCCTTTGTGGTTGTGAATTCGATTACATTAAAGGATTGTGGCCCTTTGTGGTTGTGAATTCGATTACATTAAAGGATTGTGGCCCTTTGTGGTTGTGAATTCGATTACATTAAAGGATTGTGGCCCTTTATGGTTGTGAATTCGATTACATTAAAGGATTGTGGCCCTTTATGGTTGTGAATTCGATTACATTAAAGGATTGTGGCCCTTTATGGTTGTGAATTCGATTACATTAAAGGATTGTGGCCCTTTATGGTTGTGAATTCGATTACATTAAAGGATTGTGGCCCTTTGTGGTTGTGAATTCGATTACATTAAAGGATTGTGGCCCTTTGTGGTTGTGAATTCGATTACATTAAAGGATTGTGGCCCTTTATGGTTGTGAATTCGATTACATTAAAGGATTGTGGCCCTTTATGGTTGTGAATTCGATTACATTAAAGGATTGTGGCCCTTTATGGTTGTGAATTCGATTACATTAAAGGATTGTGGCCCTTTATGGTTGTGAATTCGATTACATTAAAGGATTGTGGCCCTTTGTGGTTGTGAATTCGATTACATTAAAGGATTGTGGCCCTTTGTGGTTGTGAATTTGATTACATTAAAGGATTGTGGCCCTTTATGGTTGTGAATTCGATTACATTAAAGGATTGTGGCCCTTTATGGTTGTGAATTCGATTACATTAAAGGATTGTGGCCCTTTATGGTTGTGAATTCGATTACATTAAAGGATTGTGGCCCTTTATGGTTGTGAATTCGATTACATTAAAGGATTGTGGCCCTTTATGGTTGTGAATTCGATTACATTAAAGGATTGTGGCCCTTTATGGTTGTGAATTCGATTACATTAAAGGATTGTGGCCCTTTGTGGTTGTGAATTCGATTACATTAAAGGATTGTGGCCCTTTGTGGTTGTGAATTCGATTACATTAAAGGATTGTGGCCCTTTGTGGTTGTGAATTCGATTACATTAAAGGATTGTGGCCCTTTATGGTTGTGAATTCGATTACATTAAAGGATTGTGGCCCTTTGTGGTTGTGAATTCGATTACATTAAAGGATTGTGGCCCTTTGTGGTTGTGAATTCGATTACATTAAAGGATTGTGGCCCTTTGTGGTTGTGAATTCGATTACATTAAAGGATTGTGGCCCTTTGTGGTTGTGAATTCGATTACATTAAAGGATTGTGGCCCTTTGTGGTTGTGAATTCGATTACATTAAAGGATTGTGGCCCTTTGTGGTTGTGAATTCGATTACATTAAAGGATTGTGGCCCTTTGTGGTTGTGAATTCGATTACATTAAAGGATTGTGGCCCTTTGTGGTTGTGAATTCGATTACATTAAAGGATTGTGGCCCTTTGTGGTTGTGAATTCGATTACATTAAAGGATTGTGGCCCTTTGTGGTTGTGAATTCGATTACATTAAAGGATTGTGGCCCTTTGTGGTTGTGAATTCGATTACATTAAAGGATTGTGGCCCTTTGTGGTTGTGAATTCGATTACATTAAAGGATTGTGGCCCTTTATGGTTGTGAATTCGATTACATTAAAGGATTGTGGCCCTTTATGGTTGTGAATTCGATTACATTAAAGGATTGTGGCCCTTTATGGTTGTGAATTCGATTACATTAAAGGATTGTGGCCCTTTATGGTTGTGAATTCGATTACATTAAAGGATTGTGGCCCTTTATGGTTGTGAATTCGATTACATTAAAGGATTGTGGCCCTTTATGGTTGTGAATTCGATTACATTAAAGGATTGTGGCCCTTTATGGTTGTGAATTCGATTACATTAAAGGATTGTGGCCCTTTATGGTTGTGAATTCGATTACATTAAAGGATTGTGGCCCTTTATGGTTGTGAATTCGATTACATTAAAGGATTGTGGCCCTTTATGGTTGTGAATTCGATTACATTAAAGGATTGTGGCCCTTTATGGTTGTGAATTCGATTACATTAAAGGATTGTGGCCCTTTATGGTTGTGAATTCGATTACATTAAAGGATTGTGGCCCTTTATGGTTGTGAATTCGATTACATTAAAGGATTGTGGCCCTTTGTGGTTGTGAATTCGATTACATTAAAGGATTGTGGCCCTTTGTGGTTGTGAATTCGATTACATTAAAGGATTGTGGCCCTTTGTGGTTGTGAATTCGATTACATTAAAGGATTGTGGCCCTTTGTGGTTGTGAATTCGATTACATTAAAGGATTGTGGCCCTTTGTGGTTGTGAATTCGATTACATTAAAGGATTGTGGCCCTTTGTGGTTGTGAATTCGATTACATTAAAGGATTGTGGCCCTTTGTGGTTGTGAATTCGATTACATTAAAGGATTGTGGCCCTTTATGGTTGTGAATTCGATTACATTAAAGGATTGTGGCCCTTTGTGGTTGTGAATTCGATTACATTAAAGGATTGTGGCCCTTTGTGGTTGTGAATTCGATTACATTAAAGGATTGTGGCCCTTTGTGGTTGTGAATTCGATTACATTAAAGGATTGTGGCCCTTTGTGGTTGTGAATTCGATTACATTAAAGGATTGTGGCCCTTTATGGTTGTGAATTCGATTACATTAAAGGATTGTGGCCCTTTATGGTTGTGAATTCGATTACATTAAAGGATTGTTGCCCTTTATGGTTGTGAATTCGATTACATTAAAGGATTGTGGCCCTTTATGGTTGTGAATTCGATTACATTAAAGGATTGTGGCCCTTTATGGTTGTGAATTCGATTACATTAAAGGATTGTGGCCCTTTATGGTTGTGAATTCGATTACATTAAAGGATTGTGGCCCTTTATGGTTGTGAATTCGATTACATTAAAGGATTGTGGCCCTTTATGGTTGTGAATTCGATTACATTAAAGGATTGTGGCCCTTTATGGTTGTGAATTCGATTACATTAAAGGATTGTGGCCCTTTATGGTTGTGAATTCGATTACATTAAAGGATTGTGGCCCTTTATGGTTGTGAATTCGATTACATTAAAGGATTGTGGCCCTTTATGGTTGTGAATTCGATTACATTAAAGGATTGTGGCCCTTTATGGTTGTGAATTCGATTACATTAAAGGATTGTGGCCCTTTATGGTTGTGAATTCGATTACATTAAAGGATTGTGGCCCTTTATGGTTGTGAATTCGATTACATTAAAGGATTGTGGCCCTTTATGGTTGTGAATTCGATTACATTAAAGGATTGTGGCCCTTTATGGTTATGAATTCGATTACATTAAAGGATTGTGGCCCTTTATGGTTGTGAATTCGATTACATTAAAGGATTGTGGCCCTTTATGGTTGTGAATTCGATTACATTAAAGGATTGTGGCCCTTTATGGTTGTGAATTCGATTACATTAAAGGATTGTTGACACCTGCGGCACTGCAACAAAAGAGTCTTTGTGGTCAACTGGACCAATGATGAATCCTGGAAGAGATGATGGATACTACACAAGAAGGTTTTGCAACCGTTAGAAAGTGTGAGTATCGTGGTCAGGTCAATCTATGTACTTATATTCATGATGGATGATGGATAGATGGTATCAGAGTTGAACAGGAACGGATAGATGGTATCAGAGTTGAACAGGAACGGATAGATGGTATCAGAGTTGAACAGGAACGGATAGATGGTATCAGAGTTGAACAGGAATCGATAGATGGTATCAGAGTTGAACAGGAATCGATAGATGGTATCAGAGTTGAACAGGAATCGATAGATGGTATCAGAGTTGAACAGGAACGGATAGATGGTATCAGAGTTGAACAGGAACGGATAGATGGTATCAGAGTTGAACAGGAACGATAGATGGTATCAGAGTTGAACAGGAACGGATAGATGGTACCAGAGTTGAACAGGAACGGATAGATGGTATCAGAGTTGAACAGGAACGGATAGATGGTACCAGAGTTGAACAGGAACGGATAGATGGTACCAGAGTTGAACAGGAACGGATAGATGGTATCAGAGTTGAACAGGAAAACTACTCCGTGACGGACGATGAGCAAACAGTGATGAAAACAGCTGTGGTTCAAAACCATCAGTTTATTGTTTAAGTATTAAATTATAATGATAATTTTAACATATACATCATTTTGGTAAACGTTTTCTGGTTAGCGGAGTGAATTAGCATTAATCACTGCCAAAACGCACACAAAAAACATTTCCATAAGAAATGTAAAAAGAGGATGAACTTACTGTTTTGATGGAATTAATAAAAACAAAAAGATATTTTCAGTTAATAAATATATTTATTGTGCTAAACGAGTCCAATAGCATGTGTCTTATATAAAAGACACCAAGAATTTAAATAAATTAAGGTGATTCAGACAATTTTTGTTAAAACATCTGAATAGTTTGCTAAGGCACCTGTACTTCGCCATTTGGAAACCTGAAAAAAAAAATATATTTTGTCAAAATATCAAGAAGAACACGCAAGTATTATTTAAAAAAGTCAGTAGAAATCAGATAAAAAAGTTTGTACATTAAAGTGGGGAAATCAGGATGTTAAATTCTTTAAAGATAATATTTTGTCAAAATATGTGCAGATCATCAGTATAGAGCTGACAGAAGGAAACCCAAATGAATGATAAACTAAGGAATATTAAGAAGTGTCATTTTGAAGGCGGTGATAATGCAGTTTTGTAGAAAACACTGTTGGATCCGAGACAAAATAAACAGAACAGATGACAATATTGAAGAATTCAAAAATTTTCAATTAAAGTTATTACCAACGTAATGCGTCGAACCAGGATGGTATAGATGGCGTCATATTCTTTGAATTTTCGAGGTCAACTTCGTTTTTTCGCCTGGAAGTCGGGAAATTATGTCCGTTGCGATAGTTTTGCAGAAATTAGTTATTAAATATTATTAAATTATCGTTATGTTCTTACGTGTTTTTATTTTAATATATATTTTTTAATTTATTGTTTTTTCCTTATTGCGTTTTATTTAATTTGTATAAATTGTGATGTAGGGAATAACTCGTTGGATCTAAGGTGATGAGAGTTACCTCTCTTGAAGGGGATGTAATTTTTTTTTAAAGTTTGGTGCAAGTTTAGAATTAGGACGACACGGGGGGGGGGGGGGGGGAATCAAGAAATATCTTTATGATGTACGTGGCAGAAAATCGTATACCAAAAATCATGTAAATTGATCAAGTAGTTTTTTGGGGGTTTTTTGGGGTTTTTTTTTTTTTACAAACAAATCAAATTTTACGGGTAAATGAGGATCGTTGATATATCGACGCCATATTAGACATTGTGTTTACCAACCAAGGGAGATAACTCCAACTTGGCCGGCTTTTTTTTTTCCATGTCGGTTGACCAAATTTTTTATTAATTAGTTTTCTCAGGAATATTAAATTGCATTTTCACCTAACTACCGATTCCAGCCAGTCCCGGCGGCAATTACCGATTCCAGCCAGTTAAGATGATAATTGAGAAACTATCTTAAAATTTGGACTATCATGGATTTTATACAGAGATAAATAAATCATTTTTTTCATAGATTTTGTACAGAGATAAATAAATAATTTTTTTTCTTTAGAAAATGTGATATAAAGAGTTAAACTAATATTTGCATCAAAATGAATTGAAAGAGTAAAAAAAACAAAAAAAACTTACTTCTGTGATAAAGTTTAATATAGATTCATAATAGCCTGGACAAAGCCAAGTTTCATTATGGGTCCCATTATCAAAAAGAGCCATTCTTTTCATTGGAGGATTCTGGCTTTCCTATAGAAAAAAATAAACACTTAAATTATTTAAAAAAAAAAAAAAATTTTTTTAATTAAAAAAAAAAAGAAAAAAAAAGAAGCTATTTTGTGGGGAAAAAACTTTAATAATTAAATCAACTGATCTTGAACAATGTAACAATATGCCTTCTTTTTTTAATTCTTTTGCATGTTCATAATTACTCTGCCCATTTTTCATTTGTTCACTGTTGTGGGGTACAAATCACCCCTATTGGAGAACTGATGGTATCAACCAGGTATAATAAATACCACTGGTTGCAGAGACTCAGGAGAGACTTTCATACCACGTGTAGTATCTGTTCCGATGGATACTGCACCCTACAGACCGGTATTGTCTTGGCCTTCGGGGCATGATTCCGCCGGTCTGTGGGTCTGTTCTGTGCAGTTCTAGGAGGTCCACCCTCCCAGGCTTTGCCTCCCCTCTTTGGGGAGGAGTACGTTTATGGCTTGCTGCCTGAGGCGCCCCTACCGGGGAATGCCGACGAGGCTGTCCAGGCAATTTTTAATGGCCAGAGCGCTCACCTTCTCGGGTGCTGGCTTTTCAAATCCCACTTTCCGACCTTGTGTCACATACTCCTATTGTGGGTAGGCGTTAAATAACGACCTTCATACCATGTTTTACCGCATGTTATGAACCCGTTCATCTCCTACCACATTAGTGGCGTTCTGTATTGCTTTATGATAAATACATTGTTATAGTTTAACCCTGTCACTATTTGTGGTTTATTTCTTTGTGACCCCTAGCACGGGTCTACAACATTTATCATTGTTGACAATAAAATTAAATCAACATTTTGTCGCTGTCATGTCTATGTTTCTTTGTTGTATTTTTATTTATTATTTGTTTGTAAAATATTGTACCCTTTTATTTCGATGTACATTTGTTCTTATATTTACGTCAAATTTTTCCTTCATTGCAGTTTTCACAGCTGCATATGTGCATTGGAAATAAACTCTCCTATAAACATAATTCACGCAGTTTGTCAGTTCTCTCACATAAAAAACAAGGGGCGAGAGATCACAATGCCACGATTTCAATAAGGAGTTGGTCGATCTGGTGACTCCATTATTCTCTTAACGAGTTACTTGAAATAAAACTTTAAATGATTTATTTTCAACAGTTAACTCCTAAACTGAAAGATAAAAATGTGAAAGATAAAAATGTGAAAGATTTTAGGAAAGATTTTAGGAAAGATTTATGAAGAATAAAACTTGGAATCTTCATTTTCTTCTAATTCTGTAACCCTTTTATTTTGGCATTTTTTTTTGGGGGGGGGGGGCATATCTAAACAGCAGAAAACAACAAAAGCTAATTAACAACAAAAGCTGATTAACAACAAAAGCTAATTAACAACAAAAGCTAATTAACAACAAAAGCTGATTAACAACAAAAGCTGATTAACAACAAAAGCTAATTAACAATAAAATCTAATTAACAACAAAAGATAATAACAAAAGCTAATTAATAACAAAAGCTAATTAACAATAAAAAAATAATAACAAAAGCTGATTAACAACAAAAGCTAATTAACAACAAAAGTAAATTAATAACAAAAGCTAATTAACAACAAAAGTAAATTAATAACAAAAGCTAATTAATAACAAAAGCTAATTAACAACAAAAGCTAATTAACAACAAAAGCTAATTAACAACAAAAGCTAATTAACAACAAAAGCTAACAACAAAAGCTAATTAACAACAAAAGCTAATAACAAAAGCTAATTAACAATAAAAAAATAATAACAAAAGCTAATTAACAAGAAAAGCTAATTAACAACAAAAGTAAATTAACAACAAAAGCTAATTAACAAGAAAAGCTAATTAACAACAAAAGTAAATTAACAACAAAAGTAAATTAACGACAAAAGCACTTAACAACAAAAGCAATTAACTGCGCTTTTTCAAAAATAATTGTTAGTTTTTCTTTTTAATCATGGTAGTTTACTTTAAAATGACATTAAAAAGCAGGAAGACGTTTTTTAATTAAAAATATTTTTTTTAAAATATAATTGAATAAAACAATGCTAAAAATAAAAATTCTGATCCGTGTTGTTTGCAGTAAATATGTGTAAAATGCCCTTTATTTAAAATTTCTTGCTTTTAATTTAAATAAATAAAAATATATTACACAAGAGCACAAGTTTAAATTTTTCAATTCTTATTTGTATTTTATTTCAGGAGATTGTACCATAATTCAAAAATCTAATTTTAAGGACTCTGGAATTAATATTACAGCAGACATCTTGTGTGTTTGGGTGTGTGTGTGTTTACACAATGGACCTGCTGAGATAATGAACAAAAGAAAAAAAGTCTATAAAAATAGAAAAAAAAATTTTTTCACAAAAAATAGGAAACATTGACATTTCTAAGACGTCTGACATGTAGTTTTGGGTTGGGTGTTTAAAGTTCTCATCCATATAATCTTATATATGACTAGATAAATACCCATCCCAGGACGGGTAAAATTAATTGTACCACTTTTATGTCCCCTTATGAAGATTAAAATCAAGATATAATGAAACTAAACCTTGTCTAGAATCCTTATTCCAGTTTTGATCAACATTCATTCATTACATGATTTTAATTCTAGAACATGTCTGTAAGGCTTAAGTTTAAAGGGTCGTAAGAAATTGAAATTCAATGAATATCGCTTAATTGGTGTCTAAATCAAATTCAATGCAAATCTGAAATATTTGTATTTTCAAATGAGAGGTTCTACCCATATTTTGCCCCTAAAACACTTTTAGAATACTCCCAAAGAAACTGAAATTTTTTATATATTTATTAAATGATGTCAAATACTCAGAATTATCTGAATTTTCATGAAGGGCTTTCACCCTATTTTTATCCATTTTGCATAAAACAAAACTATTGTGCAGTTTGGGAGATTGTAATGCATGGCTACTGAGTAGTGGGTATGCCAACACATCACCAACAACAACACATTCACACCTCCAGGCACCTTAAACTCCCCCTCTCACCTGCGATAGTCCGAATGTGGTTTACTTAATACATGGACGGCGGCATAGTTGATATGCATGTGTTTAACCGCCCCCCCCCCACTTTTATAACTGTCCCGCCGGCCCTGTAATATACTGCACCAGAAGCATAAAAAGGCAACTACGTTGGAGAAACAGGCCTCGAGTTCTGCCTACGTCTAAACAATCATAAACAAACCATTAGAGACAAATCAATACACTCTCCAGTAGGCATGCATTACAATCTCCCAAATCACACCATAGACAACATCAAATGCATCCTCATAGCCTCTAATTTTAAGACAAAGACGAAACTAAACCCATTCTGAGACTCAACACCCACATCTCAGGACTGAATAAAGATTTAGGACCTCTCAATGATTATTCATTCTACAAATATACAAACTGACTAACAACATTTTCCTACAGAGGAGGAAATGTGTGTGTGGTGGGAAAATCTTTCCTCAGAAATCTTTTTCCAATTTTTTCATGTTTTCACTTTCTTCATATCCTCACTTCTTTTTCTATATTATATATATTACATTTTACCATTCTTTCAGAGACATTTCATTCTAGCTAATTTAATTTAATCCCCATTGGTAGTTTAAAAGCAATAAATATTTATTTTTTCATTACAGGAATGGAAAATTTAAAAAATATTAAAAGAATCGTTTTTAGAATCAATTTTTTTTTTTTTTTCTTTTTTCACACAAATTTATATCGTATTTTGATGTTTTTATGATTTATAGATTTTAGTTTTATCGGTAGTTTAAAAACAATAAATATTTATCATTTTTTCATTACTATCAGCAATGGAAGTTTTAAAAAATATTAAAAAAAATTAAATAAAAGAATCGTTTTTGGAATCGGAAATTAGGCTAAAATATTTCAGATTCTGATTTTTCCAATTCCGATACCCCAAAAAGTTTTTATTTTTCCAATACCCCAAAAAGTTCTGATTTTTCCAATACCCCAAAAAGTTCTTATTTTTTTTATTTGCGATTCCGATTAATCGTCCCAACACTATTTTAGACACAAGATGAAGGCAACATTGAAAAAACTATTTGTTGATACAAAATATTTCAGATGTTGGATGGTAAACTCAAAAGTGAATTCTTACCTCAAATAACGTTTTCATCATCCGTGGAGGAATGAGGTTGTCTGTCAGTCCTGATAAATACATCACAGGAACTGTGATTTTTGGCACTCTTTTTATGGATGGAAACTGGGAAACAAACAAACAAAATTAACTTTTACAAAGCATTGGCAAATTTAGGCCACAAAAATATTTTGTTTAAAAATCAAGATACATCACCGTTAACTCAATTAAATCCTCAACATTTACTTTTTTACAGAAATATTTTGCCATAAAAAAATGCAGACACTAAAAAAAAATGGTCACATTTTTTAATTGCAATAAAAAGTATGTGTAGAAAATTGAACAGATCCTTTAACATTGTTGCCGCCATTTTTTTTTCTATCCACGTAAGTAAGAATGAAATGATCTCGCGCTGACCATTAAAATTATCGTATCATTTATTTGAATGACTCGTGTGAAAAACGTTCATAAGTTGAAGAGAGCAAAAATAATTAGAATCTTCTGAACTTTATTCTCAAAATTTAACCGTTTGAAAACTCTGGCTCACTAAAATTATTCAAAAAACTAAAATTTACTGTATTTCCAGAATATAACCGCATTTATCAGTACATGAAGATAATAGTTAAATATACTGAAGAATAATCGCTTTTTATGTTATTCAAAGCTTTTCAACAATAGACAGCTATGAGATTTATCAGCAAAATCAATGAGATTTATCAGCAAAAGCAATGAGATTTATCAGCAAAATCAATGAGATTTATCAGCAAAAGCAATGAGATTTATCAGCAAAAGCAATGAGATTTATCAGCAAAAGCAATGAGATTTATCAGCAAAAGCAATGAGATTTATCAGCAAAATCAATGAGATTTATCAGCAAAATCAATAATCATATATAAAAAAAAATAAGGCAAAACTTACTTGATTTTTAAAACACCAGTATGGTAGAATTCCAATGATAGGTACACCAATGACAATTGCACCTATTTCTGGGAGTGATGTGAAAGTGTTTTCTATAAACACGGAATGTATATGCTGTCTATAATAAGAATGGGATGCTAAATAAATGGCTATTGCCCCGCCTAAAGAGCGACCGAACACTATAATTTTATCTCGAGATATCTGGGCTTGACGCAGCAAATAATCCATGGCTGCTTCAGCATCTTGGTATAAACCTGTGAGATGAAACCAAATTTTTTTTTCTTCATTAAAAAAACATCACAAAAATTAGATAAGAAATTCAACTTATTTTGTAAACTTCTCGTATAAATTTAAAGTGATTAGGTTAATAAATGTGTGTTCTCTGTAAAATGCTCTGATTTGAAAAATAAAATTGGGGTACAGTTTTGGTTTGGGTTTATTATTAAACAAAAAACTTAAATGGACAAAGTAAATTCATGTGAATTTGGAAAAAGAAGCACAACAAGACAAGGATCACATGAAACTGAAATTGAAGCAAAGATCGGAAAGATTTCATTTTTCACTCATGAATTTGAACAAGGATTTAAATAGGTTTTTTTATTGAATCATTGCCAAATTCTGTGACAAAATATCTTACGTCTGTCCTGTTATAATTATTGGTTAAGAAATAAGTTGATGAGCAGACAAACACATACCAACATGTAAAAATTAACATTCAAACGAATATTATTATTATTATGATGATGATCAGAGGAAAGACATTCTTAGCCCTGCTCATGCAACAACAAAGGAAATTAGATGTGAGGTTCATTTTATTAAATATTTTGAAAATATTTTGAAAATACTTTCAAAATCAGGCAAATAAAAAGTTGTTTTTTTCTTGTTTGTATAATCTATAGAAATTGCAGGAGAGATCTTAGTTCAACCAGGAAGAACAATTCCACACAAAATTAATTCTTTTACCTGTTTCTGATGGGGTACCTTGACTTTTCCCATAACCTCTGTACTCAACCATAAGAACATTACATCCGAGACTAGTATACAACCCATAGGCATTCATCAATCTAAGAAATAAAGTAATAAAGTTAAATTAATCATCAATAAAAAGTATGAAACAACATAAATGCACAAAGTATCACAAACCAGCCTAGAGTTTGGTGTGCAAAAATCGGTGAATAAAGTGAAATTCCCTTCAATTTCAACTTAAAATTTGCTCTTGGAACCAGCGCTAAAAGTGATAGAGAGTAAAACAGACAGCATCGTTAGACAGCAAGTCGACATCGATGCTATGCTGTTTGGATTTGTAACAAGTTGACACACAACAGATGCAATCTTCATTCTGCGTCAAATGCAGGAGAAATACATTGGAGCAGACAGTAGACTATACATGGCATTTGTTGACCTAGAAAAGGCTTTTGACAGGGTTCCCCAAGAAGTTCTATGGTGGGCAATGCGCAAGCTTAAAGTGGAGGAGTGGCTTATGAGACTATGCATGTACAGGAACGTCAGAAGCAAGTTACAGGTAGATGACATTTACAGCGATGAGTTCAGTGTAAATGTTGGAGTACATAAAAAAATCAGTTTTCAGTCCCTTGTTGTTCATGAGACCCTCTCCAATGAGTTTCGAACACAGTGCCCATGAAAACTACTGTATGACGATGACTTGGTCATAATGACAGATACAATGAACGAGCTGGAAGAAAGATTGAAAATACGGAAGAAGCGCATGGAAGCAAAAGATCTGAGGGTCAACACTGGTAAAGACAAAGGTGATGGTTAGTGGCCAGAATCTCCAGTCTTTGAAGGACTCTGGTCAATGCCCATGCGCGGTATGTAAAAGGGGGGGTTAGGAACAATGCGATACAGTGCAACCACTGCACTCTATGGGTGCACAAAAAGTGCAACAGAGTGCATGGTCGGCTCACACCAGATTCAGACTTCAGATGTAAGAGATGTTTAGGACTTGCACACTCAATTGAGGGCCGTCCTTACACAGATGTTTAAATAGGCGAGGACACCCTGGAGGTGGTAGACTCCTTTTGCTACCTAGGAGATATGCTGAGTGCTGGAGCTGGCTGCGAACAAAGTTTGACCATCAGAGTCAAAACAGCTTAGGGAAAGTTCAGAGAACTTCTCCCAATCCTAACATCCCGAGCCATTCCAATTATTACAAGGGGTAAGGTCTATGATAGCTGCGTAAGAAGCGTGATGTTGTATGGCAGTGAGTGTTGGGCCCTCACCCAGGCCTCACTTGCTCGACTCCAGGGAAATGACAGGACAATGAGTAGGTGGATATGCAATGTGAAACCAGACCAGATCATTAGGTCAGACACTACTTGAGTGATTGGCCATTCCAAAACTTGATGTCCTAATAAGGACAAACCGTCTTCGCTGGTTCAGGCATGTTGAGAGAAGCAAGGGGTATATCAGCACATACAGATCTAAGGATGGACAGCAAAAAGAAAGCTGGACGCCCTAGGAAGACATGGAAAGAAATTATCAGACAAGCCCGTAAACAGTGGCAAATGGACACAGTCAATCCCTACAATCTTGATCACTGGAGACTTAGCATACAAATGACATATTTAGAAAGATTATTTTATTTTATTTCCAACCAAATAAATATTTTAAGACTGGACCAGAAAGATGTGAGAAATTGCAAGTCGAATGGATTAAGGTTGAACATCTGTAAATGTACCCTAACCCTAACCTGACCGATTGGCTGGGAATGTTATATAAGGGTAGCACATTAAATAACTTATTTCAATAAAAAATAATAATAAAAGAGGCTTTAGCAGATTTTTTCTTGCATTATTTAAAAACAATATATACGTGTTAGGGTTTGAACATTCATACGTGTAAAAGATTCGACATTGTTGTTTTTGCAATTATTTATAAAATGCAGGTCAGCAGCACGAGAAAAGAAGCTATCAGAATAGAAGGCTCTCCGGTATCTGGGGACCTCCACAGTGAATGGATGGGATTTAGCTGATTGTCGAGTTGGTCTAGTGAATTTACATCAAGGGGGCACCAGATTAGCCAGTTAATTGGAGCATAATCCATTGAAGTACTTGTAAAACAAGCACAAGGATGCTACATTGCGGCGATGGGACAGGGACTGGAGCTTGGTTGACAGTGAGGGACTTATTAGGTTGGCGACTCTTTTTTGGACCTTGTCAAGGAGGGAGAGACTAGTAGATGATGCACCAGCCCAGATGGGCGGATGGTGGCTTTGTAGAGATATAGGATAATATCAGGCGTGAGAAGTTTTCTAGCACGGTAGAGGGAGCCCACCTTCTTTGCTGCAGCCTTGGCAATGTCTTCAATGCATTTGTTATGATCGCGTCTGTTTTGTCAACATGACAGGAGTAAAGCGTGGTGTGGTCAGCAAATAAACCAATCTCAGACTATGTCATCAGGGAGATCATTTATGAAGATCAGGAATAATAAAGGTCCAAGGATAGATCCTTGGAGTACACCAGCATTTATGTCATGTTGCTTAGATGAACGGCCATCGAGGACAACCGGGATCTTTCTTTTGGTTAGGAAGGATCTAATTATATTAAGTAATTGCCCAGTAATACTGTATGAGCATATTTTCAGGAGAAGCCCTTTATGCCATACCTTGTCAAAGGCCTTGGATATATCAAGCGCTATTGCCCTAGCTTCACCTGCCTTGTCGAGTGTATGATACATGCGTTCAGAGATGACCGTTAGGATGTCTGCAGTAGGTCATGCTTGTCTAAATCCATACTGGTGGTCAGAAAGAAAATTTAGCATTAACTAAGTGCCGGACTATCGCTAGATTGATTAAGGATTCAAAGATTTTAGCAAAGATCGGGAGTAGACTGATTGGGCGGTAATTCAGAAGATCGGTTCTATTCCCAGAATTCTTGTAGACTAATACCAGCTAGGCATTTCTTGTAGAGTTTGGAGAGGACAGGGGCCAGTTCAGCAGAGCATTTCTTTATTACTATTACAGGTATAAGATCAGGCCCACAAGCTTTGGAGGTGTTAAGGTTTTTTATGATGTCTCTGACCTGGGATGGGGTGACGACCAGGTTATCAAGAGTGGCTTCGGTCCACAATGGGAAAAACACAAACGAGGCTGGATTTACAAGCGGGACAAAACCAGCAAAAATTTTGTATAAAATAAATATTCATATTTTTAACGAAGATTCAAATAAGTGTGTACATTAAATGTTTTTTCTTAAATTTTTTTTTCTTAAACATAACAAAACAAATAAATAACAGTGAAAAGTTAATCAAGGAAATGTTGTTTTACATTTTTTTTTACAAAATTTCTTATTTTTTAAATTTTTTTTTGTTGATTTCATTAGGGTTTAGGTTTAGGGCAGCCTTGGGAATTAGGGTTAGGGTTAGAGTAGGCTCGTTTGCAGACATCAAACAGGTAGAGGAAGTGGAAGGAAGCATTTCAATCGGGTACTGTTCAGCTAGCTGTTATCTGCTTTTTCGTCTCGCTTCGGGGTTTTCCGGAAAGCACCGACGCTGAGGCACTTTTAGCGCGGGTCCTACTTTAGAAAAGTACGACAGAAAGAAAGGTAATTTGAAAGAAAAGAGATACACACCTATGTCCTATATTACCAGCATTTCCATGAAAGAAGATCACAGTAGGAACATTGACAAAATTGTAATGTGGTTGTTTAATGAGGACAACGTGGATGGTAGTTCCATCTTTGGTCTGTACATAACTGCTTTCATATGGTAGCTTTAAGAGACTTGGCATTTCTACATAGATGCGGGCATTACGAGGCTGCTGAGGGTAATACACTAGCATGTCCTGTCCATGGTATAAAAGACCTGAAATACAAAAAAAAAAATCATGGGGAAAAAAAAATCATGAGGAAAAAAATTATGGGGGGAAAAAAATCCTGGAGAAAAAAATCCTGGAGAAAAAAATCCTGGGGGGAAAAAAAAAATCATGGGGGAAAAAAAAAATCATGGGGAAAAAAAAAATCATGGGGGAAAAAAAAAATCATGGGAAAAAAAAAACCATGGGAAAAAAAAAATCATGGAAAAAAATCATGGGAAAAAAATCATGGAAAAAAAATCATGGAAAAAAAATCATGGAAAAAAATCATGGAAAAAAAAATCATGGAAAAAAAAATCATGGAAAAAAAATCATGGAAAAAAAAAATCATGGAAAAAAAAAATCATGGAAAAAAAAAATCATGGAAAAAAAATCATGGAAAAAAAATCATGGAAACAACTTCATGAAAGCAGGTCAAAAGATTTAACTGAAATATTACACAAATACACACAGATTATATATATATATATAAACATTTTTAATATATTTAATTCATCTTATTATGGTTTTATATTAAAACTATCAGCTGTTTCGAACAAGAATTTTTTATATTAAGAAGATATAGTGGTCTTCCATTAGAAAACATTAAATATTTAAATGTAAGAAAGCCGTTTGAAGCCTAACAACGCATTTTTTAAAATAAAAATTCATTTAAAAGTAGTCCCAAATTTTCGATGTAATACGTCCTCGTCGGGGGTGCAAAATATTTTTTTTTTTTTCATAGCAACATGTTTATCGCTAGTAAAAGGTAGAATACGAAAGATGTTGATTCGGTAATAGTTCAAATATCAAAGTCTTTTAGGGAAATATGTGCGAACACGCATTAAAGATAAGACATGTTGGTCTCCCATTAGAAAGCATTGAATATTTAAATGTAAGAAAGCGGTTTGAAGCCTAACAATGCATTTTTGGGGGACTGCTTTGAAATAAATCTATA
This sequence comes from Sepiola atlantica, assembly GCA_963556195.1. Classification (NCBI taxonomy): domain Eukaryota; kingdom Metazoa; phylum Mollusca; class Cephalopoda; order Sepiida; family Sepiolidae; genus Sepiola; species Sepiola atlantica. The sequence goes on from OY744531.1 coordinate 108,113,106, forward strand.
TTTATTTTTTTAAATGCATTGTTAGGCTTCAAACTGCATTCTTACATCTTGATATTACTACTTACTAAACACAACTTAATTTTTTTTTAAGTGTTTCGTGTGTGCGTATAAAAAGTGTAGGATATGTGTACGCACATTTATACATTTTTTTTAAGTACCTACAAATTAGAAGTCAAAACCTTTTCCCCCCCACCCATCTTCTACACACTTGCTCATAAAAATACAATCATTAGTCATAGTTATATCTTCAAGATTTTTTAAGAAACAATAGATTCTTTGAATTAAAATATTTCAATGTATTTAGGTGACAATAGAAGTTTTTGATTTTGTAAAAAAAAATTAAAAAATAAACAAATTATAATTAACACTTAATTATCAATATTCTTATTTTATTGAAATTATTTTATCCATTAGTGTGAATGTAATCAAATACTGGAGTAAAATATCAAATTTAAAAAAATTCCATTTGTCTTCATGAGAGGACAATCATGAAAATATTTTATTTATAATATATATACGAGGTCTGTCTAAAAATTATCCGACCTTTATTTTTTTCCGTGCGCAATAGAGATGATAGGGCGGTGCCAATCTACACAGTGAAGGACGACACCTTCATGCACATGTGTGAATTTTATCACCGCCTTCCTGCGCATTAGTCGCTGAGTGACGTACTACACAACGTGATCGTCGGATTACCGATTCTCTCAAGATGACTGAACGTGTTGAGCAAAGATACATCAAATTTTGTCAAAAGCTTGGTGATTCTCAAAGCAAAACAATTCGTAAGATTCAGCAGGTGTTTGGAGACGATGCGATGGGTGTAACATAATTTAAGGAGTGGTTCAACCAATTCAAAAATGGCCGCACATCAGCGGAGAGTGACCAGCGTTCTGGCAGGCCTCAAACTGGTGATAGAAGAGTGTCGTTCAACCATGCGGAAGATCACCCAAGCAGTCGGAGTGAGTAAAGATTCTGCATATGCAATTTGGCATGATGATTTGAACATGCACAGTGGCTACGAAATTTGTGCCCAAGCTGTTGTTGCAGGAACAAAAGGACCTCTGTTTTTAAGTTGCACAGGACCTTTTGGAAACAGCCAACACTGATCCTGGGTTTCTGAACACCGTGATAACTGGAGATGAGTCATGGGTGTACGGGTACGACCCAGAAATAAAAACACAGTCATCGTAATGAGAAGCATCCCGAGTCTCCAAGGCCAAAAAAAGTGTGACATGTGCGAAGCAAATTCAAGGTGATGCTGACTCTTCCTTGATATCCGTAGAATTGTGCATCACGAATACGACAAACAGTTACAAAGGAGTACTATCAATCAAGATGTTCTCCGGTGTCTCTGTAACGCAGTTTGGTGCAAAAGACCAGACATGTGGACAACAAAAAACTGGCAACTGCATCATGACAACGCCCCCGTGCATTCATCTCAATTAATCCAACATTTCTTGGCCAAACATGGAATTCCGGTCGTTCGCCAACCTCCTTACTCTCCAGACAGGCTCCTTGCGACTTCTGGTTGTTTCGAAAATTGAAGACGCCACTGAAAGGTTCCCGTTTTGAGACTAGAGAAGAGATAATGCGAATCACCATTCCAAAAGAACACTTCCAGACGTGAATGCTGAAGTTTGGAAAAACAGGAAAGTTGTTAGCCATATCTTTTTTTTTTCTCTCACGTAAACCTATTTTTGTATGATAGAGAACGTGAGCGCCGTCACTAAAATTCTCGTCGCCAGATGTAACGTCGTAGACTCAGCTCGCAAAACTAAAACAAAGAGTAAAAAGAAAGAACAAAAACGAAGAGATAGATGATGTGCATTGTCAATTCGCGCCAGAGTTAAACTGATGAGTTTTCCTCGGACGTTTTTGCCCGGTCTTCTTAATTTCCGATATGCAAATCTTGACTGAAACACTAAATCGACCAATCAGTATTAAGTATTTCAACCAATAAACATCTGTAGCAGTTGCATGACGTTTCTATGTACGCGCAATCTCTTGCGTTATGTTGAGTTGTGGTTCAGCTTGCCGCATGCGTGATTATGCCTAGACTTAGGTTCTGTGCATACTCAGCTTTCAGTTACGCCCTAGAGAATCTGGCGCCAAATATGAAGCAGTTCAGAATGAGATGTTGTGACAACAAGACATCAGGACCTGTCTTCGTCGTTTGCCAGAAGCGGCAAGGCGAGATACAACTCCAGAATGCCACATTCTGTTTTAGCAAAAGCCTTCTGGACGAACAACTCTTTGTATTCCGGTGATCCCACTGAATAAAGTTGATACTTTAGTGGAGATGTTCGTGTTTTTTTTTTTTTGAAAGATGGTGACCCTTTTCTTATTCAATTCCAGTCAGATACATCCAGACATGGCCGACTCGACCAAAACCTGACATTATTCCAACCAACAATCTAATTACTAAACATCGAATATCTCAGAGATCGTTTCTCTTATGTTTGTTGTTGTTGTTACCGCTGGAACAACGGTTTCACAAACGTTTTAAATTATTAAAAAATCAACTACAAAAATTTTTTTTAAATCGGTCAATTTCAGAAACTATATTTTATTACAATCTTTTGGCTAAAATGTTATTTTATTGAAAAAAAACTTTATTTTATTACAATATTTTTCTTTCAGAAACTATATTTTATTAAATAAATAAATTTATTAAATTTTTTTAACTTATTATTGGTCGTTACTTCCTGTTGATTATCTGCCCCTTTTTACTAAACTGCACAAGTGCCGGTTTTTTATAGTAGTGGGGCAGTAATAAATCAATGGCAGTCATCAAAATACGATGAAAATGATTTTAATTAAACTTCTACTCGATCATTTTTCCTACTTTTGGTGAGGATACTTATTTAAATCTGCTGCGTAAGTATATAATACTGTTTTTTTTGTGGTGTTGATAATTTAATACGGACGCTTCTCTGTACAAGCACCAATCATTCTTACTAAAAATCTGTCAACAATTACATTTATTTAAACTAAACCAAACTAAAGATTATTTTTTTGTTTGTTTAGTAATTTCCGACGAAGTTCAAATCACTAACCCTAAAATCATCCATTTTTAGATTTAAACAAATGGAGCCTAGTAAAAACAAAATATATATATATATATATATATACTTTTTTATTTTTAATATAATTTTTATTTTTAAACAATGATAAACAATTTTTTTTAACTAGTTTTTAGTTCCAATCACAAAATTAAATTCGTTCTATTTTTAGGTGCTAAGGAAGAACGATAATTCATGTTCATAAAACCCTGTCCTAGAAAATTAATTTGAGTTATCGTTCTTCCTTAGCTAACCGCTCCTTAACTTGTTTATAAAGTTGGTGACTATATTTTTCCGGCTTAGTTTTCATTTACAATGAAACTTTCTATAATTTACTGTTATTATTTTTAATGTTGGATTTTTTTTTTTTTTTTTACTAAAAAAGTTGTGGCACTTCTGCAGTTTAGGGACGGGGCGAATTTGTTTTCATTTCAGAAGAGTTACAATAGTGTAAGGGGCAGACAACCCTCTTTTGTTTTCACTTTTCGTACATTTTTAGTACGTAATTTCTCTGAAAATGGAAGTGAATGCCTGAATATGATTTGGTTTTTTTTTCAAAATTAAATCCGGAATAAATAAATAAGAACTAATGCAAATTTAATTGATTAATAGAACATTTATTGAAGAAATTAAAATTTGTGAAAATCAGTATTTTTTTTTTTAATTATTTTTTTTTTCAAAATTAAATTCAAAATAAAAGTCATCTTGTTTAATTTTTTTTTTTACAGTTTAAAAAATAAGAAAAAAATTAAAAAATCGCACATATTCATGGGATTCACATCCATTTTCGGAGAAATTATGCACTAAAAGTGAAAAAAAAAGGGTTGTATGCCCTTCCCTTATTGTAGCTCTTCTAAAATGAAAACAAATAAATTCTCCCAATCCCTAAACTACGGAAGTGCCCAAATTGTTTGGGAGTATAGCCAAAAATCATCGGTTTCACACTAAATAATTTAGGTGACTGAAATAGGAATTTATACACGTTTTTAATTGTTGTACGATGAAGATTAACCAAATTAAAGTTTGTTTTCTTTTAATAAAAAAGATTTTGGAAATCGTCAGCAAATTTGACAAAGATGTTTTTGTTTTTTTAGCGAAAACAAAAACATAGAATAGAGAAACTGTAGTTCAATAACACTTGCTTCATATTTTCGGTGCTTGTGGACTGAAAAATAAATTATCTTTAATTTGAGGAGAGTCAAATAAGGGGGAGAGAACTCTAGTTTCAACCACGATGTATCTTAAAATGGATGTTACTATTGTAATTATTCTAAAATAAAGTTTTTTTTTTAATGTATACGTAAAAAGGAACTGTTTTCAAAACAAATTGACGAATTTTACCCAGTGTAAAACTGTCAGTTATTTCAAAAACTTTATTTCCCGTGTTTTATTTATTTTGTTTCCTTCCATTTACGTATTTTTTCTATTTTTTCCTTCTTTAATAATTTATTTTAATAAATCATTTTATTTTTGAAAATCATTTTATTTTTCAAAATCATTTTATTTTTCAAAATCATTTTATTTTTCATTGGTGCCGAATTATTAATTGTTATTGTTTTTTTCCTTAATTATCATTTTACGTATACATTTTTTTCAAACTTTATTTTAGAATAATTACAATATTTAAAATCCATTTTAAGATACATCGTGGTTGAAACTTGAAACTAGAGTTCTCTCCCCCTTATTTGACTCTCCTCAAATCAAAGATAATTTTTTTTTCGGACCTACAGTCCACAAGCACCCTTAATATTTAGTTATAGAAGCTTTACTCACCCAATATCGAGACAATCACGAGCAGCAAAGTAATCATTCCTCCGTAGAACCAAAAAATTAACAGGATTATAAAGAGGGCCGTAGTGCAGACGCTCCAAAACTTCACAACTAACCTGAAGAGGAACAATGAAATGAGTTTTAAGTGGCCAAATGTCTTCGAACGTCCCAACGAAGTGTTTCTGAAAAAGTTGTATCTCGTGTTCGTCGCACCGGCTGCCACGGCGCAGGTGCCCGACGATGATGTGCCGTTACCCTCCGAAGATGGTGGCCCTCCACCACCTCCTCCGCTCGGAGAGGAAGTTGAACTCGGAGATTTCACTTCCCTTATCTTCAGTTTGACACTCATTTTCCCCTCCTGGCGAGGGAGATGATCCAACGACGGGTTTTGACAATGAACAGAAGCTGATGGCGATACAGGACTCCTTCTTCTTTCTCTTCCTCCCCCTCGCGAAGTCACCGCACAAAATCTATAGGCGGGCTCTGCAAAGTCGTCGTCTGGGTACCTGGGAGGCTGATGTTGATGGAGAACTTGTGATGGAGCAGGATGCTGGCTATATCGAAATTTGTATAATGGCTGTTGTTGGGGATGACGAAGCTCTTTCTGGCGTTGATCACTTCCTGTCGTTGATTTTTCTGAAGAAGCGAGAAGAGCTGACGATGCGCGAATGGTGTTGGCCTGCTGCATCCGAGACAAACTTTCGACATCGTCCACAAAAAAGAAAGAGGTATCTCACACCGGGGAATAAAAACCACTGACGGTTTTTAGTGGTTCAGTCACAGTGAATTTCGTACGTCTGTCGTCTAAGTCTTCAAGTGTATACAAATGTAAAATTCCCGTGAAATAAAAATAACGTTACTACTTAAGTCAATATGTCACTATAAAAACATATTAGAATTGATAATAAAAATAATTGATAAGTAAAACCGATTTTCTAGCTGGGAGGGAGGGGCTCCTTTAAGTTTTTGTTTCTGCGTTTTGTCCCCCATACGTGTGGTCGCGGCAATCTGTCCAATAAGTTGCCGAGAATATCAGAGTTATCTGCCCTTTTCTTTTCTTTATATCAGAGTTACTTGCCCTTCAAAAGGGTAAAACTACATACGGAGAAATTAATCACGTTTTACACCGTTTCTCTTCAGAAGGGTTAATGTTAGCGACCTTCAACATTATCAGTACCAGATGGATGATCGTTTGGGAATATTAGAAAAGACGGCGACATCTCTCCGCAAAAACTGACGTCATCAAAATACAGCAAAATAGAGATTATTCTAATGTTTGTATTATTCTCAATGTGACAAACATGAGCTTATAGTACACAGCGTACCCAGGGTTTTTAACCCACCTAATAGACTGGTATTGTCCTGGCCTTTGGGTCTGGATTTACGCCGGTCTATTGGGGGTTGTCTGGTCCTGTGCAGTTCTAGGAGGTGCACCCTCCCAGGTTTTGCCTCCCCTCTTTGGGGAGGAGTAAGTTTATTGCTTACTGTCTGAGGCGCCCCTACCGGAGAATGCCGACGGGCTGCCCAGGCAATTTTTAAATGGTCAGATGGCTCACCTCTCGAGCGCTGGCTTATCAAATCCCACTTTCCCGACCTTGTGTCACATTTTACCGTGTGGGAGGTAGATAAATAGTAGTACACAGCGTGCTTTCAGCTTTTTGGTCGAGATCAAAGTGTAGCATCTGTTCCGATAGATACTGCACCCCATGGGACTGTCCTGTGCAGTTCCTTCTCACCCTTTGAGAAGGGGTTAGTTTATTGCTAATCGCCTGAGGCGGCCCTAACGGGGACTACCGACGGGGCTGCCCAGGCAATTTTTTTAAAGGCCCAAGTACTCTTCCTCTAGAGTGCGCAATTCCCACTTTCCGACCTTGTGTCACATTCTACTTTGTGGGAAGTAGATAAATAGGGCTTTCTCGGCCTTTTGGCCGGGATCAAAGTGTAGTATCTGTTCCGATGGATACTACACCCTATAGGCTGGTATCGTCTTGGCCTTCGGGGCTTGATTTACACCGGTCTATGGGTCTGTCCTGTGCAGTTCTAGGAGGTCCACCCTCCCAGGCTTTGCCTCCCCTCTTTGGGGAGGAGTAAGTTAATTGATTACTGCCTGAGGTGCCCCTACCGGAGAATGCCGACGGGGCTGCCCAGGCATTTTTTGTAGGCCAGAGTGCTCAAATTCTCGAGCGCTGGCTTTTCAAATCCCACTTTCCGACCTTGTGTCACATCTTACCGCTGTGGGAGGTAGATAAATAACGTACATGTATAGATTTTTTTAATAGATTTTTTTTAATGAAAATCGCTCCAGTCAAAGCATGAAGCCACTTGATGTAAGGAGCTAACATGAACAAATATGGTTATCACAAAGACAGGAGATGCCTATTGGCCTTAGTCTTGAAAAGGAATTTTAAAAATCAACAACAAAGAATGAAAAATAAAAATAAAAACTGAATAAAAAATTGAATGAAAAATAAAGGAATGAGAAACAATGAATGAAAATATTGAATGGAGAAAATGTATGAAAAATGAATGTTAAAATGAATGAAAAAAATCATTAGCACGTATCTGATGTAGTTTACTTTGACTGTATCTTATGTAGTTTCTGACTTTAAGACAAACACACACACAGATTTACACTTACCAAATGTAATAGAGTATAACAACTATTATGACTCCCGGGCAACACCGTGTAGCTTTTCTTGTATAAAATAGTATAATAAAACACAGTGATGTTGTTTTTCCTGGGCAACACAGCATTTAAATATACCTGCTCTATCCATGATATTGAGCACTTAGGATTTACTAACTTATACCACGTACCAGATATGATACTGTATTATTCCTATTATTGTTCCTGGACCAAAACATGTTCTTTATCTAGTATACAACATCATAACAAAAGACAGACAAGTTCTTTCTCCTGGGCAACACCGCGTTTAAATACACCTGTTTTATCTATGATATTGAGCACTTTTTATTACTATATACCACTTACCATATGTAATACTGTAATATTAATATTGTGAGTCCCGGGCAACGCCAAGTACCTTTTCTTGTATACAACATTATAAAATAATGTTGTAAAGTTGTTTATCCCGGACAACGCAGTGTTTAAACACACCTGCTCTATCTCTTGTATTGAGCACTTTTGCAATAAGATATACCATTTACCAAGAGTAATAGTGTATTATTATTAGTTTGGTTCTCAGACAATGCCACGTACCTTTTCTTGTCTAAACTATTATAAAGAAAGACTAAAGTTCTGTATGTAAAACTGTATTATTATTATTAGGTTCCCGGACAATGCGAAGTACCTAATTCTTGTATAAAATATTATAAAGAAAAACTGTCTTTAAGTGAGGAATAAAAAAAACAACTTAGGAGGCTGAAACCACGTAAATAAAATCAAGGAGACCTCAAACGCACTTCTAAAATCACCCTTTCCAAGTTTCTGCCCCGTCTCTCCGAAGAGAAATGTAAGAAACGATAAATAAAATGCGGAGTTAGCGTCTACTAAAATTTAAATTTGCAAAAAAAATGCTGACTCATTTCCTTTCTTGAAAAATGAGTCGTTTTCTTTCCAAATTAGTAGATAATAACATTAGAAATTTTCCAAATTAGTAGATAATAACATTAGAAAGTAGATGACCCCCCCCCCCGAACAAAACCTGGCCTAGTTTACCCACAAAGAATAAATGATTTTTTCAAAATTTTAGATATTATACCACCGGGGTAACGCCGATCAAGAAAATATAAACTTTGTGGGTCTTTGTTTAGTAGTATTGGAATTTTAGCTGGACATACAAAGATACACATGCAGACAACTGCTCTTTATATAATAGACTAGCAAAGCTACCCGGCATTGCCCGGGGCCATAAAAAAAAAGATAGAAGAAGTTAAATAGCGTGTGTAACATCTTTATATTAAAACTTCTCTCTCTCTCTCTCATATATATATATATATATATATATATATATATATATATATATATATATATATATATATATATATATATATGAGGCCTGTTTAAAACGTATCTGACCTGAGGCGAGAAAAAATATTTCAAATATGTGACGGGATTGGGACCCTAATCCCCTTAAAAGTAGGCCCCTTGTGCTTGCACACACTTAGCCCACCGATCCATCCACTGCCGGAAACACCTCTGGAAGTCTTCTTTTGGAACGTCGTTCATTTCCGCCGTCGCGTTCCGTATTATCTTTTTTGCACCCTCTCAACAACAGCTGCACTCCGAGCAGTTTGGGGCCTGCCAGAACGCTGGTCACTATTCGCTGATGTACGGCCATTTTTGAATAGGTTGAACCACTCCTTAATTTGTGTTACACATCGCATCTTCTCCAAACACCTGCTGAATCTAACGCGACGGCGGAGATGAACACCATTCCAAAAGAAGACATCCAGAGGTGTTTCCGACAGTGGATGGATCGGTGTGCTGGGTGTGTGCAAGCACGAGGGGCCTACTTTGAAGGGGATTAGGGTCCCAACCCCATCATGTATTTGAAATATTTTTTTCTGATCTAAGGTTGGATACTTTTTAGACAGGCCTCGTATGTATGTTAGAGCATTTAGTTCTTGTTACGACTGACAACTGCAAAGTCGACACCTCCAATAATTGAATAAGAAATTAGTTTTATACTTTCATGCAATATGTTGAACATTATGGGGTGGTGACTGCCTGTATTGCAAACAATTGTTTCATAGCGTGTAGTGCAGTGTGCAGGCGTCTAATAAAGCCCAACAAGTTTGCACTTGGATACGCAAAAAAAAAGGGAAACAGAAACGATAAATCTTAATTGTCCATATTGTAATCGTATTGAAAATGTTAATTATTCTTTTCAAATATTTGTTGTACTCCGATTAATCAAATTTGCCAATAGTTAGCACCTATTTTATGGCAAAAACAGTCAAATGTGACTAAAACAAAAAATGTCTTTGTAAAAAGAAAGATTTTTTTCTGTCTCTTCAGAGAATGTAAAAATTAATATTTTAAGGCGACGAGTTTTGGAAGAAAAGAAATAGCATGTGTCTTTTATAGTCACGTGATATCCTGGAACCGTGCTCCTCATTGTTAAAAAGTACCAGAGTGGAGAGAAGTGGCAGTTCTACTCAGCGAACAAGCCGCAACACACTGATATTGTTGTTGTAACTCTCAACTTCCCATGTCACTTTTGAATAGCTCAACATATTGCGTGAATTGCTTTACAACATATTAAGAATGTGGAACCTCGTGCTGCCTCACTCGACGACCGTCGACCCCAACGTTGTGTTTCCGTGACCTTCTTCTTTGTCATCATCGTCCAGCGGAGTCGTCTATCTACTGACGAATCGTCGAGGGCACAGCACTGGTCCATAAGTTGATTATAAAAGAAACACAACTCTTGATAAAGAACACAAACACATATACGTTGTGTATAATTTAGTTTGAACTATGAGTGTGTGTGACTGCCGAGGCCCCATTGTCGTTTCTCAAGTCGTCAGCTCATCTCATCGTTTTCCCGGTCCGATGCGCTCTCTCGGGAGGTTAGATCCTAACTCTCGAGAGGTTCGATTCTAACTGCTCGGCTTCTCTCCGAAAACTTAAAACTCGTCAACTTTTGCCATAAACTTTACTGTCGTCAACTGTCGTAAAACTAACCTACCTTACTGTAGTCAGGTGTCGTAAAAACACTGTCACTCCTAAAAGTGTCCAGTATTCTTTTCTTGGTGACCTGTCCTGAACAATGGAAATTGACCACTCCCAAATTGTCTTTTGTCTTAGTCACTTAGTCACTTAGTCACTTCCTATCCTGTCTTTTCTTTTGTGTGCGTACATGAGTCATTTCCTATTCCTAACCCGGCCCCGACCTTTGCGGCATCCATAGTGTCACAAGAAAGTAAGTAATGTTAGTGAATTCAATAGCCCGAAGAGATTTACTATATATCCCTTAACAAAAGGAATACTGTCTTCTTACAATTATTTATACTGGACAACGCCGAGTAGAACATATACTTCTGCTAAATTCCTAATTTCTTTTGTCCCCCTCCATTCAACATATTAAGAAGATACGTAATGTTGATTAAGACAATAGTCCGAAGAGAATTAATATGTATCAATTAAGAAAAGTAATACTGTCATTTTACAATTTTTGATCCTGGACAACGCTGAGTAGAAGTGGTGGGCAGTGCTAGGTAGTGGAGGGTATAGGCAGACAATGGTGAGTACTGGCGGACATTTGCAGGTAGTGATGGACAGTGGCAATAAGTGTCGGCAGTGCCAAGTGTAGTATCTGTTCCGATGGATACTGCACCCCATAGACTGGTATTATCTTGGCCTTCGGGGCTTGATTAACGCCGGTCTATGGGTCTGTCTTGTGCAGTTCTAGGAGGTCCACCCTCCCAGGCTTTTCCTCCCCTCTTTGGGGAGAAGTAAGTTTATTGCTTACTGCCTGAGGCGCCCCTACCGGGGAATGCCGACGGGGCTGCCCAGGCAATTTTTAATGGCCAGATTGCTCACCTTCTCAGGCGCTGGCTTTTCAAGTCCCACTTTCCCGACCCGACCTTGGGTCACATCTTACCTTGTAGGAGTAAGATAAAACTGGCCTTGTGCCTAACCTCCTGGAGAGGTAAATAAATACTGGCGGGCAGTGACAATAGTTACAGGCAGTGACAAGCAATGGCAATAGTGGTGGACAGTGGTAATATTTAGCATTAACCCTAATCCCCCCACACACACACTTTTTGACTCCCCCCCCCCCACACTACTTTACGGTCATCAATAATGAAGTTATATATGCATGTGTTTAACCGCCCCCCCCCCCCCACTTTTTAGGAGAGCCCCCACACACACACACACACACTTTTATAACTGTGCCGCCGGTCCTGTTAAGTGGCGGACAGAAATTTATAAACTTTGTTATGTACTTACGTGGTAGCTGAAAAGAAAATTGTACAGAAAAAATTACGCAAATTCATCCAATAAGAAACGATTTTATCATTCGGTAGCCATTTTTGTTAAACCAGTAAATAAAAGTTGAGTTATCTCCCTTGTCTATTTTATAAGTGAAAATGTCTAACGAAACTTAAGATTGTTTTTTTCTTATTCTTTTTCTTATAATTTAATAAATACTGGATGAATTTGCGTAATTTTTTATGTACAATCTTATTTTCAGCTACCACGTAAGTACATAACAAAGTTTGTACATTTCTTTAAATATTTTAATGTCGTAACGAAACTAAAGAGGCACCAATTGTTTTGTGCGGTCTTCTTCCAATTGAAATGTGCGTATCATTTTAAACATATTTGAGAATTGTCTCCCTTGCCCATTCAATCGTACTTGACTTTTTCTGATATTTCGTGGTTTCTTTTTTAAGGTTTCAATTAATAACGCCATGCAACATAGTTAAATGAAGTTCACCCATTAGCTTTATTTTTTCGTGCACGTTGTCAAGTGTTTTTACTGGAGGATATTTTTAATAGTTTCATTTCTTATCAAAACATTTAGCCGTGGCCCCTTTGCCATTTTTGGCGCGAATGTTTTTGTGTCAAATCGTATATTTCTGTTGTTTGAATAACGCGAAATGGTAAGTTTAATGCGTTCTTATTTCATGTTTGAATTGAATTTATTTATTTTAAAAAGTTTTTCTTTGCAAAAACGAAAGTAATTACAATTTAAATGGTTTGTTATCTGATTTTATTTCGTAGTTAAATTCATATCTTTTATACCTAAAATCTGCTTTGTTATTTTCCACCAAACGTTTTTCTCGACTTTTTTACAAATAATTTTATTTTTTTACCTGTCATGTCGCTAGAGAATTCTGTGCTTTTTCGAATTTTTTTCAGATATTTTTGATTTTAGGAGAGGGGATCAGTTTCCTTTATAAATTTAACGTAAACTGATCCCCCACCTTTTGACCATGTTGCATGTTTTCTCACCTTTTTTACGGACCAAATTTTTTTCTTTTTTCTATGTACGATTATCTAATATTTCGCTAGAGAATTCCGGGTTGTCTAGAAAGTGCATATTCTTTACGAAAGAATTTTCAACGACAGCTTACAGAACAAAAAAGCAGTAAAAAAAAAAATAGTCAACAAATAAATGTTACCAAAGGCAAGATAAGTTACTCTTACCTGGATAAGTTTATTGCTGTTTTAACTTATTTGAAAGCGTTTTTTTTTTTGTTCAAAACAAACCTGTTGTCCCCCTGTTAAGTTAGAACGAAAACCAAAATGGCTGTTCATGAGGCCAGCACGGTGATCCTTGATAATCGGTGAAAAATCGAAAAATAAGCAAAATAGTGTAAGAAAAACATCCAATAAATGTCACTAATCGTGGGAAAATGTAATGTTCTACCAGTATTGTTTATTTTTCGTTTTTTTAGCAATTATCGAAACTTTGTATAGTTTCAGCTATTTTTTTTTCGTTCTAACTGAACAGGTGGACACTAAGTTTGTTTTGAACAAAAAAAAATCTCTTTAAAATAAGTTAAAAACACAAATAAACTTATCCAGGTTAGTAGAAGAGTAACTTATCTTGACTTTGGTAACATTTATTTGTTGCCATTTTTTAAATAAAAATTTTTTTTACCCCTTTTTATGTCCTACCTAAAATGATTACAAGTAATCTAAGCTAAAAAAAAACATCGAATCCCTAAAATTCATTGCCAAGAAATGTTTTAATAGTGTAGTATTATTATTGCTTAAGATTACCGGTGCTTGTACAAAGAAATGTCCGTATAAAATTTTCAATATCACAAAAAAAAAACAGTATTATATACTTACGCAGCAGATTTAAATAAGTATCCTCACCAAAAAGTAGGAAAAATGATCGAGTAGAATTTTAATTACAAATAAAAATCAGTTTCATCGTATTTTGATTACTGCCATTGATTTATTACTTGTTAATATGACAGACTGGGTTACCTCCCCCTGAATTTCGTGTTTTTCGCTTGAATCAATGGCCGACCCGATACAACGGATTTTTATTTTTTATTACAATTCTACTCGATATTTTTTGCTAATTTTTGGTGTACAAACCTATTTTTGCCTGATACATAAATATTTCAGAGAGTTTTCCGGTTAATTTAATTGGAAGTGCGAATTTCAGCGTTTTTCATATATACCCGTCTCTCTACAAGCACCAGATAACCTTATTTTTCCTTCTTTTTAAGAGCAAAACACTCATTAAAAACAAATCGCAGGTTTAAACTAGCGACGAATTCTATTATTTTCTAAACTAGGCATGTCAAACTCCGTGTCATGGGGATCAATTTGTGTTGACCTCACGCGTCTAATTGAAGCCCCCCCCTCCCCCTCATTTACTTCTCCTCGTTACAAGGTCGGTTTTTAATGTGGGGAAAATCCAGCTCCCCAAAAAGGGACACTCTGGATTGGGACAAAAGTATAAATTGCCTCCGTTTAGAAGGATGTCTTCACTGAGCGAGGACAGAAAAAAATGAAGTGAAACACCAGAACAGATACAAAACCCTGCTCTGCACTTGTGCAGTTTAGTAAACAGCGGTAGATAATCCACAGGAAGTAACGACCAATAGATTAAAACATTTTAATAAATTTGTTTATTTAATCAAATATAGTTTCTGAAAGAAAAACATTGTAATAAAATAAAGTTTATTTTCAATAAAGTAACATTTTGGCCAAAACATTGTAATAAAATACAGGTTATTTTCAATAAAATAACATTTGGGCCAAAACATTGTAATAAAATACAGTTTATTTTCAATAAAATAACATTTTGGGCAAAACATTGTAATAAAATAGAGTTTATTTTCAATAAAATAACATTTTGGGCAAAACATTGTAATAAAATACAGTTTATTTTCAATAAAATAACATTTTGGCCAAAACATTGTAATAAAATAAAGTTTATTTTCAATAAAATAACATTTTGGCCAAAACATTGTAATAAAATAAAGTTTATTTTCAATAAAATAACATTTGGGCCAAAACATTGTAATAAAATACAGTTTATTTTCAATAAAATAACATTTGGGCCAAAACATTGTAATAAAATAAAGTTTATTTTCAATAAAATAACATTTTGGCCAAAACATTGTAATAAAATACAGTTTATTTTCAATAAAATAACATTTGGGCCAAAACATTGTAATAAAATAAAGTTTATTTTCAATAAAATAACATTTTGGGCAAAACATTGTAATAAAATAAAGTTTATTTTCAATAAAATAACATTTTGGCCAAAACATTGTAATAAAATAAAGTTTATTTTCAATAAAATAACATTTGGGCCAAAACATTGTAATAAAATAAAGTTTATTTTCAATAAAATAACATTTGGGCCAAAACATTGTAATAAAATAAAGTTTATTTTCAATAAAATAACATTTGGGCCAAAACATTGTAATAAAATAGTTTTATTATTATTATGTTCGTTTTATAACATTTTAAATTATAAAAAAAAATCATTATCAATTTTAGAAATGATATTTGATTACAATGTCTTGGCCAAAATGTTACTTTATTGAAAATTAAACTTTATTTTTTTTATTACAATGTTTTTCTTTCAGAAATTATATTTTATTAAATAAATTGGGCATTTACAACGACAGCTAACAGAACGAAAAAGGGGTGAAAAAACAAATAGTCAACAAATAAATGTTACCAAAGGCAAGATAAGTTACTCTTCTACCTACCTGGGTAAGTTAATTTGTGTATTTTAAAGCGTTTTTTAGTTCAATTTAAAACTAGTGTCAGAATCTCATGTTAAAATTGAAAACACAAAATAGACTTATTTGATCATGTGACATCTCGACACTGGTTTTAAATCGAACTAAAAAAACGCTTTAAAATAAGTTGAAACACAAATAAACTTATCCAGGTTAGAAGAGTAACTTATCTTGCCTTTGGTAACATTTATTTGTTGCCTACTTGTTTTTGTTTTTTTACCCCCTTTTTTTTTGTTCTGTTAGCTGTCGTTATAAATGGTCAATAAATTAATTGGTTGTTACTTCCTGTGGATTATCTGCCGCTGTTTACTGAACTGCACAAGTCCAAGGGTAATTGAAGTCGGGTGCTTGTCCATAAAAATGTACAACTGAAAATTTCAGTTCCAAATAAATTTTTGAATAATATTTTTGCTTAATACGTAAGTATATGAAAGAGTTTTCCTGTAAATTTATTTGTAACTGTGATTTTCACCTGTGCATTTTTATGGACAAGTTGTTTAATAAGATTATTGCAGAATATTTTTATTACTTAGAAACTTTTGGTAAATGGATGGAAAAGCCAAGAAACCCAACTTCCATAAGTGGTAAGAGTGCGGAATAACGGCCGGCTGACTGGCTCGGGACCGTGCGCAAAACCAGATTGGCCTTTTTACGGCCAAATTTGTGAAATTTGGCCTTTTTTAAGCAGTTTGTCAATCGAAAATTCCGTTAACCAATTTTTTTTTTTTTTGTGAATATTTTGGAGTTCAC
Organism: Sepiola atlantica; assembly: GCA_963556195.1. Lineage (NCBI taxonomy): Eukaryota > Metazoa > Mollusca > Cephalopoda > Sepiida > Sepiolidae > Sepiola > Sepiola atlantica. Next base: position 108,129,383 of record OY744531.1, read on the forward strand.
TTATGTGCGCAGTCAGGTGTATCGCAAAATTCAAATGTCTATTGCTTAAAATGAAAACAAACACAGAAAAAAAATATTTAAAAAACAAAAATGAAAAAGTGCCCTTTTCTCACAAAAATCTTTTAAAATGTAACCAAGAGTTTTCTATATTCTGTATATGAATACTCGCGTCACTTCGCTAAAAATGAAGAAAAAACACAAAAAATAAAATTAAAAAAACAAAAAGTAAAAATTAAAAACAAACATAAATTTATAGTGGATACAAATTGTTGATTTTATTTACTAAAGCAGAAAATACGTCGGGCCAAACGGAATTTTCGATAGCCAAACTGCTTTAAAAAGGTCAAATTCATGAAATTTGGCCATAAAAAGGCTAATTTGGTTTTGCGCACGGCCGTTATTCTGCACTCTTACCCCATAAGTTTTAAACAATTATTTTATATATTTATTCGAATTAGAATAAACAATTTTTATAAAATTTATATAAATCCAACATTTTCATATAAATTATTGGTTAAAGCGTAATATAGTATGTGCACTGGGACGGAGATTGGTACGTATATAGTAGGCGCACCGGGACGGAGATTGGTATGTATATAGTCAACGCACCAGGGCAGAGATTGGTATGCAGACAGAGGTGGTAATTTTAATAGAAATATGTCATTTTTACCCTGGGCAACGAAAGAGGAGTGGTGGGGAAGAGACAGCTTTCGCTGAAGGCAACAGGGAGAAGGTGGCAATGAGAGAGGGGGGAAGGGCGGTGATATGGGGCAACCAGGAAAGAGAGAGCCCCGGGCAACGCCGGGTAGCCCTACTAATAACTTGGTAAAAGGATTCCTTATCAGTTGGTGTATATCCATTAAAAAAAATGTCCCAAACTCCTCATGTTGCCGTGATCTCTTAAGGATTTGATCAGTTTTTTTGGTGCCCCCGACCATGATTAACCGTTCCATCTCTCCTAATTTGTTTCCAAATTCCATGACGAAATTCTTCATAGAGGAGTGTTAGCAAACTTTTTAAAAGCATCCATTCTTCACGAAAAAGCGGTGTTAACATTTTTATCACTTTACTTGCTTAAAACTCTTAAAATAAAACAAATAGATTATTTTTTATTGATCCCTGTCGAAGTATATTCATTTCCGAACAAATTGGTGGTATTTTGAAGATTTATAATATGACTTTTTGGTGCTTCTGCTGTTTCACAATGACATGTTAGGCCTCTCTTAAAAAAAAAATAGTTAAAGATAAACTTTATGTACTTACGTGGTAGCAGAAAAGATTACGCAAATTCATCCAGCATTTATTAAATTAAAAATAAAAACGATTTTATCTATCAACACCATTTTTCTTATATTTTGACTTTTTCAGAAAGTTATCTCCCTTGCCTGCTTTGTAAGCTCACATGTCTACCGATATGTAAGATCGTTTTTTTTGGGTTTTTTTTCATAGATTATTGTTTATTGATCCATGTCAAAGTATATTCATTTCTGAACAAAATGGTGGTATTTTGACTTGAGGACTTAAATGCTTTGGTTTTTAAAATATGACTATTTTAGTAGAACCTTCTTGAAATCTGTGCTGATCCAAAGCGGTTTTATGGTCGGTGGGTATTACTAGTTAGGGTTAGGGATTGCTAGATGAAGTCTGTAGAAGGGTTAGGGATTGCTAGATGAAGTCTGTAGAAGGGTTAGGGATTGCTAGATGAAGTCTGTAGAAGGGTTAGGGATTGCTAGATGAAGTCTGTAGAAGGGTTAGGGATTGCTAGATGAAGTCTGTAGAAGGGTTAGGGATTGCTAGATGAAGTCTGTAGAAGGGTTAGGGATTGCTAGATGAAGTCTGTAGAAGGGTTAGGGATTGCTAGATGAAGTCTGTAGAAGGGTTAGGGATTGCTAGATGAAGTCTGTAGAAGGGTTAGGGATTGCTAGATGAAGTCTGTAGAAGGGTTAGGGATTGCTAGATGAAGTCTGTAGAAGGGTTAGGGATTGCTAGATGAAGTCTGTAGAAGGGTTAGGGATTGCTAGATGAAGTCTGTAGAAGGGTTAGGGATTGCTAGATGAAGTCTGTAGAAGGGTTAGGGATTGCTAGATGAAGTCTGTAGAAGGGTTAGGGATTGCTAGATGAAGTCTGTAGAAGGGTTAGGGATTGCTAGATGAAGTCTGTAGAAGGGTTAGGGATTGCTAGATGAAGTCTGTAGAAGGGTTAGGGATTGCTAGATGAAGTCTGTAGAAGGGTTAGGGATTGCTAGATGAAGTCTGTAGAAGGGTTAGGGATTGCTAGATGAAGTCTGTAGAAGGGTTAGGGATTGCTAGATGAAGTCTGTAGAAGGGTTAGGGATTGCTAGATGAAGTCTGTAGAAGGGTTAGGGATTGCTAGATGAAGTCTGTAGAAGGGTTAGGGATTGCTAGATGAAGTCTGTAGAAGGGTTAGGGATTGCTAGATGAAGTCTGTAGAAGGGTTAGGGATTGCTAGATGAAGTCTGTAGAAGGGTTAGGGATTGCTAGATGAAGTCTGTAGAAGGGTTAGGGATTGCTAGATGAAGTCTGTAGAAGGGTTAGGGATTGCTAGATGAAGTCTGTAGAAGGGTTAGGGATTGCTAGATGAAGTCTGTAGAAGGGTTAGGGATTGCTAGATGAAGTCTGTAGAAGGGTTAGGGATTGCTAGATGAAGTCTGTAGAAGGGTTAGGGATTGCTAGATGAAGTCTGTAGAAGGGTTAGGGATTGCTAGATGAAGTCTGTAGAAGGGTTAGGGATTGCTAGATGAAGTCTGTAGAAGGGTTAGGGATTGCTAGATGAAGTCTGTAGAAGGGTTAGGGATTGCTAGATGAAGTCTGTAGAAGGGTTAGGGATTGCTAGATGAAGTCTGTAGAAGGGTTAGGGATTGCTAGATGAAGTCTGTAGAAGGGTTAGGGATTGCTAGATGAAGTCTGTAGAAGGGTTAGGGATTGCTAGATGAAGTCTGTAGAAGGGTTAGGGATTGCTAGATGAAGTCTGTAGAAGGGTTAGGGATTGCTAGATGAAGTCTGTAGAAGGGTTAGGGATTGCTAGATGAAGTCTGTAGAAGGGTTAGGGATTGCTAGATGAAGTCTGTAGAAGGGTTAGGGATTGCTAGATGAAGTCTGTAGAAGGGTTAGGGATTGCTAGATGAAGTCTGTAGAAGGGTTAGGGATTGCTAGATGAAGTCTGTAGAAGGGTTAGGGATTGCTAGATGAAGTCTGTAGAAGGGTTAGGGATTGCTAGATGAAGTCTGTAGAAGGGTTAGGGATTGCTAGATGAAGTCTGTAGAAGGGTTAGGGATTGCTAGATGAAGTCTGTAGAAGGGTTAGGGATTGCTAGATGAAGTCTGTAGAAGGGTTAGGGATTGCTAGATGAAGTCTGTAGAAGGGTTAGGGATTGCTAGATGAAGTCTGTAGAAGGGTTAGGGATTGCTAGATGAAGTCTGTAGAAGGGTTAGGGATTGCTAGATGAAGTCTGTAGAAGGGTTAGGGATTGCTAGATGAAGTCTGTAGAAGGGTTAGGGATTGCTAGATGAAGTCTGTAGAAGGGTTAGGGATTGCTAGATGAAGTCTGTAGAAGGGTTAGGGATTGCTAGATGAAGTCTGTAGAAGGGTTAGGGATTGCTAGATGAAGTCTGTAGAAGGGTTAGGGATTGCTAGATGAAGTCTGTAGAAGGGTTAGGGATTGCTAGATGAAGTCTGTAGAAGGTGGACACATAAGATCTTGCAGAAGCTGTCCAACATCTGTCTCTCTCCTGTTGTCTTTGTCGCATGCCTCATTGGAAGTATTCTCATCTGGCTACAAATTGGTTACAGGAAAAAATTTCAGACAATTCTTGCTAGAAAGTTCTGATTATGTAAATGTAAGGAAACTCTTGAATTAGTTTTTCTTTTTAGAAAAACAATGGAAATTAGAGTTTTTTTTTTGCTAGTTGTGGAAAAAAACTGAAAAAAAAATGTAGCCAGTGATTATAGAAAATAAACAGAGATGCCATTGATGTTTGGAACCTGTTAGTTCAATCCTCGGTCTGGGCGATACTAAGAATACAATTACGAGTTATTTATCTACGTCCCACAGCCGTAAGATGTGACACAAGGTCGGGAAAGTGGGATTTGATAAACCAGCGCTCGAGAAGGTGAGCACTCTGGCCATTAAAAATTGCCTGGGCAGCCCCGTTGGCATTTCCAGGTAGGGGCGCCTCAGGCGATTAGCAATAAACTAACCCCTTCTCAAAGGGTGAGAAGGCAAAGCCTGGGAGGGTGGACCTCCTAGAACTGCACAGGACCGTCCCATAGACAGGCGTAAATGAAGCCCCGAAGGCCAAGACGATACCGGTCTATGGGGTGCAGTATCCATCGGAACAGATACTACACTTTAAAACTTCTACCCCCGTGGATTAAATAAAGGGTTCCGTGTGAAATTCCGTACAGATTCCAGAGTTCAACCAGGTGCAAAGGTCGGAGGTTACCTCGGCGGAAACGTTGTGAGAATAACATCCAAGATGAGAATAGTAGTCCGAATAATCCAAATTATCAATCCTCATCTAAAAATTTCCGAAACATACCGTTAATTCTCTTTGAAGGTGTCGGACGTTTATATTTGATTTATAAATTTCCATTTAAAAATTGTTCTGCTTTTAAAATATCTGAATTAAATCTTTAAAATATTAAAGTTTTTTTGTTTTTTGTTTTTTCTTACAGGATATAAGAAAATATTTCAATTCACCTGGTTCTAAACCCTCCAAGATTATTGAAAAGAATAATAATGACGTGAAGAATTCAACGAAAGAACAGCAGAGCACCAATGCTCTTCCAAAGTCCAAGAATGTCGAGCACAAAGACTCGTCCACTGGAAAATCCAAAAATGTATTTGGTATGGAGGGGAAACACGGAAATAAAACTGAATGCAATAATGAAGAAAAGAGTGAAATGAAAGAGTATAAAAATAATGAAGTCTTGAAAGACAAATCCAAGAATTTCAAAGAGAAAGAGACGAATGAAAATAAGATCCGAGAGAAGAAGAAAACACTTGAGAAAGAATCGGATAACCCTAAAACATTTAAGAAAGAATCGGATAACCCTAAAACATTTAAGAAAGAATCGGATAACCCTAAAACATTTAAGAAAGAATCGGATAACCCTAAAACATTTAAGAAAGAATCGGATAACCCTAAAACATTTAAGAAAGAATCGGATAACCCTAAAACATTTAAGAAAGAATCGGATAACCCTAAAACATTTAAGAAAGAATCTGATAACCCTAAAACATTTGAGAAAGAATCTGATAACCCTAAAACATTTAAGAAAGAATCGGATAAAAGAAATGCGAAAAAGGAAGGTGATAAAGTTCAAGAGAAATTGAAAGATGTTAAGAAAAAATCTAGCGAAGAGAGGAGAAAGAAGACTCCTGAGCAAAAACAAATCGCGAACGGGAACTCTGACAGCGAGGCATTTATTACTAGCGATAATAAGTTGGACTGTAAACAAAAACGGAAGACCAAAATGAAACGGAAACAATCGGAGAGTTCTAATGAATCTGAAGACATCACCGATGATGAAAGTGGGTGTGAAAAGAAAGAATCTCGTAAAAGGAAATCTTCTGCTTCTTCTAAAAGAATTCCTGGCAAATTGAAGAAACTCGAGTCGAAAAGAAAATGCTTACAGAGTGAGAGTGATGACGACTTGAATGAAAGTAGAAAGTCGACTTCAAAAACTAAAAAGAATAAAAAACAAGTAAGATTGTTATCATTATTAATTTTATAACGTTTATTTGATTGAAGGAAGGTATTGCTTCATGATGTAACGTTGACACGAGAACGAGAAATGTCTTAAAATAATGTAGAAAACTTTTAAAAAAAGAAAAAAAGAAATCGTGTATGATGTCGTAATTTAATTGATTTTAGTAAATTTTATAATTTAGATATTTATGACTTAACATTGCTATACAATTGTCATATGTTAACTTTAAATGTTTCAATTTTTAAATGCAAAAATAAAAGAAATTTAGTGCAACTTCGGAAAAGCTTCAATAAGGAAAAACAAACAATAAATAAAAATAAAGAAATACTGGTATTACGTATGTGACCGTGACGGAACAAAAACATCGTACACCAAAAATTACGTAAATTGAGCAAGTAGTTTTTTTTTTTTATCACACATAATCAAATTTTGTCATTTTTTTTTTTCATGCTCGCTTGTCACGTCGCCATCTTTGAAAAACAAGGGACGTAAGTCAGTCCAGCGTTACAAGCCCAGCTTGTCGTGAACAAGTGAGCGTGGTTCAAAAAATGACAAAATTTGATTTTCTGTGATATAAAAAAAACTACTTGATCAATTTATGTAATTCTTGGTGCACGATATCTTTGTTCCGTCCCGGTCGCATACTTAATACAGATATGTATTTATTATTTGTTTTTCCTTATTGAGACTTTTCCGAAGTTGCACCAAGAAATTAAAGAAATAAACATTGATTTCTTAAGACATTTATTACAAATAGTGTTAACGATTTTCATGAAAAAAAATAGTTTATTTTCCTAATATAGATTACTGATAAAAATTATATTTTCAAAGATTTTGATGTAATATTTTTGAACGCAATATATTTGTTTAGTATTCATTAGATACCATTTAATTTTTAATTGTTTTTAATTAATAGTAATTTTTTATTCATTAGATACCATTTAAAATAATAACTACAAATTTGTAATTACTTATTAATTTTATTCAGTCCGGTTTACAATGAGTGACTTTAATTAATAGTAATTAAAAAAAAAAAAAAATATTTTTCAATTTATTAATTTTTTCATTTTTCAATTTTTTCATTTTTTTAAATTTATAATTTAAACATTTTTTTTTAATTAGTAATTTTTTTATTCATTAGATACCATTTAAAATAATAACTACACATTTGTAATTACTTATTAATTTTATTCAGTCCGGTTTACAATGAGTGACTTTAATTAATAGTAATTTTTTTGTATCATGTTCTAGGATTTTTGTAAAACAAAATGGTGCTATTTTCAAAAAAAATATATTTACTGATTTTTATATATATATAATGTCATTTATTTATTTTGTTTGATACTTTTTGAACAAATTCAATTATTCGTACAAAAGAGCATTAAACCTAAATGCTAGTTGGGAATAACTTTTCCTTCACCAATGTGATGCTCCCAGATGGGAAGTGACATATATTTAACAAAAATTTAATTATCCACAGACACGTGTTCCCTCGCACTGGCAAGGATTGGCACAGTATGTGTATATGTATATCTATACGTGTATATGTAGGTGTGTGTGTGAAAGTATATGTATATCTATACGTGTATATGTAGGTGTGTGTGTGAAAGTATATGTATATCTATACGTGTATATGTAGGTGTGTGTGTGAAAGTATATGTATATCTATACGTGTATATGTATATCTATACGTGTATATGTATATCTATACGTGTATATGTGTATCTATACGTGTATATGTAGGTGTGTGTGTGAAAGTATATGCTTTTGCATATACTTTCTATTCTTTCTATATACCAACCTTTGCAAAGTGAAATCTTGGTGAGTGTTAACCCTAACCTTAACCCTTACCCTAACCCTAACACTAACCCTAAACCCTAAACCTAACCCTAACCCCTAACCCCTAACCCTAACCTTAACCCTAACCCTAACCAAGCAACATTTTGCTACATATCAAAAGCCACGATTTTATTCATCTTAGCAATTTTTTTTTTTTTCAAAAAAAAGAACTTTTGTACAATTACGGATCCATTTTGTTCAACAGAAGAACAACCGATGTTTGTATGTATATATATATATATATATATATATAAAAGGAAATTGTAGTTTGCTTGAAGCATTGCTGGTAAATATAAATGTAAGTTTGTAATCCGAGGCAGGAGCAATGTGATATAGGTACCGGAAGGTGGAAAAAGTGAACAAAAACAAACGAGAAGAGAAAACAAGAATCTCAAATCAATTTATTAATATTTCACGTAAAACAGATTAAATATCAGAACAGTAAATAGAAAAAAGGTTTACTGTCAAGCAATTAAAAAGTTCCGGAAAAGGTAAACTTTAATTTTCGAGAGCGGGACCTCTCATTATCAAAATATCAAAAATATGACCGAGTGGTCGAAAAGGCGAGATGGAAACAACTGTTGAAGAAATACAGCAGAGAATTGATGGAAGATATGCAGAAAATTAGTTTAGATAAGCTAATTTGGATATCAATATTAATTATTCCTATCATTGATTTGAGATTCCATTCTTATTTTCTCTTCTCATTTATTTTTGTTCACCTGTTCCACCTTCCGGTACCTATATCACATTGATCCAGCCTCGGATTACAAACTTTTTTGTTTCATTTTACTTCAAAGTTCCCAGAAATCAAGGGGCCCTTTCCTGGGGCTAACACTTGATCTCTATATGAGATACATAGATATTCAAATGTTCTATTAAAATTCTCCTTTATTTCTCAAACGTTGAGTTAGTTATGAACATTAATTCTCCTCTCCTCAATTGACCAGTTAACTATGTCATAGTATATCTTTCTTGTGGTCTCTTGGTCTTATCGGATTCCACGACAAGAATTCATCTGGTCTGGTGGAGTATCAAGCTAAGTGTTGTTACTTGATGTAACATCACTAGAAGAAGGTGCGCCACTCTTTGCAAGTTAATAGCCGTGCTGAAGGGAACTTATTTGTGCTGCGAATGCTATGTTTTGAATTTTTGGTCAGGGTTTACTTGTAGGGTGAAGTATCCTCATATCGGGTTGTCCTGACAAACCCTTGTACAGAGAGACCGAAGACACTCGAGGATGGTGTCTAGTAGGTAATTCGAACTATATATATTTATGTATGTATCTGTATATATATATATATATTTGTGCGTGTATGTATGTATGTGTGTATATATATATATATATATATATATATATATATATATGCATTTGTGTGTGTATGTATGCGTATATGCATTTGTGTGTGTATGTATGCGTATATGCATTTGTGTGTGTATGTATGCGTATATGCATTTGTGTGTGTGTGTATGCGTATATGCATTTGTGTGTGTGTGTATGCGTATATGCATTTGTGTGTGTGTGTATGCGTATATGCATTTGTGTGTGTGTGTATGCGTATATGCATTTGTGTGTGTATGTATGTGTATATATATATTTATGTGTGTGTATGTATGCGTATATGCATTTGTGTGTGTGTATGTATGCGTATTAGGGTTGGGCGGTTTTGAAATTTTGGTTTCGTTTTTTTCCCCTTAAAACCTCGGTTTACGGTTCGGTTTTTTTGAAAAAAAACTTTTTTACTATGGAAGCTATTCATTCTCTTGTGTGATGATTAGTTATTATTCAACGTTTAGTTGAATTATGCCACTGTTTCGATAATTTTGTGACTGAATCATTCTCCATGATATGAATCATATAAGTTTTAAGGTGTTGACTGTTGTAATCAAAGTTCTGATACCTTTTCAACAGTTAACTCGTTAAAACAGTGACCAAAGATTTATGAAAGATTTCTGAAGAATAAAACTGAGTTTGAATATACATTCTATCTAATTCTTTAACCCATCAGAAGCTAAAATATAACTCAGAAATGCAAGAAATTAAAAAACGAAAATTTATTTAAACAAACAAAATAATTTTACAAATAAAATTAAGCAAAAATGATGATAAAAATGAAATATTGTCAAAATTATTTGACAGATAAAAATTTTAATGTTTTAATAGGTGAAAATGTTTTTACTCATTTTCTTAGGTTGTGATTGAGAATAACTAGTTACTCAGTATGGTTAGGTTTCAGCCTACATCTCCGGTCACTAATGACAAGTCCAGCCTTACTAAATATCCGTTCACTCGCTACAGAGGTAGCTTGAATACTCAAAAGTTTTCTTGCCAGAATACAAAGATTCGGGTAGAGCCTCCCATTTTTCTTCCACCAGACAAAAGGACAGGCTGATGGGTCGATGGCTTTTCCATACAGAAATCGATCTACCTCGTTTTTAATCCGAGATATTTTTTTACCGCTGGTATCAATTTCTTTTGTTCTTGCCTGACCTTTCTTTCGGAGAAAACCCCAAAAGTCTTTTTCCCCTTTTGGTTCACTACTTTGCTGTACTTCTGCTGGAATGTTTTCGTCCGTGTCATCGGATAGAGTCGAAAAATAAACACACCATATACTTCTCGAATTGCCGGTGTTGACTGTTGGGATGTCTGTCATTTTGTGTGCTCGAAGTTCTGTCAACTGGTGCGTGTTGGGGTTAATATTTGTTTTTAAGACAGGGTAATAAAACTTTATAGACATGCGTAAAAGACTAGTAGTACACCCGAAAACCGCGCCAAGGGAAAAGGAAGGATGGTTAAAAAAAAGTAGAGATTATTAATTCACCTAAAGTCATTTTTTAAGCTTTACAGTAATTTTAGTCATAGAATTCATGACTTGGATTAAAGTTTAATAATTAAACTTTCGAATAAATTGTCAACTCTAAATAAATACCATATTAACAATTTAGTAAAATATAAATCGTTGCATAGTCTACTTTTTGAATAACCCATTTTTGGGAGAGAAAACGGTATAGTTGAGAGATAGTTCTCTAGAAATGACAATTTATGTATGAAGTGGCTTTTCAAAAGTAAACAATGAAATGCCTAATGTTTAAAATAATTTCAAAAATCCGAATAAAGTGATACTAGCATTGGCAACTACTTTTTTTCTTTTTAAATGTTTATACTCGCTCGCTACTTTTCGTTTATTTACTTTTACAACAAGTATTTTTTTAAATTTCATTTTAATAACTTATTTTTTTAGATAACTCTGAAACAAACATAAATAATTATTTTACAATTTTGAGTTGAATCAAATAGATTTTCGATATCATACGGAACGCGTTTGATTTTTTCTTTTTCATTTGAAAATAGTTTATGCTAAAAATACAATGTCATGTTGTCTGTCGTATTTCTCTTTTTCATTTGAAAATTCAAAATGTTAATGATAAACAAACTGTAAACAAAGATTTCTTCCTACAAGTCAATTAAATGTTTTTATCATATATTTGTTCAATCTGTCCTCTTACTAATATAACATTTTTTGGTAATATTCAATATTATTCAAATCGGAAAATCTTTTCAACCGTGTTTCCTTGTATATGGTGGCTTACTGTAGTAAAAACACAATACCGAACGGTTACGGTTTTAAAAAAAAAAACGATTCGGTATGGAGACGAAACCGAAAAACCGCGTTTTTTCGGTAAAACCGCCCATCTCTAATACGTATATACATTTGTGTATGTATGTGTATATATATATATATTTATGTGTGTCCATGTATGCGTATATGCATTTGTGTGTCTGTATGTATGCGTATATGCATTTGTGGGTGTGTATGTATGCGTATATATGCGTATATGCATTTGTGTGTGTATGTATGCGTATATGCATTTGTGTGTGTATGTATGTGTATATACATTTATGTGTGTATGTATATATATATATATTTATGTGTGTGTATATTTGTCACACATATTATTACTGCTAGCATTTGTTGGTCTTCTATCTTTAACAATAATTACTTCCATAATTTCAATTTTGGCTTGTGTCAAATCTTCTGTAATGTCAGTAGATACTTGAGATTTAATAAAGTAAAATAATCATTAAAAAATCATTAAAAATTATTAAAAATCATTAAAAATCATTAAAAAAATCCTAATAATGTTTGTTGATTCTTTCTGTTTTTCTTTTACATTTCTATCAAAGATCCAAAGTGATGAAGATTCTGATGATATCACCCCAAGAGTTCGTAAGAAACGGAACAAAAAAACGAAAAAGTCCAATCGCATCTCAGATTCTGGTATATTTACCGTTTGTTTGTTTAAATATCAATTCTAAATTGCTTAACATTTTGTAATTTTATAAAAGTATAATTTTGTCTCATAATTTCACTGTCTTTTAAACAAATATAATTTTGTCTCATAATTTCACTGTCTTTTAAACAAATATAATTTTGTCTCATAATTTCACTGTCTTTTAAACAAATATAATTTTGTCTCATAATTTCACTGTCTTTTAAACAAATATAATTTTGTCTCATAATTTCACTGTCTTTTAAACAAATATAATTTTGTCTCATAATTTCACTGTCTTTTAAACAAATATAATTTTGTCTCATAATTTCACTGTCTTTTAAACAAATATAATTTTGTCTCATAATTTCACTGTCTTTTAAACAAATATAATTTTGTCTCATAATTTCACTGTCTTTTAAACAAATATAATTTTGTCTCATAATTTCACTGTCTTTTAAACAAATATAATTTTGTCTCATAATTTCACTGTCTTTTAAACAAATATAATTTTGTCTCATAATTTCACTGTCTTTTAAACAAATATAATTTTGTCTCATAATTTCACTGTCTTTTAAACAAATATAATTTTGTCTCATAATTTCACTGTCTGTTAAACAAATATAATTTTGTCTCATAATTTCACTGTCTTAAACAAATATAATTTTGTCTCATAATTTCACTGTCTTTTAAACAAATATAATTTTGTCTCATAGTTTCACTGTCTTTTAAACAAATATAATTTTGTCTCATAGTTTCACTGTCTTTTAAACAAATATAATTTTGTCTCATAATTTCACTGTCTGTTAAACAAATATAATTTTGTCTCATAATTTCACTGTCTGTTAAACAAATATAATTTTGTCTCATAATTTCACTGTCTTTTAAACAAATATAATTTTGTCTCATAATTTCACTGTCTTTCAAACAAATATAATTTTGTCTCATAATTTAACTGTCTTTTAAACAAATATAATTTTGTCTCATAATTTAACTGTCTTTTAAACAAATATAATTTTGTCTCATAATTTCACTGTCTTTCAAACAAATATAATTTTGTCTCATAATTTCACTGTCTTTTAAACAAATATAATTTTGTCTCATAATTTAACTGTCTTTTAAACAAATATAATTTTGTCTCATAATTTCACTGTCTGTTAAACAAATATAATTTTGTCTCATAATTTCACTGTCTGTTAAACAAATATAATTTTTTTCTCATAATTTCACTGTCTTTTAAACAAATATAATTTTGTCTCATAATTTCACTGTCTTTTAAACAAATATAATTTTGTCTCATAATTTAACTGTCTTTTAAACAAATATAATTTTGTCTCATAGTTTCACTGTCTTTTAAACAAATATAATTTTGTCTCATAATTTCACTGTCTGTTAAACAAATATAATTTTGTCTCATAATTTCACTGTCTTTTAAACAAATATAATTTTGTCTCAGAATTTCACTGTCTTTTAAACAAATATAATTTTGTCTCATAATTTCACTGTCTTTTAAACAAATATAATTTTGTCTCATAATTTCACTGTTTTTTAAACAAATATAATTTTGTCTCATAATTTCACTGTCTTTTAAACAAATATAATTTTGTCTCATAATTTCACTGTCTTTTAAACAAATATAATTTTGTCTCATAATTTCACTGTCTTTTAAACAAATATAATTTTGTCTCATAATTTCACTGTCTTTTAAACAAATATAATTTTGTCTCATAATTTCACTGTTTTTTAAACAAATATAATTTTGTCTCATAATTTCACTGTCTTTTAAACAAATATAATTTTGTCTCATAATTTCACTGTCTTTTAAACAAATATAATTTTGTCTCATAATTTCACTGTCTTTTAAACAAATATAATTTGTTAAAAATATTTATTATCAGCATTTCATTTATATAAGCCTTAGTCATTTCATAAAACTTGTATACTAACATTTTGGTACTCTTATAGAGAATGCACCGTGTTTTTGTGACTTTGCGTCATCAACATGCGGGCAGGTCTCAGAAGCACCCGAGAGTTGACAAAACTATTAACCAATCAGGTTAGCAAGCGGATGATAACTTTTGGAAGAAATTAATTTCTACGATTTGCAGCGTGTTGAATCTTACAAAGGACTTATTGAGTTCTGTCAGCAAAAGATAAACCCTAAACCAGAAAATGTTACAAAGAAAAGAAACATTTAAAAAAAAACAATGGAAAAAAAAAATTGGGTGAAAACAGTAGTTCCGTTGTTTGTTATATAAAAAAAATCATCTTTTGAAACTTTTCGGTGCACAAAAAACATTTGATTAACAATTAACAATGGTTCCTTTGACAAAAAATAGAATAAACATTTAATTAATAATGGTTGTTTAGCTATGGTTTGTTCGTTCTTTATTTTTATATATGTATTTTACTTTGGTTTTCTCGTCTGCTAGTATTCAGTTTATCGTTTTCGCCTCAAGCGCTTCCGAGACCTGCCCGAAGGTTGACGACACAAAGTCACGGAAATGCGGTGCGTTCTCTATAAGAGTACCAACATTGTATTACTGTTCGTGACTTTTTAGAAACCGGCTAAACATGAATTATAAATAGATATGTTTCATCGTTTCTTTATAATAGATTCTGAAAAGGAGGTTGTTTCCAAAGCCAAACGACGGAAAGCCTGCTCCATGTTTTCTGAATCTGGTAGGTCTTTAGTTTTTTTGTTTTTTTTAATTTTATTTTTTTAATTTTTTTTTAATTTTTTTTTTTATTTTTAAAATTTTTTTTTTTTATATTTTTTTTATTGGATGCGAGTAAATGGGGTGCAGTTGCATTTCCCACTTTTTGACTTGACGACATAGTGGGTTGGAAGCACAGAAGTTCCAAGTGAAGTCCGACAAAGAGATAAGTACCACAATTGCTGTAAAAATAGTTGAATGGTTAAAGTCACACAGAATCGCAGCTGGGAATTAAATAATAGTCAATGTATAAAATAAACACCCCACCCCCAACCCTAACACCCCACCCCCAACCCTAACACCCCACCCCCAACCCCCACTCACCCTCCAAAAAATGTAAGAAATTGTTTTATTACATTTTCTGGAAAAGTTGGAAATTTGCCCAAATTTTTTTCCCCTCCGCCTAGCTTTGTTTTTTTGTTTTTTACTGGGACTCATAATCAAAGCGAACTTTTTCTAAAACTTTGATACGTTAGTTTTGTGTTTTTGCGGAGGGGGGGGGGGGGCTTTCAATGTAATTTACAATATATTTTAGTTTCGATGACTTAGTTAAAAGTACTAGGCTGAGAGAAAAAAAAATGTCGGCAGCCATCTTGTCTTGCCAAATTTCCAACTTTCCGTGAATGTAAAATGGAGAGAAATGTTGATATCTAATAAAAAGCCATTGAGACTACTTAAAGATACACACAAATGTCATAGGTAAGTCGGAAAATAAGTTTTATGGGCTTCGGTCACATTTATTTGTTGTAGATTTGTTTTTTGGGAGCCGTTCTCGTTGTGTTGATTATTGTAAAAGATACCCTATACCAAAGCGTTTATTATTTGAAGATACAGACTCTAGGTAGTTTGGCTGACCTGTGGCTGAAAAAACGATAAAACATCTGAAAGAAATTTTATGAAAGATAACAATCCAAAATTGGCCGTGATGTGCTTTCGCACTTTGTTTCTTAGAGGGGAACGATGGAATGTTTCAAGATAGACATTTTGGAAATGTCGAGCCTCATATGTTTGTCAAAAACAGACTTAGGCATTTTAAGCCGAGATTTAAAAGAAAGAACCAATATTTTTTTTACAATGTTAACAAAGCTGACAAAAGAGGTTTGGATGCTTGAATTTTTTGCCATTATGAAATCAAGAAAAATGACTTCGGCAGAATTCAACCAAAAGTACAAAATATTCACAAAGCTCTTAAAAGCAATCTTTCAATGATGCTTGCAAATATCAGAGGTTCAAAACAATTTTGGAATAGAAAGACATCGGCCTCCATCTAATTGTAACTTTAATTGTACATTTGCCAGATGATATTTATTTTGTAATATTTTTCAATAAATAAATAAATGGATATTGAAAAATAAAGTTCGCATGTCTATCGTTAGCCAGTGTCGCATGCCTATCGTTAGCCAATCTGCCAAACAAGACCAAATAGTAGGTTTATCTGCTTATATAAAAGTTTTATGCTTGAATTAGAATTAATAAAATGAAAAGAAAGTGTCTTTCATAAAGATTTTTAGAACAAAGTAAAGCGAATGAGGCGGGACAAGATTGCTGCCATTAAAAAAAATCACTTGTATTTCATGGAGATAGCTTTCCTTTTACTTTTTTTTATAATTTAAAATCTACAAATGTCAACAAAAGTTATTAAATTATCCTATTTTATCAGCAAATTTAAGAATAAAACAAGAAAAAAGTATTTGGTAGGTGAATGTCACTGTGGCGGAATTGATGATCTTGAGCCAGAATCGAGCGATGGAGGTGGCCCGGACTTAGTTCTTCCCCGCAGTAAGAGGGTCCGCCTTTGCCTGGCTTGGAGATGGAAAGGGAAATAAGTTTTGGCTGACTAGTTTTCTAGTGAGGATTGAACTCACAACCTTGAAGTAACAAATCTACTGGTTGCTGCACAATAATAATAGATTTAATTATCATGACAAATAGTGAGCCAGCGGATTATGTTTGTTCTGATTGGTTAAGCAGAATTAACTGAGAGAAAATCTACTAATAAAAAGACAAGAAAATCAGAAGAAAGAAAAGGAGAAACGTGAGTATCAGGTGAGATTCTGTGGTGAGCCGAATTGTTTTCGTTCATTGGAGCTTGAAGTTACACAGGGTTTTTGTGCTTCTACAGGAATTGAACCGAACTGAGTTTTTTTTTTGTTTGTTAAACGTTTGAAGTCTAGTCATAGACTTTTGAATTCGTTACCAATTATAGTCACTCACTAAAATGTCTTTTTATTTTACAGATGAAGAAAACAGAGCATCCAAATCTCCAATAAAGAACTTCTTCAAACCCAAAATGGCAAATGAAGAAAGTGTGAGCGTATCGAAAGCAAATAAATCTCCAATAAAAAAGGCCAAATCTGTAAATGTGTCCGACTTCTTTGGATCATCAACTGTGCAGAGAATAGAAAGAAATGAAAAGAATCGCTCGTCACCCAAACGAAAAGTTAGTGTCTTCGACTTTGTTAAGGACCTATATGAATATGACTATTTATGACTATGACTATTTATTAATATGACTTAATGAATATGACTATTTATGACTATGACTTTATGACTATTTATGAATATGACTATTTATGAATATGACTATTTATGACTATGACTATTTATGACTATGACTATTAATGACTATGACTATTAATGACTATGACTATTTATGACTATGACTATTAATGACTATGACTATTGATGAATATGACTATTTATGACTATGACTATTGATGAATGTTGTCCTAGACAAAAACAGGTTTATTTCTCGGGAACAGAGTGCACCAGAAAACAAGGAAAGGCCAGTTTTTTCACTGCAAGATACTTTAAGTCAGCAGAAATATTAATCTTACTCATCAACCTTGATTCTGCCGGTCTGTGGGTTTGTGCAGTTCTAGGAGGTCCACCCTCACAGGCTTTGCCTTCTCACCCTTTGAGAAGGGGTTAGTTTATTATATTAATAATTAAAATAATTATAAATGTGATATCTTGTTGAAGATATAATGATAAATAACCCGAGTGGAAGGTCTTTAAAATAATAGGTTTATTTCCGGATGTATATATCTGGTACATACAAGATATGTTAACAGAATACAGAATATGTAATAGGGCAGACTGACTAGAGAATACGTAAGACAGAATGTTAAGACTGCATGTGTCTTAACTCGAATGTCTCGACTGTAGTCGTACTTATAGTCCGACGAGTCCATCTATTTCGTGAATGGGGAAGTCAGGTTATCCCATCACAACAAAATGTTTGCTGAAAAAAAAATTATATACTAATAATATTAATAATTAAAATAATTATAAATGTTTGCTGAAAAAAAGATTTATCACATAAACATGCATTTATCAACTGATTTTAAGATTGATTCAAATATTACAAATTTAAAACAAATCTCTGTTAATAATATGAGTGTTACTACAGCATTGAAAGTTCGTTAAGAGATATATTTGAAAATTTAAGAAACCAGAACGGGTTTCTCAAATTTTCAAATATATCTCTTAACGACGCTTTCAATGTTGTAGTTACACTCATATTATTCTAACCCATGCTTACCATATATATATATATATATATATATATATATTTTAGATTTTCTAGATTTTTTAGATTTTTAATTTTAATTTTTTAACGGCCTCAATTTTTTAAATGTTAAATTTCTTTTCTTCTTCTCTTTATCCCTCCATTT
>OY744531.1:108150119-108310119 GCA_963556195.1 Sepiola atlantica
GTCGACCACTTTTTACATGGAAGGTCTTTTTAGCCATTGTATGAAATAAGCAAAAAATAAAATTTGTATTAAAAATATCACATTAAGCTAACTTATTTCACATAAACTTGAAAAGGAATCATTTTAACTTATTTTTAAAACCTAATTAAAAACACGGTGTATTCATTATTTTATTTATATATTTTCAAACCAATATTTTCTGCATTTTTATTGACAATTGAAGAAAAAAAGATGAGTTTTTAAGTAAAATTATGTTAAAGAGAATTTTAAATGCTAAATGAAACTTAATGAATTTCATCATCACTGTAATTAAAACCAATAACCATCTTTGTTGATTGGACAATCTCATTTTTTTGTTTAAATGTGTGTGAAAGGTGATAACGTACAGTATGTCTTGCGGGCACCAAAGTGGATGACGTCATTTTTGATCGAACAGGCCATCTTAACGAAGGTCGTGTTTCTGTTCGATAACTATTATATCCAGGGATAACTTTTATTATTTTGCAGGTTATCGATACATAGGCAGCATTTTTTCTGTGTTCTCTGTATACTTATAGTGTGAATCTCTTGAACGATGCCGATTTAGTAATTCAGGCTGAGCCCAATAACTGCCAATTTAGGTGATTTAGAATTAAAGCCAAAACCAGCAGATGTCGATAAATGGAAGTTAATTGCTATAATTTGAGGAAATTCACAAATCAAAGAAACACATTTATAAAAATAAAAAAGCTGTTGTGGAGGCTTATATGAAGCTTCAATCCTGCAGTTGGAGCCACCATTGACAAAAAAACAAAGACCCCCCCCCCACATACACACACACACACACCCACACACCTATCCCCAACCCCAGTTGAAACAGAGACTAAGTACAGTGAATTGGTAAAAAAAAAAGTCATAATAAAATGTTGGGGCAGCAAAAGCACAAATAAAAAAAGATTGTTAGAAAAAGTATAGACGAAAATAACCTCCGCCTCTATAACAATAAAAACCGAAAGTTACATATAGAATTCTGCTCCGTATGCGTTTAAATAAGCTTATTTGTGCGTACTTACAGAAGAAAATCGTTTCGTTTGACTTTACCGATTTTTATATTTTATTCGCTCAGCCGCCCCCTCTTTGCTTAGTAATTTAAGCGAGAGTTAGGAGTGACTCAGAACATCATAAAAGAAATAGCGTAGAAATCTAATCAGGTCAAATTTTTCGTATTACATCAATGCGCCTATCAGCAATCGCGTTTCAATGTTACATTTCAAAGTTCGAAAATACACAAATATCCACAATCTTCTCAAAATATACATAACAAAACATCCCCTGCAATTCTTTGTTTTAACCTCAACCTTAATGTAAAATTACGCACTATTTTTCAATATCGATGCACTGTGGTAGTGATCACTTTGCAATTATTCTGGAAAGTGCAGGTCTTCAACTTCAAAGAGTACCACGATAGAATTTGCAGAAAGCTAATTGGAAGAGATTCCAAAAAGAAAAAGTGGCAATGTCAATGGAGAAGATCACCCCACCTACTTTACAGAGACACTGGTAGAAATAGCTGGAGAGTGTGTACCAAACACAAACCCTGGTTTAATAAAGAATGCCTAAAAGTTATCCAAGCACGCCATTCTAACCTGAGAAGATTCAATTTGGACTTGTTTAAAATCAAAAGAGTCTTGGCTCGGCAAACCATTAAGGAATCTAAAAGAAATTCATGGATAGTGTAGAATGATGCTGCCCCTTTCAACAACCGTCAACCCCAACGTCGTGTGTCCGTGGCCGCCTTCTTGTCTTCATCATTGTTCAACAGAATCGTCTATCCACTGACGAATCGTCGAGGGCACAGCACTGGTTTACAAAACAAATAAAAGCAATGCAATATACAAGAAAGAACACCAACTCATGGATAGGGTATATATCCAAAATAAATTTGAACACAAAGTCGAAGGTGATATGGAAAGATAGCTGGAAAGAATGATACAACAGCATGTTTGCGAGTAGAATTAACCAACCGCTTTGAAGGCCTGTCCCTATTAAAATGTGAAGTCTCATTTGAAGAACAATGGCTGCTCTTTAAAGCGAATGTCTAACAATCCGCTCCAGAAGAACTTTGTGACAAAAGACCTCCTGACAAAGAATGGATATTACCTCAAACTATTTCCTTGTTCAAATTGATTATTGATCAAGGCATGACATACTTTTCTGGCGTGCAAGTTGGATTTGTTGTGCTCATTGCAGCTGTCATGCTTTTATTTTGATTACCCCTGACCCTAACCCCTGACCTTAAAATAAAGGCCCAGTTTTTCACAAGTGTGGCTGGTTAGTTCTCCAGCCAGACATAGACTTCTTTTTGTGTAGTTGTCCATCACAAAAATAAAACAACTCCTTTTATCTATATATTAATACGATAGTGTGTGTGTTCGTGTGTCACGCTTCCGGCAAAAGCTTTGCGCATGCGTACCGCATCTAGATTTTGAAAAAAGACACATATTAATACAATAGCGTGTGTGATTTTGTGTCATGCTTACATCAAAAGCAACGACCTTCCGAATCTTTGTATGCTACTCATGAATTGGCTTGGCCTTTTGGCTAAGATCAAAGTGTAGTATCTGTTCCGATGGATACTGCACTCCATAGACTGGTATTGTATTGGCCTTCGAGGCTTGATTAACGCCGGTCTATGGGTCTGTCCTGTGCAGTTCTAGGAGGTCCACCCTCCCAGGCTTTGCCTCCCCTCTTTGGGGAGGAGTAAGTTTATTGCTTACTGCCTGGGGCGCCCCTACCGGGGAATGCCAATGAGGCTGCCCAGGCAATTTTTAATGGCCAGAGTGCTCACCTTCTTGAGCGCTGGCTTTTCAAACCCCACTTTCCCAACCTGACCTTGGGTCACATCTTACTTGTGAGAGTAAGATAAAACTGGCCTTGTGCCTAACTCCTGGAGAGGAGTAAATAAATATTCATGAATTGGAGCCAAATTTAATTTAATCGAAAACATTTACAAAGTAAGGTTTAGTCGTCGGAATATTACCTTCACTAGAAATATTGTATATAAAGAAGTTTTGTAAATTGTTTCATGTATTGTTCATTTTTTAAAAATAAATATACAAGTCCAAATCTTATCATATTTTATTCAAACATGTATAGGTTAGGAACAAGATAATTAGTATTAAAAACATCATTTCGTGTAATTTACACGGGTCCCGCTAGTTAAACATGAAAAGATCTCTACCTGGGCCAACGGCTAACGAGTCGAGGAACTCCAGGATAATGTTAATTCATCCTGTCAACATGAATCTTGAGGTTGCGGTTTTCTCTTGAAGCTGACAAGACATGCTTTTCCCGTTCTCGCCCTGCCTCAACCCTGAGCGGGTGAGTTGTCGAACTCCGGGATGATATTATTTCATCGAACCGACGTCAATCAACCCATCGTACCACCTTCATTTTGTTCCTGTGTTCCCGCAAATAAAACTGCATGTCTATTAAATGTTGTGGAGCCGTTATTTATTTCATGGAAGAATGGTGATTCCCTTTTTTGCTTATGTAACATTTATGTTAGTAAAAATTCTCCACCTTCCCGTGTGAACATCTTTCACCGAGGAGCGATGGCAGAGTTGAAACAAATGCAAAATGAATAAAAAATTAAACATTTGTCGCAAAAAATATGAAAAGTAAATAACATTTTTCGCTTTACAAAAAACACATTATCCACTTATAATATAACAAACACTTTCTTTGTCTGTCTGTCTGTCCTGGAGAATTTTTGTAAACAGAAGAGAGGGGGGGGGGGGCGAGATAATTTTCGGCGTCAAAGCCGCGATTCGAACTCGCAACCTTGACGCTAACAGTCAAACGCTCTACCGAATGAGCTAAAAGGAAACAGTTGAAAATGGTCTCTTAATTCTCATACTTGAAAAAATTGCTTTTTTTTTCAGATCTCTCATTTGGCAATAAATGATCGTATAATAATTGGTTCTTCTTTATACATGGGGTCTGCGTCCGCGTTCGATCTGTTCTTCGAAAATACAATTGGGTCTGCGTTCGCCCTCAATTTTTTTAGGGGGGGGGTTACCCCCCCCCCCCCCCCCCCCCCCCTTTTTTTTTTTAGCGGGAAAAAAATAACAAAAAATTTTTTTTTTGCCTTTTTAAACAAAATTATATTCGGAGACAAAATTTTTTTTCTTTTCTTTTGTCTAACCACCCAAGAACGCGGCAGCCTAGCAAAAACAGACGACCGTTAGGGAGTCTATTTTCGCTAGTCAATCTATATAATATCTAACCCTAACACTTAGAGATGAAACCTTGCAAGACGCACAATCTGAAAACTCTTGCCTGTCAGTCCGCACGCGCACGACTGTTTACTCTTTTCAATGTTGTGAAGATTTAACTTATTTTGTAATTATGTTTAATGATTTTCTGTCGAATCAATTCTAGTGTAAATGGAAGATCTCGGAAGCCATTTAACGAACCGTAACAGATCTTTGGCAAAATTCTTTATACATGACTAGAAGAATACCTGTCCCAGGACAGGTAAAATTACTTTCTCCTCCCCCCCCCAAAAAAAAAACAGAACCGTTTTGCACCACTTTTATGTCCCCTTACGAAGATTAAAATCTCGCTGCACAGCTCCCAACATAGGATGACCCGCAAAACTTACACCCTAATTCTCAGTAGCCCCTTACGTCTACAGTGGCGGCCTGCCTTGTTTGGGGTGAACTATGATAAAAAAAAAGTTTTAATTAATTTTTGCTTATTTTTAGATTCATTCTGCATGACACCGCATCTAATTGCAAAGGCATTAGTTAGCATAAGATTTAGTATCATTACAGATACTAAACCTTATGTCTAGAATCCTTATTCCAATTTTAATCAAAATCCATTACTTGATTTTGATTCTGGAAAATGTCTCAAATTTAAGACTTAAGCTTAAAGAGTCTCAAGAAGAAATTGAAATTCAGGAATCTTGTTTTATTGGTGTCCAATAACTATGGATCAAATTCAATGCAAATCTGAAATATTTGAATTTTCAAATGGGAGGTTGTGTCCATATCATGCACTTTAAAATACTCCCCAAAAACTGAAATTTGGGGAATATTTATTAATTGATGTCTAATACCTATGGTTAAAATTTCACAGAAATCAGAGGTAACATCTGAATTTTCACAAAGGGCATCCACCCCCTTTTTACCCCTATTGAATAAAACCTAACTTTATCAAAATTGAGATAACATTTTTAACAATATCTGATCATTCTAGTATCATGAGATCATTTAAAAAATGTTTAATTTCTTCAGAACGATAAGTGACAAATTATCACTTTGGAAATCATAAGCTGACAAATTATCACTTTGGAAATTATAAGCTGATAAATTATCACTTTGGAAATCATAAACTGACAAATTATCACTTTGGAAATCATAAACTGACAAATTATCACTTTGGAAATCATAAACTGACAAATTATCACTTTGGGAATCATAAACTGACAAATTATCACTTTGGAAATCATAAGCTGACAAATTATCACTTTGGAAATCATAAGCTGACAAATTATCACTTTGGAAATCATAAACTGACAAATTATCACTTTGGAAATCATAAACTGACAAATTATCACTTTGGAAATCATAAGCTGACAAATTATCACTTTGGAAATCATAAGCTGACAAATTATCACTTTGGAAATCATAAACTGACAAATTATCACTTTGGAAATCATAAACTGACAAATTATCACTTTGGAAATCATAAACTGACAAATTATCACTTTGGGAATCATAAACTGACAAATTATCACTTTGGGAATCATAAACTGACAAATTATCACTTTGGAAATCATAAACTGACAAATTATCACTTTGGAAATCATAAACTGACAAATTATCACTTTGGAAATCATAAACTGACAAATTATCACTTTGGAAATTATAAACTGACAAATTATCACTTTGGAAATCATAAACTGACAAATTATCACTTTGGAAATCATAAACTGACAAATTATCACTTTGGAAATCATAAACTGACAAATTATCACTTTGGAAATCATAAGCTGACAAATTATCACTTTGGAAATCATAAGCTGACAAATTATCACTTTGGAAATCATAAACTGACAAATTATCACTTTGGAAATCATAAACTGACAAATTATCACTTTGGAAATTATAAACTGACAAATTATCACTTTGGAAATCATAAGCTGACAAATTATCACTTTGGAAATCATAAGCTGACAAATTATCACTTTGGAAATCATAAACTGACAAATTATCACTTTGGAAATCATAAACTGACAAATTATCACTTTGGGAATCATAAACTGACAAATTATCACTTTGGGAATCATAAACTGACAAATTATCACTTTGGAAATCATAAACTGACAAATTATCACTTTGGAAATCATAAACTGACAAATTATCACTTTGGAAATCATAAACTGACAAATTATCACTTTGGAAATTATAAACTGACAAATTATCACTTTGGAAATCATAAACTGACAAATTATCACTTTGGAAATCATAAACTGACAAATTATCACTTTGGAAATCATAAACTGACAAATTATCACTTTGGAAATTATAAACTTACATTTCTTTCACTATGGAAGAAATTTAAAAAAAAACTTTTTTTTTAAGAGAAATAAATTTCAATTGGCTGCTATTGAAATGCTATCTATGATTGTTTTGTTTTTAATTTCTTTTTTTGCTTTGTTTTTCTTTTTTCAACTCACTAGAATTTGGCATTGCTGGAAAATTAGCCATTAAGATGGAACGTGAAAAACTGGAAGGCTTGAAAATAAGCCCAAAGAAGACAGATCCTGTACCGTTATCAAAACCAGTCGACAAGGAAGATGTAAGTAATTTTCGATTTTGTTAGTTTTATCTTGCTTCGAAAATCTTCTATGTTATTGAAATTCAAGAACAATACGCGACAGTTGATGGAACCGCAATAGAAGTGTAAGTAAGCTATGAGAGATGGAATTAGAAAGCTTAACAAAGAAAATACGCATAGTTGGGATTGTAAGATACATTATGTTTTTAATGGCAAGATTGTAAGAGACTATGTTTTTAATGGCAAGATTGTAAGAGACACTATGTTTTTAATAGCAAGATTGTAAGAGACACTATGTTTTTAATGGCAAGATTGTAAGAGACACTATGTTTTTAATGGCAGGGTTGTAAGAGACACTGTTTTTAATGGCAGGGTTGTAAGAGACACTGTTTTTAATGACAAGATTGTAAGAGACACTGTTTTTAATGGCAAGATTGTAAGAGACACTGTTTTTAATGGCAAGATTGTAAGAGACACTATGTTTTTAATGGCAGGGTTGTAAGAGACACTATGTTTTTAATGGCAGAGTTGTAAGAGACACTATGTTTTTAATGGCAGGGTTATAAGAGACACTATGTTTTTAATGGCAGGGTTGTAAGAGACACTATGTTTTTAATGGCAGGGTTGTAAGAGACACTATGTTTTTAATGGCAAGATTGTAAGAGACACTATGTTTTTAATGGCAGGGTTGTAAGAGACACTGTTTTTAATGGCAGGGTTGTAAGAGACACTGTTTTTAATGGCAAGATTGTAAGAGACACTGTTTTTAATGGCAAGATTGTAAGAGACACTATGTTTTTAATGGCAAGATTGTAAGAGACACTATGTTTTAATGGCAAGATTGTAAGAGACACTATGTTTTTAATGGCAAGATTGTAATGACAAACGAGAACAGACGTAACTTGAGAAAGCTTTATTCGACATACAATGTCGGTACAATATTTGTGCTGCTATTTGTATTGTTTAGTAAAAGCAGGAGAGTTCTCCAAAGGGGGGATAATTCAAAATAGGGAAAGTTATTCGTAATTGTTCATTACACAAACTACCATAATAATTTAACTAATTTAAAACAAAATTAATTTTTGTGTTTATCATTAATTTCATTTATTTTTTAGATCCGAACACCTGACATTAAAAAAATAAACATTCCAGAAACTCCTGAACATAAAGTAAGAATTTGATTATGAAATCTATAGAATAATTATCTTTTTTTTTTCCGCCATCTTTCAGGCTATTTCATATTGTTCAAAATTGTTTATTTTTCTCCAAACATCTTTCTAATATCCTGATCATGTGTATGCGATTGACATCTGATGATTAACAAATTTTCATATTGTTTTGCATCTCATTATTTAACTATTTTTTCTTATTGTTTTCTAATTCAATGATTGTTTTTATTTTTTTATTACTGATATTTATATATATCTTTTATCATTACTGATATTTATACATATCTTTTATTATTACGGATATTTATACATATTTTTTATATCATGGATGGAAAATTAGATTTTTGGGTGAAAAGAATTTTTCAGGTCATATTACTTCTGGGAGTTTAGATCTGGTTCTTAAATTAAAAACAAATCCAGATATACTTCGTCCACATCTTAGTTCTCGTCCGTCTCCATTGTTTTACACTTCTTGCACACAAATTGGTTATCGCAGCCTACCAGTAATTTCATTGCACTTCTTGTGTACCTAATACTTACAGGTACCACTTTTTGTGTACCTGATGCTTACAGGTACCACTTTTTGTGTACCTGACCACTTTTTGTGTACCTAATGCTTACAGGTACCACTTTTTGTGTACCTAATACTTACAGGTACCACAAAAAAGCTATGAATGGATATAGATGGTTAAATCTGATATAGTACTGTAATTTAGGACCATTTTCAGGCAAGGGTTTTCATGAATGTAGAATAGCCAAAAACTAGTGAAAAATAGCCAAAATTTCCTCTGTTAAGCTACCTAATTGATTCCCAAGCCTCTGCAATGGTTATGCATGGCTGTAGATAGTTGAAACTGACAAGACACTAAGGTTTAACACCAGTTTGGGCGTTTTAGGAGCCCCCAAGGTAGAAATGGGGGTCAAATTTCAGCCCAAATGGTTAAAAATGCACCACAAACTATGTATCCAAATGACACCGCTGGAATTATATAAACCGAATAGTGGATAATGCAGTCAATTTAATAAAATATCCTTAATGGCTATGAAATGTCATGAAATAGTCAATTGAAGTTGTGGAAATCCATGGGGAACTGCACAGGAGATCAGCCAATTACTTGTGCATCGACTGAAATAAACCTTCAATGATTTCCCAATTCTCGACTTCGAACTTGGTTTGGCGTGTACTCATGTCCCAAGCACCGAGCATATTGTATATATTCTTCCTCAGTGTGAGGTCGTTTATTCTTCGGCGGTTCAACTTCATCTTTTTCAACATCAGCTTTCAGAGCGTAGTTCAACCCCAGATGTTTCTCAGTCGCAACCTTATACGCCATCCGTGCTGCTTCTGGAGAAATGTTTGCGGCTGATGAGGAAGTAGCCAGTGCAATCTTGATGGAGTCAGTAAATGTTTTGCTTCCTTCACGGAGATTGAAAGTCATATCTGTCTGAACTCCAACTTCATTACAGCTGACTGTGGTATGTACCCTCCCTGACCGCTGCACAGCAAAATTGATATTAGTATCACTATCGTCGAGAGTACTGTTCATTATTGTAACCCTTTCTTCTTCCTCTGTAACTGAAATAGCCATCTCTTGCTTCTCCCTTTCCTCCATCTCAACAACCATTGATTCCTGTTATTCATCGATATGCATGTTGTCAATTATGACCTTCCGGTTGAGTGCAACTTGATCAAAGAAAAACTGTTTCTCATTTGCATCAAACGTCTCCACGTCAACACCCTTTCACAGAATATTGAAAAGAATGTGATTTTTTGTTTTCCATTGAATCAAGTTTGACCTCTTCGAACCATGGCCCTTCTGAACTTTGCTATTGTACTCTCTCAAGTATCGATCAAGTTTATCTTTCACTCCTTTTATTGTTGTTAGTTTAATGTCTCTTCCAAATGCTCTTTGCCAGTGAGCCAGTAGACACAGAGAAAATTGATGGAGATGCTCTTTCTGTTTTGTAGATCCATAAGTTGGAGCATGATGAACTATGGCCAAAACGCACTCATGTACAGTTGGGAGGTTTTCAAGCAAAGTGAAATCCCAATCATCATACGGGTACTTTGTTCCACTCATCCTATCTTCTCAACTGAACTGAACTGAAAACAAAAGAAAATAATTGTTATTAAACTGCTTGAATATAATACAATGCAATGGTTTCGACACTACAATGGTTTCAACTATCTACACCCATTCATAACCATTGTAGAAGCTCGGGAACCAATTAGGTTGCTTAACGGAGGATTTTGGCTAATTTGGGCTATTTTTCACTAGTTTTTGGCTATTTTACATTCATGAAAACCCTTTCACAGCCTGAAAATAGGCCTAAATTACAGTACTATATCAGATTAAACCATCTATATCCATTCATAGCTTTTGAGGATGTTTTAGGACCTGCAATGTCGCATGAAACCACTTTTTCACCGAAAAATGATGGATTTTGAGTCCTGTGGAGCCCTAACGGCTATTTTTGGCCTGCACCTTCTGAATTTTGCAAAATTTTCAAAATGTTTGATTGTTTAGTGTTATTTATGTATAAATGAACCCCCAAAAAATACTACTCGCATGAATCTGAAATTTTCATCCATTACATCCCACCCCTAGTAACATTCACTTTCAGACCTTTACTTTCCAGAGCATTCCTCCAAGAAGAATGGAAATAGGTTTGAACGCAATCAGTTTATAAAACAGTGATCATAGAGATGAGGGGGGAGGGATGAGGTTTTACATGTTTTTCCATTAAGACATTTCGATGAAGACCTCAATAAATAAGTTGAATGTCCAATGTAATGTAATTATGGCAGATAAAAAAATATTCTAAATAAGCTATAACATAGACATTTTGAATGGAGTTTAAAACAAAAATTAATTCAAAAGATTTAGAATTCTGCGCACAAACTCAAAAGATTTAGAATTCTGCGCACAAACTCAAAAGATTTAGAATTCTGCGCACAAACTCAAAAGATTTAGAATTCTGCACACAAACTCAAAAGATTTAGAATTCTGCACACAAACTCAAAAGATTTAGAATTCTGCGCACAAACTCAAAAGATTTAGAATTCTGCGCACAAACTCAAAAGATTTAGAATTCTGCGCACAAACTCAAAAGATTTAGAATTCTGCGCACAAACTCAAAAGATTTAGAATTCTGCGCACAAACTCAAAAGATTTAGAATTCTGCGCACAAACTCAAAAGATTTAGAATTCTGCGCACAAACTCAAAAGATTTAGAATTCTGCGCACAAACTCAAAAGATTTAGAATTCTGCGCACAAACTCAAAAGATTTAGAATTCTGCGCACAAACTCAAAAGATTTAGAATTCTGCGCACAAACTCAAAAGATTTAGAATTCTGCGCACAAACTCAAAAGATTTAGAATTCTGCGCACAAACTCAAAAGATTTAGAATTCTGCGCACAAACTCAAAAGATTTAGAATTCTGCGCACAAACTCAAAAGATTTAGAATTCTGCGCACAAACTCAAAAGATTTAGAATTCTGCGCACAAACTCAAAAGATTTAGAATTCTGCGCACAAACTCAAAAGATTTAGAATTCTGCGCACAAACTCAAAAGATTTAGAATTCTGCGCACAAACTCAAAAGATTTAGAATTCTGCGCACAAACTCAAAAGATTTAGAATTCTGCGCACAAACTCAAAAGATTTAGAATTCTGCGCACAAACTCAAAAGATTTAGAATTCTGCGCACAAACTCAAAAGATTTAGAATTCTGCGCACAAACTCAAAAGATTTAGAATTCTGCGCACAAACTCAAAAGATTTAGAATTCTGCGCACAAACTCAAAAGATTTAGAATTCTGCGCACAAACTCAAAAGATTTAGAATTCTGCGCACAAACTCAAAAGATTTAGAATTCTGCGCACAAACTCAAAAGATTTAGAATTCTGCGCACAAACTCAAAAGATTTAGAATTCTGCACACAAACTCAAAAGATTTAGAATTCTGCACACAAACTCAAAAGATTTAGAATTCTGCACACAAACTCAATAGAGCTAAAAGAAATATTTTCACCGATGTCTATGATGTAATCGAATGCTTTTAGAACTGTTTGTAATTCCTATTGCTTCAAGGAGGTACAGTGTAGTTTTGATTTTCATGAATTCATTATAATTATAAAATGTCAAATAACGTGTTTGTTCATCCTAAATGGAAACTTAAAATAGATTCAGTTGTTTATTTCAAATATTTGATAATGTTTGATAATAATGCAAATCTTTCTTTCTAAAAAGCAACCAACATCAGAACATGGCAGTGCATACAGAGCTTATCTCAACAGAGAAGGCCCAAAGGCTTTGGGCTCTAAGGAAATTCCACAAGTTAGTGTTCTTTTCATGGATTTGAATTTGTCTTTATCCAATTTGATCAGTATTCACACACACACATATTTTGTTTTATGTTTAGAAATGAGATTTGGTATAATCTATATTGGTAAACTGATATGTGTGTATATGTGTGTATATATATATATATATATATATATATAATTTGAATCAAAGGGAAAACAGTTTTCAGTGGAGAAGTTGTGCCCCCGAGGACTATCTTAATATCATCAAAGTTTGCTGAAATTTTGAGAATATACATCATTTTTGGTCATTTACCTATGGTTTAAATTTCATTTGAATCTAAGGGAAAACAGTTTTCAGTGGGGGGCATTGAAGTGATGTATTTCTTATATAGCCTATGACCTTCACTGAGAGGTCAGTAATCCACATGCCAATTTTCAAGCAATTCTGTCCAGCGGTTTGGGTGAACATAAGACACAAAGATCAGACGGACACACACACACAGACAGTTTTATATATATAAGAGATAGGAAAAAGTTTGAATTAGTTAGCTTTAATATATTTGGGGAAAAAAATATAATTGAAAAGTACTGTTGAAGAGGTTTTCAAAAATGCATGTATCAAACAAATAATAAATGGTTTACATAATTTTCTAACACGTTCTCAAAGTTCTTCCTTTTGGCCCTCAACATCAAATTAACACAGAACAGGAGCGAGTATCATTTATCAGCTTCTTTTTGCATTTCAAACGAGTTTCTATTTGCATAAGAGCATCAAACGAGATCAACTTTCACATCCATACTTGCGCTCTGAAAAGAAAAAACAATTTTTGTGTGAAAGAATTTATTTGACTTTTCAAGACTTCAATTGTCTGCCATAAGAAATCAATTTATCATTTTTTACGGATTAAAAAAAACTTGAGACTTTCTGTAATTGTTTTTAAAAATTTTAAATTGTGTGTTTTGCTTGCTTTAAAAAATGACTGAATGATTTTCATAGGGGTAATTCCATGTTAAATCCTCCAGAATTTTAGGATTTTGAAACCCATATCCTCAGATTTTGTTGTAACTTGCACCACAGATGGACATCATAAAAACTAAGAAATCCTGAAAATTTGAGCATGTAACTCCAAGCGGTTTCCGATTGAGAGCAGTTTCGGGAAAAAAGACCTAACTTTGAATAGACACTGTAAGTGAACAAAACAAATATTTATAATTATTGGTCCAGAGATACTTCATAGTGTCTAAATGAAAAAAACCTGTTACCATGTGGGTCACATAATTTTTTTGCGCCATATTGGTGCACATGTGAAAAATTGCAAAATTTGATAAAATCTTATAGAAGGCTTCATTTCTGAGCAAAGCTGATGCCATTTTTGGATTCCTCAGGTTGAAAAACTTACCTGTGTGAATTCTCAGGATCACATCATGTTCCAAACTGAAAATATTCAAGAAAATGTAATTATTAAAATGTTGCCGGGCGACATCTTGTGCGATTTACGCAAAACGGAAAATGCTCTAAATTGGAAACCACTTGGAGTTAAATGCTCAAATGTTCAGGATTTCTTAGTTTTTATGATGTCCATCTGTGGTGCAAGTTACAACAAAATCTGAGGAAATGGGTTTCAAGCCGTGGCTGATTTGACATGGAATTATCCATAGTGAATAGCTATTTTTGTAATCATTGAAGACATTGCCAAGGCTGCAGCAAAGAAAGTGGGCTCCCTCTACCGTGCTAGTAAACTTCTCACACCTGACATTATCCTGTATATCTACAAAGCCACCATCCGCCCATGCATGGAGTATTGTTGCCACATCTGGGATGGTGCATCATCCACTAGTCTCTCCCTCTTAGACAAGGTCCAAAAATAGTCGTAAACCTAATAGGTCCCTCACTGTCAAACAAGCTCCAGCCCCTGTCCCATCGCCGCAATGTTGCATCTTTGTGCTTGTTTTACAAATACTTCAATGGATTGTGCTCCGATGAACTGGCTACTCTGGTGCCCCCTCGACGCAAATTCACTAGACCAACTCGACAATCAACTAAATCCCATCCATTGTCACTGTGGAGGTCCCCAGATGCCGGAGAGCCTTCTACTCCAATAGCTTCTTTCCTCATGCTGCTGGTCTCTGGAACTCTCTCTCTCTGCTCCCTGCTTCCCCAACAATACCGACATGGAGAGGTTTAAAACTAATGTAAACAGACATCTCGCTACGCTGCTCCCAACTTGAGGTGACACCCAAAACCCACACCCAAATTCTCAGTAACCCTTTATGTGTTTACAAAAAAATGTTTAATACATATCAACAATTTAATTATTTGAACAAAATATAAATTACTAGCGGAACCCGTCGCCCGGCGTTGCACGGGAGAAAGTACTACCTATTGCATGACGTTGAATAAAAAAAGAAACAGCCTATTGTTGTTTCTCCCCCCCCCCTCTACCGTGTTGGCGAATGTTATAAAATGAAATTAAAAAAAAATAAAAAATTGGTAGAGTAGAATGGGATCGAACGCTGAAACTGGCGATCATGAAACCTGCCTTCCTAACGACTGCGACACAGTTTCGAGTTAAAAATACATGTGAAAAATAGGTCAGTTAAGCTAAGCTTGATCATGGGCATGCGTGTTATGTTAAGATTCAGCAATGACACGGTTTATGTCATTTGTAGATGATGAAAATGACTGGATTTGGGCAAGTTTTCTATAATATGCGTGTTAAAGGTGCATGATTTTGAAAAGGTAAATGTATCGGGGTCTACCAGTATCTTGGCGCTTATTGAATTAAATAGGATGTCGATTCGATCAAGAAATTGTAGCCACCATGTTGAATGAATAAATGTTGCAGGAACTGTGTTCGTTAATTTCATTCGCTTAATTCCGGAATGAATATAAATGTAGAAGTCATAGGTAGAATTTGAAATAACGTAATCTGATATTCGCGGAAAATCATCGGAGTGAACGGGAGCAGTCATTAAATCTTTGCGTATTGCTTTATATTATGTAGTAAATTAGTACCAGGCAAATAATAAATAAGGAAGGACGGTTTTGTGAAAAGTAAACTGTGTTTATTAGTTCCCGGTGTCGATGAGTAGAGTGACAGTACAGAATTGTTAGGGAGAAAAGTTTTTGCTACCACCTATATGGAGTTGGTGTTTCGAAGAGACGTTGATGGTGGGCCGAATGTAATATTTAGTGTTAGGTAGAAAAAAATAATAACAAATTTACTAGAACACGCTCGAGTGAATAAGTGTAGTATAGTAGTGAGTTTAGTAGCCTGTGATGCATGTGATTATTTTCCTATACTCCGAGAAGGTACAGGGGGGAAAAAACGTCTCTACTTTATATATTAGATAAACCACCTATGATTGTTGTTATCTTTGATGTTTTGTATAAATATATAAGAACTACTTATTAATGTATTGCTATTTATTTCAACAGGGAGCTGACAATTGTCTTGAGGGGCTAACATTTGTGATAACGGGTGTTCTCGAATCCACTGAAAGGGATGAGGCCAAATCACTTATCGAGCGGTATGGTGGTAAAGTGACGACTTCATTAAGCGGCAAAACAAGTTACATTATCATTGGCAGAGATGCGGGAGAATCAAAGCTAAAGAAGGCGATTAGTCTAAAGACTGCCCAAATTGATGAAGATGGTCTTTTTGACTTGATTCGAACAAAGCCAGGGAAAAAATCCAAATACTTGATTGATGCTGAAAAAGCCGTAAAAAAGGTAATGAAAATAAAAATAAAATTTTTTTTTCTTTCATCTCTACTGATATATTGATTGCAACGGGAAGAAGCTGGTGGGATGCTGTGGGTCTGGCCGAAAACGGTGGTTTATTTTGACTGCCTTATGCGTCACAGAACGCCAGAACTCCTTAGTCTACGTCTATACTGGTTTTGGTGCTATTTTAGTTTAAGGGCGATGCAGTTAATTATTTTCATGTAAAAGCAGTAATTTGTACTTACTCAGTCATAGTTTATCTCTCACGGCACGAAAAAGAATTTAAAAATATCAAGCAGAACTTTCATTAGAACGATTTTTCCATTTCCGTAAGGGCGATATGAAACGTCGACTAGTTGCCATTTTGGGAGTGGCCGGTTAGCTAACTAAGGGCAGATAAGATCCATATTTGGTCGCTGTTACCATGTAAATATGAAAAAAAAAAAAAAAAAAAAATAAGAAAATTATATTGTGGAAAGTATCCCGGTGAACAAAGTAAAAATAATTATTTAATTTTCTATTTTTTTATTTAATAAATATATATTTTATTATTATTGCTTATGTGTTTCTTTCTTTTTATAATCCTAACAATAAAAACGGAGTTAATGCCCTTGTCGACCGCTCACACCCAAAATGTCGGCTCGGGCGCGAATACAGGTTGTTCATCGAAATGGAAAAATCGTTCTAATGAAAGTTCTGCTTGATATTTTTAAATTCTTTTTCGTGCCATGAGAGATAAACTATGACTGAGTAAGTACAAATTACTGCTTTTACATGAAAATAATTAACTGCATCGCCCTTAAACTAAAATAGCACCCTGGTTTTATGTTTTAGAAAATAATACAAATCAATGATGAGTGTTTTTTATGACAAATATTTACTGATTTTTATTCAATACAGCTTATGATTACAAATATTAGCCATTGAGTTAGAAATTAAATTTTTATGACAGATGATTACAAATGATTTTCTAAATGAAACATTTCCTAATACCAGAATACAACAAACTTAATAAATCTTTCAATACTTACTCAATATTTGAATGGTTGATTCAACTTTCTACTAATATATATATTAAGTGTTCAATTCACATAATTATTCAGATCAAAACTATGTATTCAAATTTGTATTAATCTTGACACTGTTTTTCTTTCCCCTGTTGATTTGAGTGTCTTTCCCTACAATAATGATATATCTATTTCACTTCACTCCTGATTAGGGTTAAAATAATTCCTTTAATTTTCAAGAAAATGTATATTAAAACAGTTAAAACTTAATGTTTTAGTTTATTATACATTTTAATGAATTACTTTTCACAAAATGTTTCCTTTTGTTGAGCGGCATGAAACCTTCCGTGTCACACAGCTTTTAACTTCAAATCTTTATGTTTAAAAAAAATTCAAAATTCTACATAGTGGTCAGGGAAAATGACGAGAAACATTGAGTATAGGTTTTTGAATGCTGGCTTGGCTTTTATATCTCTTTCTATTCACTGGATATTCACTGCCACTGTATATTTATTTGTGCCACTGTATATTCTATAGCCACTTTATATTTATGTGTGCCGCTGTGTATTTATGTGTGCCGCTGTATATTTATGTATGCCACTGTATATTTATGTATGCCACTGACTATTTAATATTCACTGTATATTTAATATTCACTGTATATTTATGTATGCCACTGTATATTTAATATTCACTGTATATTTAATATTCATTGTATATTTATGTATGCCACTGTATATTTATCTATGCCACTGCATATTTCATATTCACTGTATATTTATGTATGCCACTGTATATTTCATATTCACTGTATATTTATGTATGCCACTGTATATTTAATACTCACTGTATATTTATGTATGCCACTGCATATTTCATATTCACTGTATATTTCATATTCACTGTATATTTAATATTCACTGTATATTTATGTATGCCACTGCATATTTCATATTCACTGTATATTTAATATTCACTGTATATTTAATATTCACTGTATATTTATGTATGCCACTGCATATTTAATATTAACTGTATATTTATGTATGCCACTGCATATTTAATATTAACTGTATATTTATGTATGCCACTATATTTATGTATGCCACTGCATATTTAATATTCATTGTATATTTATGTATGCCACTATATTTATGTATGCCACTGCATATTTCATATTCACTGTATATTTAATATTCACTGCATATTTAATATTCACTGTATATTTATGTATGCCACTGCATATTTCATATTCACTGTATATTTATGTATGCCACTGTATATTTCATATTCACTGTATATTTATGTATGCCACTGTATATTTCATATTCACTGTATATTTATGTATGCCACTGTATATTTAATATTCACTGTATATTTAATATTCACTGTATATTTATGTATGCCACTGTATATTTCATATTCACTGTATATTTATGTATGCCACTGTATATTTAATATTCACTGTATATTTCATATTCACTGTATATTTATGTATGCCACTGTATATTTAATATTCACTGTATATTTAATATTCACTGTATATTTATGTATGCCACTGCATATTTCATATTCACTGTATATTTATGTATGCCACTGTATATTCTATAGTCACTATATTCTATCGTCACTGTATATTTATTTTCTACAGGCAGCTTGTCATAAAAAGGATGAGGTAAAAGAGGAGACATCTAAGATGAAGTCCGTCCCATCCAAAACCATTGAAAGATCTCCTCAAAAACACGTTCCTTCAACGTCCATTTGTAGTGATGGTCCAGCCAAGACCAAAGAATCCCAAAATAGTGCTGAATCTCTTTTGTGGGTTGACAAATACAAACCGAAATCCTTGAAGCAAATAATTGGTCAAAGTGGCGACAAAAGCAACGCGAAAAAGTTGATAACTTGGCTCAAAAGTTGGCAGTCGAATAGAGAAGCAAATGTGAAACCAGCAAGTAAGTATTTCGGATTGCTTTTCGTTATTGCGGATATGAGATTTGAAAATAGATTATTCACAAACGTCACTTCGCTTTTTGATAATATTATAAGATTGGATAACAATCAAGAACTCGTAAACAACAAATAAAAATAATAATTTATAGCAAATGCATTAGAATTAAATTCTACTGCTGACCCATATCCTTTTAACTTGTGGAAACTAAGATTTTTTAAAAAATTTTCTTTCTTTTTTTTTTTTTTTTTTTTTTTCAGAATTTGATTTCGATGATAACTGATTTATCGATATACAAAAAGAAAAAATGTCAGTTGAGATTTTTGAGTTGATTGCTTAACTTCATGCTGAAAAGATAGTTACAAAAAATTAATCTCCCTACTAATAACCCTAAGTCCAAGTGGCAAGCCTCCAACCCAACAAAACCCCTCGTAAAACAATACTTAATTGCCTAACTTTATCGAATTTAAGTGATAATCACGACTGCCACGTTGTTTTTTGTGTCGATACGATACGATCATTGGAATAAAATTCTGAAATAATAAAAAAAATCTTAGTTTCTACACATTAAAACTATGCAGGTCAGCAGAGAATTTAATTCTATGGCGTTTGCTATAAATTTTGTTTGTATTTTGTTTACGAGTTCTCGACTGTTAACTATTCCGTACTTTACCCTAAGATTGTTTTTCTTTTTCATTTTACTTCCTTCGGTGGAAGTTCTCAGAAATCAAGATATCCGAGTGTTCTATTTTAGTTCGCCTTTATTTCTCAGAAGTGAAGAACATTAATGTTCCTTTCTCCAATTGACCTTTTTTTGTTGTCTCTTGGTTTTACCGGATTCCAGAACAAGAATTAATCTGGTCTGGTGGAGTATCCAGCTTAGTACTGTTACTAGAGGCAACAGCACTTTGAGAACGTGCACCATTTCTCGTATGAGCCAGTGTAGCCATACCGAGGGGATCTTACTTGGGCTTCGAATACTATGTTATTTTAAATATTTGGTCAGGGTTGTCCTGACAAACCTCTGTACAGTAAGACTGTAGACACTCATTGGCATTCAAGTTTTTCAATGATGTTTATTATAATGCATAAACAAGTATTAGCTATACACATATATTTTGAAAGTTCTTTAACGCCCAATTTTTAAACGTATTTACGATTTCACAACTATTTATTCTCAGATTCTTTCTTTTTTTTTTTTTGCTATAGAAAGAAAATCCTAAATTATTTCCCTCTCTATTTCTATCATTTACCAAAAATCTCTCTCTCTCTCTCTCTCTCTCTCTCTCTCTCTCTCTCTCTCTTATATATATATATATATATATTGATGTGTGAAAGCATTGCCATCTATATATTAATATCTATCTTCTGTCTTGAACAACTTTTATTTAGAAAAATATTTGTTTGACATGACGCATCAAATACAAATGACAAAATATTTGTTTGACATGACGCATCAAATACAAATAACAAAATATTTGTTTGACATAACGCATCAAATACAAATGACAAAATATTTGTTTGACATGACGCATCAAATACAAATGACAAAATATTTGTTTGACATGACGCATCAAATACAAATAACAAAATATTTGTTTGACATGACGCATCAAATACAAATGACAAAATATTTGTTTGACATGACGCATCAAATACAAATGACAAAATATTTGTTTGACATGACGCATCAAATACAAATAACAAAATATTTGTTTGACATGACGCATCAAATACAAATGACAAAATATTTGTTTGACATGACGCATCAAATACAAATAACAAAATATTTGTTTGACATAACACATCAAATACAAAAAACAAAATATTTGTTTGACATAACGCATCAAATACAAATAACAAAATATTTGTTTGACATAACGCATCAAATACAAATGACAAAATATTTGTTTGACATAACACATCAAATACAAATAACAAAATATTTGTTTGACATAACGCATCAAATACAAATAACAAAATATTTGTTTGACATGACGCATCAAATACAAATAACAAAATATTTGTTTGACATGACGCATCAAATACAAATAACAAAATATTTGTTTGACATAACGCATCAAATACAAATAACAAAATATTTGTTTGACATGACGCATCAAATACAAATAACAAAATATTTGTTTGACATGACGCATCAAATACAAATAACAAAATATTTGTTTGACATAACGCATCAAATACAAATAACAAAATATTTGTTTGACATGACGCATCAAATACAAATAACAAAATATTTGTTTGAAATGACGCATCAAATACAAATGACAAAATATTTGTTTGACATGACGCATCAAATACAAATAACAAAATATTTGTTTGACATAACGCATCAAATACAAATAACAAAACACTTTTTTACTTTGAAAATTAACATTTCAAAACGTCACAAATAAAAATAAATAAATAAAACACCTTTGCTTCGTAATAACTGTCTACAAGGCGGCCGAAAAGCAGACAATACAAAGTCAACAGTGTGTGGTTATGAAGCGGAGCTCTTGTGAAGGGAGAAACTTTAGTTGAGCTGAAAGGAGGCTAATTCATCTACCAGCAATGGAAAGAAAGGAATTACTTCATTTCATCTCGAATTTTAGGAATTTGTGTACAAAGATGACTGAGGTTACCGTCTAGGGATTTGTGTACGAAGTACAAAGATGGCCGAGGTAACCTTCAAACCTATCATATGGAATTTCTGGTTTGGGAAATAAAAAAAGGAGAAAAAAAATTTTTTTTTTTCTTCTGCCCATGGGTATGTGATGGAGTGAGAGACCCATATCGATGCTTATCTTATCAAATGCCTCCTACTGTTCGCATCATTATAGAATTTGGAAAGCAAAAACGAATTCTGGCAAAAATATAAATATTAATTTGCGTCCAGTATTATCAGTTGTCACAGTGTATTGAACTTCCCAAGTGAACTTCCCAAGTGTACTTCCCAAGTGAACTTCCCAACTTCTTGATCTTCCCTCCTTCTCTCCTGGCCGGATTTTTTTTGCCTACTACCTTTTTACCGTATTGTGTTAATTTCACTTTCAATTCTCTTTCTCCATCTCTTCTCTCTCTCTCATCTCCCACTCTACTTAATTGAAGTAATTACATTTACTTAGGCCCAAGTGAGGCTTAGAGGTTAATGGAAACAAACTTCTTACAACTTTAAATAACCAAATAATGTTTTTTTATTTAATTGTCGATGGATTCTTTTAATCATAATTTGAATGATTAAGTTAGTTGTTGTATGGATCCTTTTGCTTTTTTTTATTGTAGACAGGTTGTTTGGTGGCAATGACACTGGTGCAGGAATGAAGGCTGCCCTTCTCTCTGGCCCTCCTGGTGTGGGGAAAACTACCACCGCTCACCTCGTTTGTCAGGTAACACAATTCATAAACTTGTTTCGATACTGTCTTATCTATAAATTAATACGATATCATGTGTGTTCGTGTGTCACGCTTACATCAAAAGCTTTGTGCATGCGTGCCGCACCTAGATTTGGAAAAGCATTCAAGTCACCTAATTTTCGTTATATTTTCAAGTATTTCCCTTTGGCGCAACGGTTAGCGACGTAGGATTTTGACGTCGACCCGACTAGTTCGATCCTAACCACTAAGATTTTTTTCTACATCGAGGGGGTGGGGTGACGACCGGGAAGACACATATTAATACAATAGCGTGTGTGTTATTTTGTGTGTCACGCTTACATCAAAAGCAACGACCTTCCGAATCTTTGTATGCTACTCATGAATTGGAACCCAAATTTAATTTAATCTAAAGCATTTACAAAGTAATGTATAGGTTAGGAACAAGATAATTAGTATTGGAAACATCATTTCGTGTAATTTACACGGGTCCCGCTAGTCTATGATAATACGTATTGTGTACATCTTTATATATTTATAATTTCTAACATAATTAAAATATTGGGAAAAATAATTAAATTTCACTAACGATTTTGACCCGCAAATTCATCAAACGGTAATATATTGAACAAACATAGGTAAGTATATGAACGCGCCATCAACAAATGCGGTAACAAATATAACATGTTATATACATCTGAAGACGATAACTAACAACCAAACTTAAAATAGAAAAGAAATCCCATAGTCTATACAGCCATAAAATGTGACGATGGAGATCAAATTAAGTCGTTCATTTTTTAACATGAGTTGCTTCCCTTACATAATTCAAATTTCAATTTAAAATCCAAAATAGCTACAACGGTCGAAATGACAAACTGACTAATTTAAAAACAAATATTAAATTTTTTTTTTTTAATTTTAAAAATGGGATATTATATAAAATTAAAAAAACAAAAACAAAGATATATATAAATACCTAAACAAAACATATAATTTTAAAAAACTTTATAGCTATAATAATGACTATTATAATTAACCGGACCCATTGCTGTAGAACTAGAATGTATTTAGTGCGTTCCTGTTATTCCTATTTTAACCCATTTCACGCACGGACTTTTGAGGATTTGAAACACAATCCATTTGATAAAGAGGGTTTCTCTAGAAATATATTATGGAACACGGCCACACATATTAAATCACTGTGTAGAAGTTTCTTCTGATCAAGTAAGCTTTATTTATAATAGATAGATAAGTAAATAGATAATAGGTTTGTCGTATTCTTCAACGTCATTTTTCCCATTTCTCGCATTGTAATAGCCTTCTAACACACCTTATATTTTTTAACATGTTGGATGAACATTTTCTCAGTCACGTACATTTGAAAATGTCGTCTGCAAGGCTCTCTTCTGTGAGAAAGTGTCAACAGGACTTACCAGGATGTATTTGGGTGAAATTGACTTTTAACACTCCCTTAGACTATAAATTGACATTTCCACGGTTTTGTTATGCAAACTGCGAACGCACCATTTCCATCTTTTTCCTTCTTTTTTTGTTATTTCTTCTCGGATTTAAGATTAGTGATAGGGTTGCTGCATGTACATATGTTTTTTTCATTACCTTCCTTCCGATGTTTGTGTATAGACACCCCCCCCCCTCCCCAAAAAAACTTTTTGTCTTTTGTAATTATGAAATAATACTAATATTTAAATTTTATTTATGAATAAAAAAAATTAAAAAACCACTTAGAAATTTATGAATAAAAAAAAACAACTTAGAAATTTATGAATAAAAAAAAAACAACTTAGAAAAAACTACAATTAACAATTATATTCATAAATTTCTAAGTTGTTTTTTTTTATTCATAATTTCTAAGTTGTTGTTTTTTTATTCATAAATTTCTAAGTTGTTGTTTTTTTATTCATAAATTTCTAAGTTGTTGTTTTTTTATTCATAAATTTCTAAGTTGTTGTTTTTTTATTCATAAATTTCTAAGTTGTTTTTTTATTCATAAATTTCTAAGTTGTTGTTTTTTTATTCATAAATTTCTAAGTTGTTGTTTTTTTATTCATAAATTTCTAAGTTGTTTTTTTTATTCATAAATTTCTAAGTTGTTTTTTTTTATTCATAAATTTCTAAGTTGTTTTTTTTTATTCATAAATTTCTTAGTTGTTTTTTTTATTCATAAATTTCGAAGTTGTTTTTTTTTATTCATAAATTTCGAAGTTGTTTTTTTTTATTCATAAATTTCTAAGTTGTTTTTTTTTATTCATAAATTTCTAAGTTGTTTTTTTTATTCATAAATTTCTAAGTTGTTTTTTTTTATTCATAAATTTCTAAGTTGTTTTTTTTTATTCATAAATTTCTAAGTTGTTTTTTTTATTCATAAATTTCTAAGTTGTTTTTTTTATTCATAAATTTCTAAGTTGTTTTTTTATTCATAAATTTCTAAGTTGTTTTTTTATTCATAAATAAAATTTAAATATTAGTATTATTCCACAATTAAAAATATTTATATGGAGTTTCCCGCTTTCTTCGATTTTCCTGACCAACGTCTATGTACAAGTTCCGCTAATTTTTTTTTTATAAAATAATTTTGGACCCTACAAAGAATAAGGACCCCGGAAATTGAAAGACGAAAAAGAGACGAAATTCGGTCTACATCGGTTGACCTTACAGGTTGACCTTGATAATAAAGCTGTGTTCGTCGGTTTTCCTCAAAAGCTTGCAAGAAACATTTATTTTTAATGTAGGATGTGTCTTTTTAAGGAAATATTCATTTCAAGAAATATTTATTAAATATTTATTTTTAATGCAGGGTGCGTTTTTTAAGGAAATATTTATTTTAAGAAATATTTATCAAATATTTATTTTTAATGTAGGATGCGTTTTCTTTATTTACAAAACTTTTTAATAATCGAACAAAACATTGCAGAATTCTTGTTCTAAAATGTTTTTGTGTCACTATTTAATTGCCTCCCTACGAGGGCAAAAACGCATCCTACATTTAAAAAAAAAAAGAAGAAAAAAAAATTAATAAATATTTCTTAAAATATTCCCCTATATTAATATAGGGAAATATTTATTTGAAGAAACATTGAGGAAAACCGACAAACACAGCCTTATTATCAAGGTCAACCTGTGTAGATCGAATTTCGTCTCTTTTTCGTCTTTCAATTTCCGGGGTCCTTATTCTTTGTATGGTCCATGATTTTTTTATTACAATTTATTAAGGCACATTATTTGAACACCATAATTTTTATTAAACAGTTCTTGTTGCAAACAAAATCAGTGAAGTTTGTTTCAAACTTGTGTTAGTTTGGAATCTCACAGAATTTTTAAAAAATCTCACAGAATTTTAAAAAATCTCACAGAATTTTAAAAAATCTCACAGAATTTTTTTTAAATCTCACAGAATTTTTAAAAAATCTCACAATTTAAAAAAAAAGAAAAAAAAAAAGCAAATCTGCGTAGTACCTGTGTTAACTCGTGCTACCAGATCAGGCTGTCTGAAGATATCGGATTCCTGACAAAAAATGCACCAAACATTTGTTTTATTGTTTTTTTTTTCTCTTTGCAAAACTCAATCATGTTCTGCAAAATCCAAAACAAAAAACAATTTCTCCTTCTCCCTCGTTCCCCTCTCCCTCATTTCCCCCCTTACACTCAACCAAACATCATGAACAAATTACTTTAACATATAAACAACTTGAAGCATAAAAACTTTTACCAAAATGACCGAATTCGGTATGAAATAACCCAAAAAGGGTTGATATGTCGTAAAACGATCAAACCAAACACAATGAATAAA
This sequence comes from Sepiola atlantica, assembly GCA_963556195.1. Lineage (NCBI taxonomy): Eukaryota > Metazoa > Mollusca > Cephalopoda > Sepiida > Sepiolidae > Sepiola > Sepiola atlantica. The sequence goes on from OY744531.1 coordinate 108,176,292, forward strand.
TTACTTTAACATATAAATAATTTGAAACATAAAAACTTTTCACTATACTGCAACTAATGTTTCGGCATTAAATGACCCATAAGAGGTTGATATGCCATAAACCAAACCAAACCAAACCCTTTTGTGTTTAATAACATACACTAAAGGATTTGCTGTTATTTCTACCAATATTAATGTAAGAAATAATTTCTATTTTCATTTCTCTTTTTAACCAGGTAAATCTATTGATATGAAAAAGGCAATGTTAGAATTGAGTAAGAAGTTTCAGTTGCTTACCAGTATGTATCTGTCTGCGAATGAAATTGTTTGAGTGCTGATTTTTTAAATTTTCTCAATTCTTCTTCAGGAGATTGGTTTTTCAGTTGTTGAAATGAATGCCTCCGACACCAGAAGCAAATCGTGTCTTCAATCAGAAGTGATGACTTTGTTGCAGAATTCATCCCTCACATCTTTTTATGGTGAGTTGACAAAAATGATGCTGATAACTTCTTTTTCGAAACCAGTTAATTGTTTGAGGAAAATAGTATAAACAAAAACTTAATTGGGCATCCAGTCATAAAACTAAGCAGCAAACAAAATCGTGAATACCCAACATAAAAAGGTCTCTAGTACTGTGACGTTTAGGCCGTCTACTTGTACGTTAAACTTCGGGTGTTCGATGTTCTCACCCAGTTCATACAGTCAACACTCACACATGCAAACCAACCGTCTAGTGTCATTATAATTGTTGTTGTTGTCCATCCTCGCTGCAACGGTGTGTCCTGCTATCCTGCTGCTGTAACATGTCCGTCGTCTGCCGCCCGATACTCGCATACTGCGCGTCACCAGTATCATCATTGTATTAGGCGGTAACAAAGATTCTCATGCACAGCGAAAGATAAGGCAGACTCTCTCTTTTAAATTTGATTGCTTTTATTTAAGCGTCAATTTTCTGTCGCTCTTAGAAATGTTTTACTAACGAAGAGAGAGAGAGATCAATTTACTACTTTTATCGTAGTTAATTCCTAGCTATCTATGGTCCATTAAGTCATTAGCCATTCGAGGAGGGGGGGGGGGGGAATTTCATCACGCCTGTATTCTTTTAGGGAAATAAATTCCCCTTTTCATTTGCGGACTACATGGAGAAATCGTCTGTTCAGCTTGCTTCCAAAAACCAGACTGGCAAAACTCAGTTTCCCACACAAGAACTCACAGAACTCTTATACGCAGGTGCATTTTGACCCGTAACCTGAGGTCTCGTCAAACGTGGTGGTCCTGTCAACGCTTGTGAGCTTTATTTTGCACTTGATTGTACGAGTCCACCCGCAATAAATCGCGCAAGCCAAACCAAACGATCCCCCACACATACGTCCACTCAACATGTGTCTGGCCTCATAGGGCCATTATCCAACAGTACTAGCCCTAACCCCAACATAAGAAGGCCTTTAGTACTAACCCGGCAAAAGGAGTTGCTAAGAATCTCCAGGGAAGGCAGGAGAAAAATTAGGCTTGGAACGGGCAACATAGAAACGTTGAAAGGAAAATCAACGGAACTTATGTATAGGCGCCGCAACATTGCCATTTGTTGCTCACAGTGGAAACAATGCCAAGGTTGTTGATGGCGACAAGATCTGGTACAAAGATGGTGCAAATGGAATTGGCATCGCAGTACGCAAGGAACTTGTAGAAACCATCATACGATTATGAGATATGGCGACCAAATTATTAACGTCTCCCTCGTTATAAGACAAAGCAAACTAGATGTTATTTCAGTTTATGCTACACAGCCCAGTCATCAGCAAGCCGAGAAGGCAGAATTCTTGAAGACGTGATAGCCAAGACATAAACACACACAGACTTTGGAGTAGCGGGCAACTTTAATGTGAGTATCAGCTTAAATAACGAGTTTGAGAACCCACGGGTTCGGCACAAGAAACACTGAAGGATTAGATGTATTAACAACCCTGAGTCTCAACTATGATCTGACGGTCTGCAATATCCTCTTCAAGAAAAGCCTTGAAAAAGTAATGACATACAAGAGTGGAGAGGCGGAAACTCAGATTGATCTAATACTGATCAGATTGAGAGCCGATTTAAGAATCACTAACTGCAAAGACCAAGGTTATAGGTAAGAGGAAAAACAGTAAGCAGGAAGAGAGTTCCACAAGCCTGCGGTTCTTGGAAAGAAGCTACTAGAATAGGAAACTATTACAATGAGGTATAAAAACTGCGAATTGACGGAGACCACTAGACCAACAAGTCAAACAAGCTGGAACAAAAGAAGCAGGGAATAAATCACATAATTCTGAAGAACACATGCCATAATAGTATTTATAGAAAAGACTGAGACTAGCAACATCACGTCTGTGAGAGAGAGGGTGCAGAGAAGAAGAAAGGGTAGGGCCAATGAAATTACAGATACGTTTGTGCACCTTATCAAGAACCCTCAAATGGGACAGAGATTCACCAGCCAAAATGTGACAAATCCTAGGGGAACATTTTGAATTATCTCCCCCTGTTATTTGACTCTTCAAAATTAAAGACAGTTTGTTGTTTGTCTCAATACAATAATTTTTTTTTTTGTTTTTAACCTTCTGCAGGAAATGGTAAATCCACTACAGCAGCTGGGAGAAAGCATTGTTTAATAATGGATGAAGTGGATGGTATGGCAGGCAATGAGGACAGAGGTGGTGTAGCGGTAAGAGTCGTTTACTTTTCCCGTTAATATTTTATTTAAATTTTATTTCTTTGGGGTTAATGGTTACCATTTTACAATAGGAAAGAAAGTTTTGTTTTTAGGTACCCTTATATATTTTGAAACCAAGTTTATAAATTTTACTTCGTAAAACTTAATCATTTTATTGGATTGACTCGATGAATCTCCAACCCAAAATCTTTTGTTCATTTTTATTTGAGAAGTGAATTGATTCAGTGAATCTCCAACCCAAAATCTTTTGTTCATTTGTACTTGAGAAGTGAATTGATTCAGTGAATCTCCAACCCAAAATCTTTTGTTCATTTGTACTTGAGAAGTGAATTGACTCAGTGAATCTCCAACCCAAAATCTTTTGTTCATTTGTACTTGAGAAGTGAATTGACTCAGTGAATCTCCAACCCAAAATCTTTTGTTCATTTGTATTTGAGAAGAGAATTGATTCAGTGAATCTCCAACCCAAAATCTTTTGTTCATTTGTATTTGAGAAGAGAATTGACTCAATGAATCTCCAACGCAAAATCTTTTGTTCATTTGTATTTGAGAAGAGAATTGACTCAGTGTATCTCCAACCCAAAATCTTTTGTTCATTTGTACTTGAGAAGTGAATTGTGACTTTCTTTTGATATTTCAGGAATTGATTCAGTTGATTAAATCTTCCAAGATTCCTATCATTTGCTTATGTAATGATCGTCAACACCCCAAAATCCGATCATTAGTCAATTATTGTTTTGATCTGCGTTTTCAACGACCACGAGTTGAACAGATAAAGGTAAGTCTCGTTTCACTTAATATTGGCCGTGTCCACACATCAAATTTCAACAGTTGATCACCTTGCAAAGACCAATGACGTGTTTGTAATCGGCACTTTACACTGAATGTTTTACTCATAGTTTGCATGTATTTTGATGGTTTGAGTTGGGGTTTGGGTAGGCCGTCATAAAACTGACCGAACACCCCCTCAAAATTAAAATGTCTTGAATTTGCGCAAAATTTAAACCATAGGTATTAAATGTTACTTAAGATAGATTCCCAAAATTTCAACCCTCGTTTTTTTTTTTTTATTGCCGTTGTTTCAAGTTTATGTTTGTGTGACTAAAACTAATTAACCGATCATTGTGAATTTTTGAGAATAGCTTCTAGGCATAATGGTGAGTAATGTTGGCTATATTTAGTTTGAGTCAATTGAAAATAAATGTACTTACGGATTCAAAACCTACTGGACAGATATTTATGAAATTTGGAATATAGATAGCAGACATGAAGGCTAATGAGTTATGTTTGATTTTTAAAAAAAAATTTTTAAGGGAAGCAAAGCAACCCTTCCCTCACCCCACTCCACTGAAAATAAATGGATTCAAAATCTACAGAACAATTTTTTTAATGGAATTTGGAACATAGATAATAGACATGAGAAGTTGCTCCGACATAAAAATATTTAAAGCAATTTATAAACTTTGTTATATACTTAGGTGTTAGCTGAAAATAAGATTATACAGAAAAAAAATTACACAAATTCATCCAGTATTTATTAAATTTATAATTTAATAAATACTGGATGAATTTGTGTAATAATGAAAAGAAACGATCTTACGTATCGCTAGACATTTTTTACCTGGTTCAGCTTACTGATTAGGCAAGAAGATGACTAAAAAAATTTGAATTTTTTTTTTTGGAAAAACTCAAAATTTAACAAAAATGGCGACCGATAGATAAAATCGTTTTTAATTTAATGAATACTGGATGAATTTGTGTACAGTCTTCATTTCAGCTACCACGTAAGTACATAACAAAGTTTATACATTTCTTTAGCTATTTTTATAAAAGAGATCTAACATGTTGTATCAAAACTAAAGCACCGAGAAGTCTAATGATTTATTTTTGAGGGGAAAGAAGGAGGCAGAATTTGCCTTTGAAAATAAATGTACCCTTAAAAGTTCTGACTATATCATTGTATGTGGTGTTATCCAGCCCCCCCACCCCCACCACCACCACCACCACCACCATCACCGAACCACATTCCGTGCAAGGGGAGTTAACCGTGCTAGTAATGCATAATTTGAAAGAAAAAATGAAATTGTGATCTGCTTTTAGATATATTTTATTTCTGTTTAATAATTTAATAATTCTCAAAACTTATTTTACGTCTATGAAATCGTATAAAAAGGCGGTACTCTTATAGCTGACGCACCATGTTCCAGTGACTTTGTGTTGTCAACGTTCGGGCAGGTCTTGATAGCGCCCGAGAGTTCGACAAAACTATTAACCAATCAGGTTACAGCAAGCAGGCGATAACTTTTTGAAGAAATTAATCGGGTTCAATAGCAAATAATGAATTTCTTTAATCTGTCAGCTCGTTGAATCTCCCGAAGGACTAATTGAAATTTTGAAAAAACATGTAAAAAAAATTTTTTTTTAAAAACATTGAACAAAAAATGAAGAAACAAACATTTGCTTAACAAATCCAACAAAATCATTTTTTTAAACTTTTCTGCTGCACAAACAAAAAAACATTATATTTAAAAACATTTTATTTAAAAACATTTGATTAACTATGATTTCTTTGCCAAAAAACAAAACAAAAATAAACAGCTAATTAATAACAGTTGTTTAGTTATGGTTTGTTCATTCTTTATCTTTATATATGTATTTTAGTTTTATTTTATTATTTGCAACTTTTTTTGAATATGTATTTTAGTTTGGTTTTCTGCGTCGTAATTTATCGGCTGCCAGTTTTCAATTTAGCGTTTGGCAGTTTTCGCCTCGTCAACTCTTGGGTGCTTCCAAAACCTGGCGAAGTAACGGAAATATGGTGTATCATCTATAAGAGTACCAAAAAGGCTTTACTATCACCACATTTTTATCATGTGTATCTTTGTGCGTAGGCTGCAATGATGAGTGTCGCTTTCAAAGAAGGCTTGAAGATTTCTCCTCCAGCATTAAATGAAATAATTGTGGCAGCAAATCAAGATGTCCGACAAGTAAGTGAGATTTTCAAATTTCTTTAAAATATTTGATTTAAAGCTAGAGAACTTTCTGAAATAAGATATTTAAACAGTTGGTTTCTTAATGGTTTTAAGCCTAAGAAAACTAAAGTAAAGTTTTTGTTAACGCTAAATAAAAATAGTTAAAGTTCTATGGTTTTACATCATCATACCGAAAAATTAGTGTAAAAAATGTGACAAAATGCATATGGAGAAAATATCCAATCGTGCAAGGCACAAAAATAGTCATAACTTCCTTTTTTTTTTTTTCTCAAAAATAGTCATAACTTCCTTATTTTTAGTCAGATTTAAAAAATTTAAAAAGATTCTTTTTTTTGGATCATCAACCTTTTTCTATATATGCCATTATTGAGATATTTTAAGCAATTTAAATATCCAATCATGCGAGGCACAAAAATAGTCATAACTTCCTTATTTTTAGTCAGATTTGAAAAATTAAAAAAGATTCTTTTTTGGATCATCAACCTTTTTCTATATATGCCATTATTGAGATATTTTAAGCAATTTAAATATCCAATTGTGTGAGGCACAAAAATAGTCATAACTTCCTTATTTTTAGTCAGATTTGAAAAATTAAAAAGATTCTTTTTTGGATCATCAACCTTTTTCTATATATGCCATTATTCTTATGCTAAATAAAAATAGTTGATAATAATTAAAGTCTTATGGTGGTACATGATCGATAGAAGCGATCACTTTTTGTTCTGTGTTATTGAAAATGACTGAAGCTGATGTAAAAGTAAACATCTTTTGAATTTATTACGCGTTCATTATTGTTCGGATTGTGCGGTAGCTATGGTAAGAACATAGAAGTTGTCCAGGCCATCTGACAGTATACTTCTATTCCTCAGGCAAGAACAGATCCGACCTGAAAGTAACTATTTCGATTAATGCACGTACAATTCAGTCTGTTTGAATTAAAAGGACAATAAAACTACCATATTGATTAAAAATCTAAATATTTTAGAATAAATTGATGCAGATATTTTCTCATGTCATATCTATGATTTTTTATATATTTCAGGTTATCCATAATTTGTCAATGTTGACTTCATCGACAAAAAACTTATCGTATGATGAAGCTAAGCTTAATGCACAGAAGTCTAAAAAAGACATTAAACTGGTAATTTTATTTTTAATATTTTTAATATTTTTTCCCCTAAATGTTTACAGACACGTCTTGTTATTTTTATTAAGTTGTTCAGAAAATAACGATCAATTTCTGAAGTAAATAGGGACGCAAAAGCGGCAAAGAAAAATCTCCCTTTAAAAAGTGTTTATTCAATAGAATCTACGAGGTAAGGGTCTGTTTAGAAACAAGTGTTACAGAAGTTCAGACACAATTATTAAATGTAACACATAGCCAAACGTTGATTTAAAAAGTTTAATTTTTGCAAGGGGATTTTGATTCATGTTTTTATTAGAACGTGAGATTTTTAGTCCGAGATTTGCAAAAAATAAGTGTTACCAGAATATATTTCTGAAAATGTAAAATTTGCCATTGTAAAAACAAAAGGCTTCATTTTGGTTTTTACTGAATTATTTTTGCTATAAACTCAGTTTCATGAAGTTCATATGGAACCCATTTACCAATTTGCTTTTTCACCTTTTACCAATTTGCTTCAGACGATTGGACACCATTGACATCAAGTGCCGTAGACATTCCTCTCACATTTTAACATGGGTTTTGTTTAACAATTGCTTCGCAATGAATGTTTCGAAGTGTGCATGGCTGTCCTCTGCCTTCTTCATCTTAAAGGCTCTCATTATCATGACAGAATTTTTCAAACCGCCTTTCTACTGTCCAATCATTTGTGGACCTTTTTCCCCCATGCTCTGTCGATAATAGCGGCTGTTTGGGAAACATTGTGACAGTTTGAACTCCGCACGAATAGTACATGTATTTCTTTTTCTTTTTTTCTTTTTTTCATCTTTGTTATTAAGATCTATGCTTCAAAATTGTATTCTAAAATAAATTGGAAATTTATTAAAAGAATACACAAATTATTCAGCATGTAATTTTTTTATAAAACTCTGCAAAAATCAACCTAAATAAACTTTTTGAATAGAAATTTAAAAATCAGCCAGTATTTCTGGACAATTTAATAAGCCAATTTCCCTCGTCCGTATTCCTTTTCAATTTTATATAACTCAATAAATGTCGCTTACCTTAATACTTTACTGCGTCGTGGATCAGACGTGTATTAATGAAATCTTGAACATTTTCAGACAAATTTGTATTCAAATGTATTTGTGTACTTGTGTTGACTACAAATAAAAAAATATTTTGTTTTATTTTTGAGCTCCAAATTTGTTTATTCAAAATGTGAAATCTTTGAAAATAAAAACATTGTAATTGATCAAATGAAGAAAACTAATTTATTCACTTAATATCTGCATCATCTTTTGGATAAAAACGGAGAAAAGATGAATGAAAATCTTATTCTAATTAGACATTTCAAATTTTTTTCAGGGTCCTTTTGATGTTTGTCGACAAGTCTTTATTGGCGGTGAAGAAACGCGAAAAATGTCTATCGATGACAAATCAGATTTGTTTTTCCATAATTATCAATTGAGTCCGTTATTTGTTCAAGAAAACTATCCAAGTGTCCATCCTTATGCTGGCAGGTGTGTTACAACATCCATTTTGTTTTGACAATTTGTGTCAATATTTGACATTTGTTTAATTTGTTAAATTTGTTCATTTGTTAAATTCGAAACTAGAATTTTTTTTAGATATGCTTGTACCAAATTTAAAATGTAAGTTATTTAGTGAACTGCATAATATTACAATTCTAATTGCTTTCATATAAACATATAAAAAGGAAATCCTTAAAAATTGCAAAAAAAATTTCGAAATAGTACTTCAACATTTGTATTTATTTATGTCTTTTACTACATTTTGCTCCTGGGTATGACCTTAAAAGACATCCAGTGGTGAGGCCTCCATTTGGGAGTTGTGGGGAATGTGGAGTTGCCCCTTAGTTGCCATTGCTCCCAGGTCCACTCTGGCCCGGAGTTGTAGCACCTGTAAGGGTCCCATCGACCAGATGAAGATGTCTGAAATTATTGACTTCATGACTCAAAATGCACCAAATATTGATGTTTTATTGTTTTTTTTTTCCTTTGCAAAACTCAATCATGTTCTGCAAAATCCAAAACAAAAAACAACAATTTCCCTCCCTACCCTCTTCTTCCCTCTCCCCTCTTTCTCCCCTCCCCCCCTTCACTCAACCAAACACCATGAATAAATACTTAAACATATAAAGAACTTTACAAAAATGACCAGATATGGCATTAAATGACCCGAAAAGGGTTGATATGCGGTAAAACAAAACTACTTTACTAGATTTAATTTAGGACCGGTTTTAAAAATATGACCCCTTTTCGTTGTGTGTAATGGATATAAATTAACCTCTCACTACCCCCTGGACGTAAATGGCATAGGATCGCCTGTGTCATGCATAACAGCTATGTTAACTGATAAAAGCAGGCAGTTGTTTGCATTGAATCACTTGTAATTCGGTTTTGAAAGCAACTACGGTTAAAGGAAGGCTTGAAAGAGTTCTACTTCTAAATATTACAAGCTATCTCAGCTGTGTGATGGCAGACAAATTTGATTTAAAATTGATACCAGAGTTTAGCAGTGCAGACTCTAGCAACACGTACCAATTCTCCACAGGTTTGGGTCATCTTTCAAGATGGCTCTCGCTCGTGCCAAAAACTGACAAATGTTCATCTTCTCCATTCGGGAAGCAGTGCGTAACAGCTGTCATTCCATCAAACGGAACAGAGAGCTTCTACAGGTCCGCCAGGAAAATGTCAGCAATTTCACCCGGACGCATGCCGCATACGAGTTCAGGGCAAATGTTGCTTCCTTTATAGATGTAAAATCTCCCCCTCACTTAACTGCTGGTAGACTGTAATCGCACTACCTGTTAGACGCATGTGTTGCTTCCAATCTGGAAGGATAGGTACCATTTCTATGGATTATCTGGGGAAAGGCGTCAGGGGATGACAGCTATGTGTCAGCTTCTTCCCCAAACAAGATATGAACTCGGCACTGCCAGATGTGACGATAGATGTGTGCAGGAAAATGTGCATCGCACTATTTGATTACGGGTGCATCGCACTAATTGATTACGGGTACATCGCACTATTTGATTACGGGTGCATCGCACTATTTGATTACGAGTGCATCGCACTAATTGATTACGGGTGCATCGCACTAATTGATTACGGGTGCATCGCACTATTTGATTACGGGTGCATCGCACTATTTGATTACGGGTGCATCGCACTATTTGATTACGGGTGCATCGCACTAATTGATTACGGGTGCATCGCACTAATTGATTACGGGTGCATCGCACTATTTGATTACGGGTGCATCGCACTATTTGATTACGGGTGCATCGCACTATTTGATTACGGGTGCATCGCACTATTTGATTACGGGTGCATCGCACTATTTGATTACGGGTGCATCGCACTATTTGATTACGGGCGCATCGCACTAATTGATTACGGGCGCATCGCACTATTTGATTACGGGCGCATCGCACTATTTGATTACGGGCGCATCGCACTATTTGATTACGGGCGCATCGCACTATTTGATTACGGGCGCATCGCACTATTTGATTACGGGCGCATCGCACTAGTTGATTACGGGCGCATCGCACTATTTGATTACGGGCGCATCGCACTATTTGATTACGGGCGCATCGCACTATTTGATTACGGGCGCATCGCACTATTTGATTACGGGCGCATCGCACTATTTGATTACGGGCGCATCGCACTATTTGATTACGGGCGCATCGCACTAGTTGATTACGGGCGCATCGCACTATTTGATTACGGGCGCATCGCACTATTTGATTACGGGCGCATCGCACTATTTGATTACGGGCGCATCGCACTAATTGATTACGGGCGCATCGCACTATTTGATTACGGGCGCATCGCACTATTTGATTACGGGCGCATCGCACTAGTTGATTACGGGTGCATCGCACTATTTGATTACGGGTGCATCGCACTATTTGATTACGGGTGCATCGCATTATTTAATTACGAGTGAATCACACTGCACCATAGTGAACAAAGCAGACTGTTTAGGTGGTTACTATTGGGGGTGGAATGCACCTGCGTTTCACCCCGATAGTAACGGCCTATATGGAATTGGGTTTGTCAGCCTCCGACTGTGAAGTGAAAGGGCAGTTGTAATTGAGATCCTAATAATTGCGGAGGATCTGTTAGAGTTTGACCTCCTGACGAAGAATGGGCTTTCCCCCCTTGGTGAATTCTCAACAGAAGTTGAACTTGTTAGGGTGGGTGGGTGGTGGAACACAGGAGTGATGAAAACCAAATCCAATATGGCAACTCTAACCCTAACCCACTCAGAAACTAGTTCAGACAATGAAACTGAATTAAATGCATCATCAAAGTCACTTAATGAAATGCCAACTATCTGATATAACTTGGTAAGTAGTTATAAATAACAAAATAACCTAGAGTCTTAAAATAGTACGGTTTATTCCAATTTATTTATATCTTGTATAAACAATAGTAACTACAGGTAATCCAATAGGATTTAACAGAATACAATCGAATGCCCCATACTACTGTTCGTAGTCATATTTATTGCTGAGACTAGTTCACTTATTTAGTGACTTTAGTGTTACGGTATTGTTTTTTTTTGGGGGGGGGGGTTACCACTCAGACATAGGGTTTATGGTAGGGTAAGTAATTTTTTTTTTTTTTACTAACTTTTAAAAATTAAGAAATACTCCGCCCCCTCTCCTCCAAAAACAATTCCACACAGAATTTATCTCCCATAGCAAAATTTTTTTGTTAACTGTCCTAAAAAGCTAAAATGACTCGGTCATGCAAAATCATTCTACTTAAATTTCATTTGGGGGGGGGGGGGTACGAGTATCTATACGATTAAATAACATTTAAAATCCTCACCCCAACCTCTCAAAAAAACTTTTTTATATATAATGACTATTTTTTATATAATGACTATTCTATGAATACATAAAATGACCTATAAGGTTTGATGTGCCATAAAACAAAAATCTCAATCAATTTATAAGTTTTGTAAATTAATCTAAAATTACAAAATATATATATATATATATAAGCTAACTGATTTAAAAAAAATTTTTTTTTAGGAAAAGCCCAAGTCATCATCTCTCTCTGTTAGCTCACACAGCAGAAAGCATTTGCGATGGAGATTTAGTTGAACAACTCATACGTCGACAACAGAACTGGGGACTTCTTCCTACGGAAGTAGGTGACTATTTTGCATTTTTGCTATTTTAGAATTGTATTTAACTAATAAATCATTCTTACACCAACTCATTTAGTAGAAAAATGTCAGAACAAAATGCATTTTTTTTAATTTAACTTGGACAATATTTTTTTTTTTTTTTTTTTTTAAACCATAACAATGTGTAGTGTTAAAATAAATAAAATTAATTTTAATCTGAATTTTCGAGAAATAAAATTCTCCTTGTCAAAGCAGTGTTTCTTTTTTTTTTTTTTTTTTTTTTTTTTTCTTCATGGTAATGGACTTTTGGGTCAGAAAATCACGTTATGTCTGTAAGCGCGGCTACGCCAATTTGAATTAGAAAGGGTGTGTAGACATATTTTTTGAACCGTTGTTTCGGATAGTGATTTTAACACTACACATTGTTATGGGTTTTTCAAAAAAAATATAATACTATCCGAAACAATGGTTTGAAAAATATGTCTACACACCCTTTCTAACTTGTATAAGTTGTCTAAATAAATTTTGTACCGCACTTCTAAACTAGCCTGGCCACATACAATCGACATACTTGTAAAGACAGCTCTAAAATTGATCAGTTTTGCTAACTGATTGCTATTGCTAACTGATTGCTATTGCTAACTGATTGCTATTGCTAACTGATTGCTAACTGATTGCTATTGCTAACTGATTGCTAACTGATTGCTATTGCTAACTGATTGCTATTGCTAACTGATTGCTAACTGATTGCTATTGCTAACTGATTGCTATTGCTAACTGATTGCTAACTGATTGCTATTGCTAACTGATTGCTATTACTGATTGCTAACTGATTGCTATTACTGATTGCTAACTGATTGCTATTGCTAACTGATTGCTAACTGATTGCTATTGCTAACTGATTGCTAACTGATTGCTATTGCTAACTGATTGCTATTGCTAACTGATTGCTATTGCTAACTGATTGCTAACTGATTGCTATTGCTAACTGATTGCTATTGCTAACTGATTGCTAACTGATTGCTATTGCTAACTGATTGCTAACTGATTGCTATTGCTAACTGATTGCTATTGCTAACTGATTGCTATTGCTAACTGATTGCTAACTGATTGCTATTGCTAACTGATTGCTAACTGATTGCTATTGCTAACTGATTGCTATTGCTAACTGATTGCTATTGCTAACTGATTGCTATTGCTAACTGATTGCTAACTGATTTCCAGCAAGCATTTTGTTAGGATAAGCATTTTTGGGTTTGTTTAAATTAATCAATTCTTATAAATGAATTTTTATCTCTATTTATGATTACAAAAAATTTTTTTTTAATTCTATCAATTATCAAATTATTTTTTCATTATATTGTTAGGTTCTACCTAAGAAAAGAAAATAGACATATTAAAGGGAGAAAACTTGTCAGTTATTTCCTTGCGAGAGTTACGTCCCCTTGACTTCCAACCAAGACAGACATTTTCTAAAGACGTATGTCGTTATCAGCCCCCCACAATAATTGTTAATTAATAAGTAAAACAGAAAACAATATTCACATCGAACAGCTGAAAATGCAAAATATAAAAAAAAATTTTGACACTCAACTTTACACGTTCGTTTTCAAAAATTAGAACAGCCAATCTTTATCAATATTCTTAAAACTGTACAACCAATCAGAAAACACCTTAAAATAAAACCAGGAAGGTATATTTTTTGTCTTCGACCAATTAAAGTGGCAATACGACCGAGTAAACTTAACAGAAGTTCCTTTAAAATTATAAGATAAACAAACAAAAAAAAAAGCAACTACTTATTAATCGAAGATAGTTTCAGAATTATTTTGATATGTGGAATTTTAATATTTTAACGCCCGGAAAGTTTAAAACTTTCAATTTTGGCAACAAAAAAAGAAAACAAACTTAAAAATTATGAGTTATTTTTTAATGTAAACAATGTCAGCATACGAGATGTAAAAAAGAAGACAGTTGCTTGCAGCTTGCTTGCCTGTTCATGCCGAGGTTAGGGTTAGGCAGAGAGAAAGAAAGTAGACTCTCCCTCTCTCTCCTGTCCATCTTTTCGCAAGTTATTCGGTAATTGGCAAAATTACTTTTCGCAGGTTATTCGGTAATTGACAAAATTACTTTTCGCAGGTTATTCGGTAATTGACAAAATTACTTTTCGCAGGTTATTCGGTAATTGACAAAATTACTTTTCGCAGGTTATTCGGTAATTGACAAAATTACTTTTCGCAGGTTATTCGGTAATTGACAAAATTACTTTTCGCAGGTTATTCAGTAATTAACAAAATTACTTTTCGCAAGTTATTCGGTAATTGACAAAATTACTTTTCGCAGGTTATTCGGTAATTAACAAAATTACTTTTCGCAGGTTATTCAGTAATAGACAAAATTACTTTTCGCAGGTTATTCGGTAATTGACAAAATTACTTTTCGCAGGTTATTCGGTAATTGACAAAATTACTTTTCGCAGGTTATTCGGTAATTGACAAAATTACTTTTCGCAGGTTATTCGGTAATTGACAAAATTACTTTTCGCAGGTTATTCGGTAATTGACAAAATTACTTTTCGCGAGTTATTTGGTAATTGACAAAATTACTTTTCGCAGGTTATTCGGTAATTGACAAAATTACTTGTGTAGCGAGTTGTTTGTACACATTACATTTAAATTTCTGCATGTATGTACAGACAGGGAGCAGGAAGGGAATTCCAGAGGCGAACAGTTTGAGGAAAGAAGCTAGTAGAGTAGAAAGCTTTCCTGCATCTGGGAACGTCTATAGTGAAGGGGTGGGGTTTTGCTGATTGTCATCTTGGTCAAGGATATTTATGGTTATTATATTTTTTAAAAATTCAGTACAAACTTTCCGAACAACTTGATAGTAATACAAACATGTTTACATGTCACCATGTAGAAGTATTTATTTCATTCTTGGAACATGTGGTACAATTTTGTTTAGGGATTTTGTAAATATTATTCTTGTTATCAAGTAAATGGCTATTTTACAATAAATGTATGATTTAACTTTTTGGAGGAGAAAGAAATTAAAACCTTTTTGCTTTCTTGTTTTTATTGTTTAAAAGAAAGATTGAAAAAAATTCATGACAAAGATTGAAGACAAAATATTGAAGACAAAAGATTGAAAAAGAAATCAAAACAGATGTCGCTTTTTCCTATTCCTTTGACATTTTTAAATGTCATTTTGAGAATTATTTCCTGATCAAATGAATGTGAAAAAAAAATTAATTTAAAAATAGTTTTTTTTCTAAAGTAAAACATTGTCAATATTAATAAAGTAATAAAACCTATAACATTTCACCTCCTTTTCTCTTTTCTAGGCCATGTATGCCAGTGTTTTGCCTGGAGAGTATATGAGAGGTAATGTCAGTCACATGGTTTCCTTCCCAAAATGGCTGGGGAAGTTCTCTTCAAGAAATAAAAACGAACGTATTTTACAAGAACTCAGCTCGCATATGAGGTTATGGTAAGTAATTTTCTGACTTGTTTGTGTCTAAAATATATTCAAATGTTTTTTTTGTTGTTTCTTTAGAAACTTATAATATAGAATTGTGTTTACATTTCAATAAAACAAACATTTTAATATTAGCTCTGCTGCAAAAGACTGCCAATCTAGAGCAAATTTTGTATTACCATAACTAAAAGACTAAAAACTTTGTGTGGCAAAATTGATGATCTTGAGCCAGAATCGAGCGATGGAGGTGGCCCGGACTTAGTTCAACCCTGCAGTAAGAGGGTCCGCCTTTGCCTGGCTTGCAGATGGGAAGGGAACTAAGTTTGGCTTACTAGTTTTCTAGTGAGGATTGAACTCACAACCCCGAAGTAACAAATCTACTGGTTGCTGCACAATAATAATAGATTTAATTATAATGACAAATAGTGAGCCAGCGGATTGTTTTTTCTGATTGGTTAAGCGGAATTAACTGAGGGAAAATCTGCTAATAAAAAGAGAAGAAAATGAGAATAAGTGAGAAGAGAAAAAGAGTGTCGAGTGAGATTCTGCGGTGAGCTGAATTATTTTCGTTCAGGGTATTTTGTGCTTCTACAGGAATTGAACCGAACTGAGTTTTTTTTTTATTGTCTGTTTAATGTTTGAAGTTTAGTCATAGACTTCTGAATTCCCACTTATAGTTTGGTTTGGAGCTCTTATAGCCATAAAAAGGCACTGTAAGCCTCTCCAAACTAATTGAACCAAAGAGAGGGTAGCACGCTCATTTCCCTCTATGTATTAATAACTCTTACCCTCCTCAAACACCGTTTGGCAATTACTTCACAATCAAGTTGCATCGTTTCAGAATTTGTAAAACATCCAATCACAGCAAAGCTTACATAGACATTATGCATCAAATCGTTCGCCATAACACTACGTCACATTTTAAACAAAAAAATAAACTTTGATACAAAACCAGATAAGTATTATTTTTCTTTCCAATAATTAAACACATAAATTTGTTTTGTTTTAATTCTCGCTCCCATTATGGTTACAAAGTAGATTTATTTTACAGATTAATTAATTTTAATATCAATTTTATTTTTATTTAAATAAACTTATATTTAAAAAACAATAACAATAACAATTCACTTAAAAACAAAACAAAACCAAGACTTAAGAATAAAAATATAAAAATAATTCTACGTTTTATTTATTTTATTTATAAAAAAAAAAAAAAAATCTTGCTACTTCTACAGAATTGGAACGGAACTGTTTTTTTTGGGGGGAGGGGGGACACTAAAATAACCCTAATCTGAGTTTTATGTTTGGTTCGATTCAAATTCTGTAGAAGCACCTACATCTTTTACCCCGGGCTAAAACAAAAAAACAGCAAAAAATGCACCCACGTTTATTATATTTTCTAAAGTAACAACATAAATGAAAATTGCCGCAGTCTCCAACGATTTGTTTTCGATGACCGAGGAGAGAATAGATAACGGATCGAACAAATATCCCGGCCCGAGAAAAGTAAACTTTTCCATAATCGGGCATTGAAGTAGATATCCTTCTACACTGTGGCAATTTCTATTTTTGTTACATTTCGATATAATCATTTTCTTGGGTACATAGATTTTCCACAATTCAAAAGCGACAATTGTTTCTTTACATCCATTAAACTATCCGTTGTGACCTATTTGCGTTCGGTCGGCTGTTTACACATTTTAATTCATTCTTTTACATTTCTCCCGGGCGACGGGTACCCGCTAGTAGTGAATATTGTAATTTCAACTTTTTTCAGTAATTCTAGACATTTTTTTTTCTGTACAGTTGGATAAGAAAATTAGCAGACTATCTGGCATTGCCCAATATCAAGGCGATCCATAATACAGGCCTGGCAAACATGTGACTGGGGTCCACAACCGGGGGCGGACATCTGAAGACCAAAATTACAACTAACTAATAATTAACAAGCAAAGTGGCTAGAACATCCATAGTTGTATATATTGACACATGAATAGACTACAACCAAGGCGATCCATAATACAGGCCTGGCAAACATGCGACTGGGGGTCCACAACCGGGGGTGGACAGGTGAAAATTAAAATTACTACTAAATAATAATTACCAAGAAAAGTTTTAGTAAGAAATTTCTTAGTAATGTCCAGTAATTAGCAACTCTACATATTATTAAGAAGCAGCTTAGAATAATTGATTTATTTCCATCAAATGTAAAAAGTACAAAAATATAAAAGAACTAAAGTCACAAAAAAATCACTTTATTCACCATGAATTTGACACGTTTTGTTTGGTAATTGGAAAGGGATGTCACTCGCTGACGTTGTGCCAAATAAAGTTGCAAAATATTTCTTAGCTCAGTTTGAATTTGCATTCAAATGCATGAAAAGTATGGAACAATTATGATAGTACGTTTCTGATGATTGAGTTTACAGTGAAACTACACGAAAGCCCCTTTTAATCCGATTGTGCAACAGTACATTGACCCCCGACATGATATGAACACGCAACCTTCTGTACATTGAAAAAAGTCTTAGAAGAAAGTCTCTTAGTAGCCAACTTCTTATCAAAAGCCTTGGACTAATTTAAATTATTTAAATCTTGTTCGGAAAAATATAGTTGCTATCTTTATAAACCAGTCGAGAAAGAGGTGAGCTAAGGAAGTGTGATGATTCAAGTTCATATTTTTTTAGTTAAATGAGCTTTCACTAAAAAATGATAGCTTTAAGGGTCTCAAAAAGTTTAACGATTCTGAATAACCCTAATCCTGATCCACAAAGAAACATAAGGCAGTGAGATTTTTGTTTCAGGTTGTCCCGGACTGAGGGTCAGTGTTAGGATATAACGAAGAGTTAATAAACTCAAATGAAATGTATTTGCTTCACTACTCGGAGTTGAAAGAATGCTCGGCACTTCTGTAGTATATATGAAGCAGCTGCCGATTAAGAAATCGAAATTGAAGAGTTCCGTTTTTTTTTCTCCAAGTACCATTCATTCAGAATTCACCGGAAGTTGAATTTAGTATTTAGAAAATGGAGTTAAATGAGATTAATCTTCGAGACATTGGTAATTTAATGAACCAGCCGCAAAAAACAATAGATTTTTTACAGGCACACCACCTGATTTCTTAATGTTAGGGTTAGGGTTTTTTATTTAAAATTATTTTACTTCATATAATAAAAAAAAGAAATTGTTAATTGTTACCCAAAAACAAACCAGTCTTGCATTTTTTTTTTATGTTGTAAAAAAATCACTTCCGGTTGAATTACCTCCCTTTATTTTCAGTAGAAGGACAGAAAATCTGCTGCTTCATATATACTACAGAAGTGCCGAATGCTCTACCACTGAGTTCAAACGGGACGCCGAATTATTCTTTCTGTTCTTTTCACCAAGAACAGTCCAACACGCACGTGAACGACGCGGCGTTCACAATCAAACGTTAACTCAAAAATTGAATTCCTTTCTCTTTTTCTGTTTCTTATTCTCTCTCTTTCGCTCTCTCACCATTCGACGTAGTCACGTCAACTTTTCTCCTCCGCACCACGGAGCAAAGGGTCTACTCCCTTTATAACATCGAGAATTAGCCCATGCAAAACATACGTGAACTCTCGTCGTGTGATAAAAGTTACAAGTTTCCATTTTGTAACCGGAACACTCATGGGTTCAATCCCCGATGGACAATACACGGCGCAACCCTCACTCGTTTTCCCTGTGGATCTGCATGATGGCTGCTACAATATGCGTTGGCTGCTACAATTGCTTTCTGCCGAGAAAAAATACTGTTTAAGCAAAGCAATGGCTTGATAAGTGTTATTCGAACTCGGCTCCATCAGAAACAATGGTCAAGACGCGGTATGCTGACTTTAAATGCAGTAGTACAGACACAACTGATGCTGAGATCCGGAAATATTCAACGAAAACCTCAAAAAGTTTAAACTTGTTTTGACTGATTCTAAATGGAAGTTGTGTGAGATAGCCGAGGAATTGAAGATATCTGAAGACGAAGGTGTATCCACCATTTTGCAGGTCAATTAGAAATCTGTGTTCAAAGTGGTTGGGGTTACGTTTGCTCACAGTCGATATGTAATAATGGATGAAACGTGGATCCACCACTTCACTCCAGGATCAGATCAGCAGTTAGCTGAGTGGACAGTCGCAGGTGAAAGCCATCCAAAATGACCAAAGACTCAAATATCAGCAGGCAAGGTTTTGGCTTCCGTATTTTGGGATGTGCACAGTATTTTGTTCATTGATTATCTTGAGAAAGGAAGAACTATCAATAGCGAATATTATGCAGCATTATTAGTGCGTTTGTGTTTGAAGGAAGAAAAACGCGCCAAAAATGAAGAAAAACTGCTCTTCACCAAGACAATGCACCATGTCACAAGTTGATTGCAACAATGACAAAATTACATGAATTGCACTTCGAATTAGTTCTGCACCAACTTTATTCTCCGGATGTGGACCCTAGCGACTACTGGCCTGGCTGTTTGCAGACCTCAAAAGAATTCTCCAGGGAGAAAGTTTTTTTGCTCCAATTAAGAAGTGATATCGGAAACCGAGACGTATTTTGAGGTCAAAGACAAATCGTTCTACAAAAAAAGGCTAAAAAAAAGGCTAAATTAGAATGAGTGTATGACCCGAGAAGTTGATGACTAAAGTCGAATTTTGTCTAAAAGTTGTTGTTTTATAAGTTAGGCTCGGACTTATTGAGTGATGTGCATGTTCATACTGTTTTAAGTTTAAGATATTTTGTAAAAGTTTCATGTCATAATCTTTTTTAATGGTTTCTTTTCATATTTACCAAAGACTCAAATATCAGCAGGCAAGGTTTTGGCTTCCGTATTTTGGGATGTGCACAGTATTTTGTTCATTGATTACGTTGAGAAAGGGAGAACTATTAATAGCGAATATTATGCAGCATTATTGGTGCGTTTGTGTTTGAAGGAAGAAAAACTGCTCTTCACCAAGACAATGCACCATGACTGCTACATTTCGATGCATGTACAATTTAAACGAGTTTTTTGTTTTTTTTTTGTAAATTTCTAACCTTTTTTTTTTCTCTATTTTTCAGCGTCTCTAGTGACAAACGTGGCTTTAATCTGGATTACCTCCCTTGTTTACGGCAGCATTTAATCAAACCTCTTAAAGACATGGACAAAGATGGAGTTCCTCAAGTCATTAAGTTGATGGATGAGTACGACATCATCAAAGAAGATTATGACAATATAATGGAATTCACGAAATGGCCAAACACCTTGGATTATTCGAAGATGCTCAGCTCTTCTGTACGTTTTTAAAAAAATCGTTGCCATTTGGAATATTTTCTTTTTTTATAAAAATTCTCATATCAACTGTTGTGTTTTTCTAAAATAAATTTATTATTTATATCTGTACGTTTTAAGCTCTTCATAAAAAACATTGCTATTTTAAATATTTTCTTTTTTTTTACACAAATTCTCATATCAACTTGTGTTTTTCTAAAATAAATTTATTATTTATATTATATCTGTACGTTTTAGGCTCTTCATAAAAAACATTGCTATTTTAAATATTTTCTTTTATTTTTATACAAATTCTCATATCAACTTTTGTGTTTTTCTAAAATAAATTTATTATTTATATTATATCTGTACGTTTTAAGCTCTTCATAAAAAAACATTGCTATTTTAAATATTTTCTTTTATTTTTATACAAATTCTCATATCAACTTTTGTGTTTTTCTAAAATAAATTTATTATTTATATTATATCTGTACGTTTTAAGCTCTTCATAAAAAACATTGCTATTTTGAATATTTTCTTTTATTTTTATATAAATTCTCGTATCAACTGTTTTGTTTTTCTAAAATAAATTTATTATTTATATTATATCTGTACGTTTTAAGCTCTTCATAAAAAAACATTGCTATTTTAAATATTTTCTTTTATTTTTATACAAATTCTCATATCAACTTTTGTGTTTTTCTACAATAAATTTTCCCCCCTTAAAAATATTTCAGACGAAGGCAGCATTTACCCGTGCCTACAACAAAGAATCTCACATGACTCCTTATTCTACTGGAACGCTGAGTAAAAAACGGAATAAATCAACGCCAGCTTTAGATAATTTCTTTGAGGAAGAGGATGCAGCCGCAGTTGAGGCTGAAGATGAAGATGATATCGATATCGATACAATGATTAAGGTAAATATTTGAATGAAGTTTACATATTTATCCGCAAGAAAAATACTTTTTGATGATTTCTAGATTTGGTTTAATTGTAGAAATTTTAGTTTATTGCAGTTTGAAATCGTGTCACGACCCGTATTTGTGACTAAAGATATTTGATATTTTGTACCCTTTTTATAACTCCGTCAGTCTAGGCAACAATGTTTTGTTAGCCAGGTGAGTTGTCTGTTGGACGAAAATTGATAAACGAAACACAATGACCAGTGAAGGAAACACAAACAAAGATGCATACAACCAAAGAAAGTTTTATTTCAGAAACTGAAAATCAAGAATTAAGTTATTATTTCACTGAAAATATAGTTTATAAAATAAAACAGTTTATACTTTTTACAATTTAAAGTTTTCAATAATGAGTTACATTTGAAAGAAATGACTGAGAATACTCACAGATATAGAAGATTATATCTGTTATTTTATTCTATTTTTAAACAAATGTTGAGAAACAAAAATATCAAATTACAAATATTTTCTAAATTTTTCTTGAAAAGATTTTTTTTATTTGGAAAGGCTAAAAAATAAAATTAATTATCCAAACACGTCAACTTTTCTTAAAAGGAAACTTTGGCAATGAAAATTTAAAAACAATAAAAAATAATTCTTCTGAACTTTTGAGATGAGGATTGATAATTTGTATTATTCGGACTACTGTTCTCATCTGGAATGTTATCATTACAACGTTTTGGCCGCTGTAACCTTCAGCCTTCTTCAGGTGTATCTTTTCGAACTCGGGAATATTTCTGTTGAACTCTGGAATCTGGACGGAATTTCGAACCTTTTATTTCATCCACGGGGGTAGAATGCTCTCGTTCTGTCAGCCATGACTGGGTGAAGTCTTCAGTAATTTGCATTTCTTTGTATTACCTGCACAAAGGATTGAACCTTTAATTTTCAGATGACTATTTTACTTAGTACTATATCCACTGCGCCACGAGTCCTTGTACATTAAGGACCCGTGGCGCAGTGGATATAGTACTAATTCAGTTCTAAGTGACAGTCATCTGAAGGTTGAAGGTTCAATCCTCGGTGCGGGCGATACGAGAAATTCTTCCCAGTCATGGCAGATGGAACGAGAGCATGCTACCCCGTGGATTTAATAATGGGTTCTGTTAAAGATTCCGTCCAGATTCCCGAGTTCGACAGAAATATTCCAGAGTTCGACAAGGTACACCTGAAGAAGGTTGGAGGTTACATCAGCCGAAACATTGTGATAAAAACACCCAAGATGAGAACAGTAGTCCGAATATACCAAATTCTACAAATTATCAACCCTCATCTCAAAAAATCAGTCGATACTTTCAGTAAATCAACCCCCTTTTTTTTTCTTTTTTTTTTTATGTGATTATGTGGGAACACTCTGAAAAATTTTGCAGAAAGAAAAAAAAAACAAAGAATTTAGAATGTGGAATCAGTTTCACATTTGAATTTAACATAAGATGATCCCTATTTCCGGGCCACTGTAGCATTTTAGGGCAATTAAACATTTTTAAGGGAGATAAACTGCATTTGTTTTTGTTTTTTGGTGGGGGCCTACTTTTTTAAAACGATTGTGTGCTTTTATGATTTTTTTTTATTGGGGTGACTTGCCATTCAGACTTAGGGTTTGTAATGGGATTAAAGGAGGGGAGGCTTGCCACTTGAACTTAGGGTTGTGGTAAGGTTAATAGAGGATTTTACTTTTAATAGTAAATCAAGTGAAAAGAAAAACATGTAAAACAAGCCGGAAACATAATTTGATACTAATTGCGTTTCTCTCTGATTTTACATGTTTTGTTTTTTTGTTTTGTTTTTTTGTTTTGTTTTTTTCATCAAAGAATGACTTCCTGTCTCGTTCCCGTCTACATGCGCACTTCTAATCAAAATAATCCAAAAAATAAATATTGCAATTTGAAATTGGAGGGAATTTCTTTATATTTGCTTTTACACTTTAAACTAGGTTGGGTTAAATATTTTTCCTCTATGGCCAGACACAGCATTGTCAAACGTAAAAGCATTTTTTTTAAAAGTTAGAAAAATCAGAAATGAGTTTGTTCTGTGTTGGTGTTTATAATTGAACACAATCTCAGTTTTTCTTTTTATTTCCATGATTTTTTGATGTGAGTTTTACAAAATCATGCCCGCTCTGATTCGTATTACCTGGGTATCTTCTGTAGTTTCACATACAGAACACTTTAACAACTGTTTCGTCATTTAGGGTTATCAATTAAACACAAACATTTGAATGAAACTTTCTTTGTTATTTTTTTCTACACCATCTGCTAAAATATTAAAACTGATTCTGTAGATATGATTTTAAGTTAATTTAAATTTTTCAATAACGTTTTCTTTCTTTTTATTTCCAGAAAAAAAAGCCTTCGAACCAAAAAAATAAAAATAGTGAAAAGCAAACGAAAAGAACAAAAGGCAAAAACAAATGAAGGAAAATTTATTTGAATGCAACTCCTCCTCCTCCTCCTCCTCCTCCTCCTCCTCCTCCTCCTCCTCCTTCTCCTCCTCCTCCTCCTCCTATTTGTTAATGTTTACCACTTAACAGGTGAATTGATTGTAAATAATTGGGATAAAAGTATTTTATCTGAAAATTTGATTTCTAATAAAGTCTTGTTTTTAATTTTTTTTTTTTTCTTTACTTTTTTTCTGATTGATTTCATCAGCATTCAAGAAATGTTAAAAATGTTAATAATGTGGACAGGTTGATAATTTTTTTTTTTTTCTTTTTAATCTACAAGATAAAACTGACACTTAAATCTTACATTGCTAGATTTTACCACAAGATGTCAGAAAAGGTAGCCTAGAAAAACAAAAAATATGTTTTAAGGATTTTTATTATGCAAACGAATAATTGGTGCTTGTGCAGATGAGCGGCCGTATGAAAAAAATATTTTTTTTATAAAAACAGTATTATGTACTTATTCAGTGTTATCTTCTTACTCACTGTAGAAAAAAGTAGAAAAAATTATCCGCTAGAACTTTAATTACAAGTATTTTTCCATTCATAACAGCAATTCGTTCAGTAAGCGTCCATCATTTTTCTGAAAAATAATTCAAGGGCAGATAATTCGCAAGGAAGATATAATTACGCAATTAAAAAAAACGAGAAAAAAACAACTACATATATAAAAATTAAATTTATTCCAATAAAACAAAATGAAAGTAAATAAACGAAATTAAATTAATTTATTGCAATAAAACGAAATGTTCATATTCTCACTGGGTACCTTCCGTGCGAATTATCTGCCCTTGAATTATTTTTAAGAAAAAAGATGGACGCTTACTGAACGAATCGCTGTTATGATACGCAGAATGGAAAAATACTTGTAATTAAAGTTCTAGTGGATAATTTTTTCTACTTTTTTGTACAATGAGTAAGAAAATAATACTGAATAAGTATATAATATTGTTTTTATAAAAATAATTTTTTCGTATGGCCGCTCATCTGCACAAGCACCGAATAATTATATCTTAAAATGAACGGAAATGTAAACAAAAGAAAACAGAATACTCGTACAAAAAGTAAATGCTTGTCTGTAATTTAAATATTTTGCAGTTATTAATAATTTTGTAAAATATCTTATTTAACAAAGTTTAAAAAAAAATTTTTTGATTTCTTGAAGATATTTTTATTATTTTTTTAAATAAATTTTAAAACTTGTTTACATAATATCCAAATAATCAACTATTTCACCTTTAAAAGTACTTTTCTCAAATGGTTAGAAATCAAATAATTTGTCTGTTATTCTATACAACTTGTGTTGTACCGCCATCTAGGTTTGCCGAAAGCAATTACAAAATCAACCTACCCTTAAATATAAGTTGGGAAAATGCTTATTCCATTTTGATCCACAGAGAATATATTTAATCATGAATCTTCCAGTGACATTTTTGCTTCTTTCAATTGAAAGTTTAACAATGCAGCATTCGCAAAATTACGTTTTGCTGAGAAATAAGAAAGCCTAACCTCATTTCCTTTTCTCTCGGTGAGCGCACTAATGGCTGGATTGCTAAAGCCCGACAGTTGAACGTGCCCGTAGAGAAGACCACCTCTGGCAGACCCAAGTTGTCTTGGGAGGATGTGATCAAACGTGATAGAAAAGCCTTAGATATGGATTCTGTCGAGCCTCACCAAAGAAAAGAATGGAGGGGAAGACTTAGATCGAGACTATACAATCAGGCCCCCACCCTCGTCAGAGGATTAATTGTGGCCTGATTCAACAAATAAAACATTTGATGATGATGATGATGATAAGCAAGTCACATGACCAAATTGCTATAAAATAATAATCGAATGTTGATTAATCTATTGGAAAGCTTCCCACAACACAAGTCTGGAGCCGACTAATCGAGATAAAAACGAACAAGCTTGTTTAGTGAGTTTCCAGCTGACATCAGTATCAAATTAAAATCTGTTGAGCGCAACAATGGCTTGATTGCTAAAGTCCGACAGTTGAACGTGTCAGTAGAGAAGACCACCTTTGTCAGTTGTCTTGGGAGGAGGTGACCAAACGTGATAGAAAAGCCTTGGGTATGGATTCTGTCGAGCCTCACCAAAGAAAAGAATGGAGGGGAAGACTTAGATCGAGATTGGACAATCAGGCCCCCACCCTCATCAGAGGAATAATTGTGGCCTGATTCAACAAATAAAACAGTTGATGATGATAAGCAAGTCACATGACCAAATTGCTATAAAATAATAATCGAATGTTGATTAATCTATTGGAAAGCTTCCCACAACACAAGTCTAATGGCCGACTAATTAAGATAAAAACGAACAAGCTTATTTAGCGAGTTTCCAGCTGACATCATTGTCAACACAGCAGTTGCTAAAGAATTCCAGGGTTTGCAAGCATATAACACGGGTGAGCCTATGTGAAATGACCAACATAAGTATCGACCGAAACAATGAGCACACACAAACACACACACTAACACTGCAACCACAAATATAATACATACCTACACATGTTGAAGGTGCCTAAGTGGTTAACGACACAGACTGAGACCTGAGTGTGCCAGGTTCGAATCCAGTTCGCTCTACAGAAACACTTTCAGCTGACATCGGTGTCAAATTAAAATCTGTTGAGCGCAACAATGGCTTGATTGCTAAAGCCTGACAGTTGAATGTGCCAGCAGAGAAGACCACCTCTGGCAGATTCAAGTTGACTTGAGAGGACGTGGTCAAACGTGATATAAAAGCCTTGTGTATGGATTAATTGTGGCCTGATTCATCAAATAAACCAGTTGATGATGAATCTGATTCCATTAAAAAGAAATCACAATGATAATCGGATGGAGAATATTATGGATAAAGCAGTTTATTTTAACAATTTAAAACAAATTCCTTGAGCAGATCCGTCACTTTTGAGAACTGTAGATTTCTGTCGACTAAACAGATTTCAAAAAGCAAAGTTGCTAGTAATACAAAAGTGTTGATTGATTATTCTCCCCCTAAACCGTAACCCTAACCCCTAACTATAACCCTAACTCTAACCTGTCCATAACGGATATCCCACCATACAATAAAAATGTGACTAGATTTTACCAACTCTATTTTTTTATTATGAACAACAACAAAAATTTAACAAAAGTAAAAATAATAAGAGAACAATTTGCTTTTGAAATACAAGACATGTCAAATAATTGTTAGAAAAAAAAGTTTGTCGGAAAGTGATGATCACCTAATAAATGTTTAACAGAATACAAAATAATTTCAATTTATCTTCTTCCAAATAAATTGTCTGCGAATTAAGAATTTAATTGTTTGTCAAATGTAAGAAAACAATTCTGGCAAAAGTTCACTTTTCAACACGCGTTGTCAATGCCAAATCTGACCAAAATACAAAAGACGATACATTTTCAAGCGTAGTGAATAAAGACAAATGTTTCATTTGTAAAAGGATTAACAGCTCCAAAAAGTGTTGAAATTTGATCACTTTTATCAAAACTAGAATAAGATTCGAAGTTGATATTGCAAAATATTGCTGAAGAATGTCAACAAATAATAAATTACTGCCAAAATTGAGGAAAGAGATATTTCACACATGCACTCAGTCAGAAAAAGAAACAGTAAAAATAAAAGTTCAGGATACGAGGTACCAATCTGGGGTAGCAGGTAAGCACAAAATCTAGATGTGCTGGTAGATGAAACAATCCTCTACTACTTCTAGAAGAGTTTGGTTCAATAAATTGATTAGTTGACAGATGGCAAAGGATGACCTCATAATTCTCGGCTGAGCTAACAAAGGTAGTTGACAAAAAGAGGGTGTGAGAAATGATTTGGCGTAAACAGTAACAGCCCCACTTCTTCTGTTCAATCTATCACATCGGAAGATGGAGTAGTTATCCAGATGATTTCTTGATAATGAACTGCTGGATTCCGACGTGTTTCTGTGATCAAAGTAATATCAGGAGTGTTCAGTGTTATATCTGACTGCTACCAAAGAGAACAATAATATCTGACTGCTACCAAAGAGAACAATAATATCTGACTGCTACCAAAGAGAACAATAATATCTGACTGCTACCAAAGAGAACAATAATATCTGACTGCTACCAAAGAGAACAATAATATCTGACTGCTACCAAAGCTTAGTGCGTTACAGAGAACCAGAAGTTGTGTAGGAAACAGTCACAGGACGCTCTTATGTGCAGCCACAAATGTCACGCTTCACGAGAGGTTTCTTCCATTTCAACAAAGAAACTCGGCGGGAACTTCGCTTCCTTCGTGGCTCTCGAAACCTCAAACGGTTCTCCTGAGACGTTTCTTCCGTCATAGTAAGAATGACTCATTAACAAACCAAGTCGAACTGATCGAGGTGAATCTTCAGTATGCCTTGACGCGAAATGCTGATGGAAAAGAATCCACTGTTTTCCTTAGAGACATGCACTCAATATAGCCCGCGAGGAGGCACCTACATCTCAAGACCCTTCCACCTCAGCTGAAGGTCAACCCGTCGGCATAGCACCATATGATTCATCTACGGACTCACTACAAACATCGGAGTGCATATTGTTTCTAGAAACCTTGAAGCTCAAAAATTAGCTCATCCCAAACCGATTCAGAACCCCTGTATTCAACCACTTGCACGCAGAAAGAAACATATTTATACCCACTCAGGACGGAGAGAGAAAATCGATCCCAGCGTATCATCAGATCTGGAAACCCAGAGTCCAGATTCTACTCCCAACACCAGACAACGAAGGCGTTCCCACAGAACCAGCAAAAAGCCTTTTAGTAGATAGAACCTATAGTGAAAAGGTTTAAGCTCAATATGTTGAATAACAGGTTTATAACACGTTTATATGTCGGCTCTGTCGTTGTCGCCTGCACCTTGTGTCGGGCTGCTATCTGTCTTCTTTCGGCCACATTCTCCGTGGTCACAATCTCCATCGTCTCATGTCCCTGGCGGTTTCTTCGTAAGCTGAAATCGAATCTCTCCGTACACGATAAAAGATAACAAGCCTTTCTTTTTAGTTTGAGCCATTTATTTTCTAGCTTGTCGACACCGAAGCAAGTTCGTTGAAACACAGAGAGAGAGAAGCTTACGCTAGTTACTTAACTAATTACTCAATTACTTGTAAAGGAAGGAAGAGGGGGACATCGCCTGGCTCTCATTTTTTTGGGGACCTGAAATCCCCTATCTTAATTAATCGCTACATAGCTAATGCGACTTGACTAGTCGGCTTCTCAGTCAAAACTGAAATCTCAACTCCAGTTTTCCCACCGGGAAAACTGTGACGTCACAAAATCTCGTGATCAAAACGCAGGTGTGACCTAACCTTTGAACTAAGGTCTCATCACCCGTCACTGCGACCGTGAGAAACAACATTGCACTAAACTTGCACGGGATGACTTCATTACAAATTGCGCAAGCTAAGCAATCTCTCATACGTCCATCATCACATGCGTCCTATTATACATATAACACCTGGTCGATGGAGTGACTTCATCTCCTTATGATTAAAATAAAATGATGACAAATGTAATAAGTAATTGAGAGTAGCTTCCCTTAGTTTGATTATCTCCCCTTTGGAGAACTCTTCTGTTTCTACTAACCCAGAACTAACAATGTATCGACACTGTATGCTGAATAAAGCTTTCCAAGTCTACTGCTGTTCCTATTTCTTATTACACTTTCTTTACAAATATTTTAAAGCCCCCCCCCCCTTCCCCCCTCTCCAAAAAATGTGAGTACATTAGTTCGTTCCTTTGCAAAGATAAGTACAAAAACATACATTCACACATATCTCTTTTCTCCGTCTGTTTTATTTTCTTTTCTCAACACATACTTATTTTCCCACCTTTCGGGGTTTTTTTCTCTCAAATGTGTTTCTTTGAAATTCTTTTCCATATATTTTTTTAATCCGTAGATTTTTTTTTTTTGTCTGTTGTCGCTGTATATTAAAAAAAAAAAATTGGTAGCACATTGCTTGCCTTTGCCAGGGACGTTCAAGTTTGGTTCGCCCAACTCTAGTCGTATTTTGCGGCAAACAACATCACGGAGCAACGACAATTGCACATATTATTTAGTGCATTCCCTGCGCCATTGACGCCAGTTGTAAAAGACTTCATAACTGATAACTTGGTTCCACTTCTGACAGCATATAAAAGATTCACCTAAAACCATAAGTCTTTGAACGAATGCCTATCAGTACAAAACGGATTAGTCGCTGAGGGTGAATGCACAGTCATACCAAGAAGTATGCAAAACACAGTCCTTCAAAGAATCCATGATGCACATCAAGGAATATGAAAATGTCAGCTAAGAACAAAAGAAAATAGAGAGAGGAATAAACAAAGACAGATAAATGAGAGTACGGTCATGTGAGATACGCAGCGAACATCAAAGAACGAATACCAAAGAGACAATGATCATTAAAGAATACTCAAGCAGACGATTCCGGAATATTGCAGCGGACATCTTTGAGTTTAATGGTCAACAACTCGTCGCTGACTAATACAGTAAAATGCATTAAGACGATGAAGAACGTCACGAGCACAAATTGCATCGAATACTTCAAAGCAATCTTTGCTATTCACGGCATACCAGAATGCCTATATACAAACAATCGCAGGTAATTTGTATCAAATGAATTCCACAATTTCGCTATGGAATGCTAATTAATACATATTACATCCAGCCCGAGATACCCAAAGTCAAATGGATTTATTGAATGAATGGTTCAAATAGTTCTTTCTTGACCTTTAAGATAGGCTATTATAAAATAAGTTGGCAAAGTAGGACGGGCCCCTAGAGCAAATGTGGTATTGTGGTGATTCTAGTTAAGAGTAGGATAGACAGTTTTGTTACCTTAGACAAAGGATGACCAACGACACCCCTACCCCCACACTTTTGATGGCCTTGTGCCTAATTTGTTTTAAATATAAATCTATATTTTCTGCAAATAAATAATTCAAAGTGTAGTATCTGTTTCGATGGATACTGCACCCCATAGACCGGCATCGTCTTGGCCTTCGGGTCTTGATTCCGCTGTTCTGTGGGTGTGTCCTGTGCAGTTCTAGGAGGTCCACCCTCCCAGGCTTTGCCTCCCCTCTTTGGGGAGGAGTAAGTTTATTGCTTACTGCCTGAGGCGCCCCTACCGGGGAAATGCCGACGGGGCTGCCCAGGCAATTTTTAATGGCCAGAGTGCTCACCTTCTCGGGCGCTGGCTTTTCAAATCCCACTTTCCCGACCTTGTGTCACATTTTACCGCTGTGGGAGGAAGATGAATAGCATCCTTACGCATTTCGTACTGACAAATATATCGTCAGAGGCTTAGATGATAAGAATTGTATTCTTTCTGCCCTGCTCTCTCTCTCTCTCTCTCTCTCTCTCTATATATATATATATATATATATATATAAATCTAGCTTTCTAATTTTTGTCTCGTAGTTTTCCTTTTTCCTTTTTCCACCTACCCTTTCTGCTGTGGGAGGAAGATAAATAAATATCTGCTTCAAATAGTAAAAAATAAAAACAATGTAAAAGGAAAAACAGTCCAAGATAAACTATCGAATGACTCTTCTGTGCCTAAGATAGTCATTTGCCATCACGGGAAGAAATCCTATACAATAAGAAAAATAAGAACACCAATCCTTGTTGAACACCAAAGTGCACACCGATGCAAAGCTATTAAGACGCAACAGCAGATACTTGCAGGAATTATGCATGGGCGGATAGTGGCTTCGTAGAGATATACGGTACTGTCAGGTGTGAAAAGTTTTCTAGCACGGTAGAGGGAGCCCACCTTCTTTGCAGCAGTCTTGGCAATGTCTTCTATGTATTTGTTCCAATTCATGTTACCTGCGAATGTTAGGCTGAGGAGTTTGAATGTTGGACTCTCAGGTAGGATGTTATTTTCCATGGCAATCGGTGGTTGGAGAAGTTTCTTGTACTTATTGAAGGAAAGGAGCTTTGTCTTTGCGGCATTAAAAGTTACCAACCATTTTTGATCCCAACTAACTACAGGTTGGGTGTTATTTGCCATGGTAATCGGTGGTCGAAGAGGTTTCTTGCAGAGGAAAAGAGTTTTGTCTTAGCAGCATTAAATGTTACCATCCATTTATGACCCCACTTTATTACAGACTGGAGGTCACTTTCTAAGGATTCAGCTATTGCCTCGGATGTGTGCGTGTCTGTTTTTCCCACATGACCAGAGTAGAGCGTGGTGTCGTCAGCAAATATACCCATCTCAGACACAATGTCATCAGGGAGGTCGTTTATAAAAATCAAGAACAATAAAGGTCCAAAGATCGATCTCTGGGGTACACCAGCATGTCATGTTGTTTGGATGAACGGCCATCAAGAACAAACTGGATCTTTCTTTTGGTTAGGAAGGATCTAATTATATTAAATATTCATCCAGTAATACCATATGAATTAATTTTTATGAGAAGCCCTTCATGCCAGACCTTGTCAAAGACTTTTGATATATCAAGCGCTACAGCCCTAGCTTCACCTGCCTTGTCCAGTGTATGCTATATGCGTTCAGAGATGCCCGTTAGGATATTTGCAGTAGACCATCCTTGCCTAAATCCATACTGATGGTTAGAAAGAAGTTTAGCATTAAATAATATGCCGGAATATCGTTAAATTGATTAAGGATTCAAAGATTTTAGCGTGAATAGACTTATGGAGCGATAATTCTGAGGGTCAGTTCTATTTCCAGAATTCTTGAAGACTGGTACCACGCAGGTAATTTTCCAGCTATCAGGGAAGCAAGATTCGGGAAGCCATTTGTTGGAGCCAGTTCTGCAGAGCATTTCTTTGTTACTATTACTGGTATAAGATCAGGCCCACAAGCTTTGGAGGTATCAAGGTTTTTTATGATGTCCTGGACAAGAGATGGGGTGATAGTCAGGTCATTAAGTGTGACTACAGTCAGCAATGGGAAATTTTGGAGAGAGTGGTTTGTGGAATCCAAAGTGGAATTTGAGGTGAAACGCTGGGCACGTAGTTCAGCCCTGTCACTTTCCATGCAAACGACATCATTGTGGTTGGATAGCAGAGGAATTGTTGATTTCCCATTATTCACAACATAATTGAAGATTTTCCAGAAATTACGAGTACCTAGTTTCTGTGACTTAATGCTTTTCTGGTCATCTTTCTATACCTTTCTATATCTCTACAAAGCCACCATCCGCCCAAGCATGGAGTATTGTTGCCACATCTGGGCTGGTGCATACTCCACTAGTCTCTTCCTCTTAGACAAGGTCCAAAAAAGAGTCGCCACCTTAATAGGTCCCTCACTATCCACCAAGCTCCAGCCCCTATCCCACCGTCGCAATGTTGTTTCCTTGTGCCTGTTTTACAAGTACTTCAATGGATTGTGCTCCAATGAACTTGCTACTCTAGTGCCCCCTCGACGTAAATTCACTAGACCAACCCGACAATCAGCCAAATCCCATCCATTCACTGTGGAGGTCCCCAGATGCCGGAGAGCTTTCTACTTCAATAGCTTCTTTTTTCCTCATGCTGCCGACCTCTGGAACTCCCTCCCTGCTCCCTGTTTCCCCGACTGTACTGACATGCAGAAATTTAAAACTAATGTAAACAGACATATCGCTGCACAGCTCCCAACTTAGGATTGCCCTCAAAACCTACACCCTAATTCTCAGTAGCCCCTTACGTCTACAGTGGTGGTTTGTCTTGTTTGGGGTGAACTATGTTAACAAAAAATAATTTTTAAAAATTAAAAAATCAAGACGTCCACTTTTAACATTTTCATCAATATCATTTATGTAAATCCGGAAACCGGACTCTGGGAAATGTCATTAGTAACCCTAACCCTAACCCAATACTAACCCTAACCCAATACTAACCCTAACCCTAACTAATCCTTTCTATTTAGTACAATACACTGTTTACGATTTGTTAACTAAGCTTCAATCCAAAAAAATAAAAAAATATAAAATAAAAAAATAAAAAAATAAAAAAAATAAAAAAATAAAAAAATAAAAATAAGAAAATAAAAATAAATTAAATTAAATTAAATTACCAGTGGCATCACGCACCGTTAGCATTTCAAGTAGACGTTTGTGTGGGACCTTATCAAACTCTGAGGAAAAATCCAAAGATATGACTTCGACGGGGGTATCCTTTGTCTACATAGTTGGTGGCCAATTCAAGGAATTCTAAGCAGATTTGTAAGACATGATCTACCATGTTCGGAGTTTCAGATGTCTGACTTTTGCATTATGATTGAAGCATGGCTAACTCGTCTGGCTTTAAAAAAATCTTTTTTGAATAGTGGGGTTACATTAGCATCTCTCCAATAATCAGGCACTTTACTAGTTAAATGTGTCCAGGTAGGACAGGTAGAGGATCCCCCCACCCCAACCCACACTTTTGATGGCCTTGTGTCTAATTGTTTACTTTTTTTGCAAATAAAATTTTCAAAGTGTAGTATCTGTTCTGTTTCAGGAGGACAAGACTTGTGGGTGGACGGAAGGGTCTCAAATCGTAGGGTGACATGTTGGTGGGATGAGGAAGTTGAGAAGTGTATCAAAGAAAAGTGGAAATGAAGGAGTCAGTGGATAAAAGATTTAGTGAATGAGGATGTGTATCAGGAGGCAAAGAGGGAAGCAAGAAGAGCGATAGACAAAGGCACGAAGGAGGCTGAGAAAGCCAGGTTTCCAGATCTACTACGAAGCGATGACCAAAAGAATGAAGTATTCAGGATAGTTAAACAAATGACAAAGATAATTATGGATATTGTTGGAGAGAAGTGCATTCGAAATGACAATGGGTTAGGGTTAGGGTTAGGGTTAGCAACAAATGAACAGGACAAGAAGGATGCTTGGAAATGCCACGATGAGAAATTGTTGAATATAGAATCAGTATCTGAGTCAGTCATAATAATTGAGACGAAATGGCACGAGAAGCTGTAAGATGAAGAAGTCAGGTCATAAAAGAAGAGGTTATCCCGAAAGACTGGAAACTTAGTACAATTGTGAATTGTTACAAGAGTAATTGAGGTAATTACAGAGGCTTCAAGTTGATGGATCAGGTTGATGGATCAAGTTGATGGATCAAGTTGATGGATCAAGTCTTGAACGTGATTAAGAGAATAATTAAGCAGGAATTGATAACAGATAAGCATAGATGAAATGAAGTATTGTAGCAGTCACCAATAGGGACTACTTTTGACTGCGTAATCACTGATCCTGTGAGCTGGCTTGTCCAATCAAATCACAGGGTGCAGTAATATCGTTAGTTCCCTAAGGGACTACTTATGTCCCCTTAGGGTTCGAGGAAAAAGATCAGACGACCTCCTGGCACCAGCTTGGACACATCGCAGAGAGCACCAGCGAGGAACGAGGAAACGCTCTCTCTCTCCCGCCACCATCGCCACTTGACGACTACTACCATCTTCACCTGAAGAAATCCACGGGCGGCCCTAAGAACTCTTATATTCTTCCTCTTCCTCAGACGGACACCGTCCCACTCTCTTCTACCTATACCAAACGGTAAAGGTAACCTTGAGTTAATAAAACCCCTTTTTGTTATAGTTACAGAAATACTTTTCGTTGTTCCGTTTCTTTACGAGAAGATAAAAGGATGAAAGGATGAACCCCTTTCATCCTATCTTCATCACCTGACAGTATTGAGGATAGTTAAACAGATGGCAAAGACAAATATGGATATTGTTGGAGAGAAGTGCATTCCAAATAACAATGGGTTAGGGTTAGCAACAAATGAACAGGACAAGAGCGATGCTTGAAAATGTCACAATGAGAAATTGTTGAATACTGCGTTTCCATGGAACCATGAAAATCTAAAAGTTGCAGAAGCAGTATCCGATATAACTATAAGAATTGAGAAAGAAACTGTTTGGGAAGCTGTAAGTAAGATGAAGAAGGGTGAGGCTGCAGGACCGTCAGGCATTGTTGCAGAAATGTTGAAGTGGGTGAAATAGGCATTGAGATGATCACAAACTTGACAAATCAGGTCATAAAATAAGAGGTCATCCCAAAAGACTAAGAACAACTGTGAATTGTTACAAGGGTAAAAAGGAATCACTTGATAATTGAGGTAATTACAGAGACTTAAAGTTGATGGATCAAGTCCTGAACGGGATTGAAAGAATAATTGAGCAAAAAATAAGAAATCAGATAAGCATAGATGAAATGCAGTTTGGTTTTATGTGTGGGCAAAGTATCACTGGTGCTATATTTATCCTGAGACAAATGCAAGGGGAGTACCTTGATAATAATAAGAACCTGTATCTTGGATTTGAAGAACGCTTTTGACAGAGTAGCAAGAGAGGTCGTCTGCTGAGCTGTGCGTAAACTAATGGCAAATGAGTGGTTGGTGAAGGTTGTTCAAGCGATGTACAGAAATGCTCAAAGTCGTGTTACAATTAACAGCACATATAGTTACAGCTTTGATGTTAAAGTGGGAGGACATCCAGGTTCTGTACTGAGTCTGTTGCTTTTGATTTGTCTCTTAGAGTTCCGTATGGCTTGTTCGGAAGAGATGCTGCATGCTGATGATTTAGTACTTGCCTGTGAAACAATGGAGGACCTAATTGTTAAGTTAAATCTTGGAGGAATGCTATGGAAAGTAAAGGTTGCCAAGGCCAAAATGATGATCAGTGGTTGTAGTTTTGGAAAGCTCCCCAAAAGAGGAAAGTTCCCCCTGCTCAGATTATGGAGTCGGGTGTAATTCAATCTTTTGTGGTACTTGTAAGCATTAGATACACAAGAAGTGCAGTGGAATTGTGCGCAAGAAGTGTAAGACATGAGATGGATGAGAACAGATGTGGAGAAAGTATATCTGGATGGCGAAGCAATTGAGGTTTTCGAGAAGTTTTGTTACCATTAGTGATACCATTGGAGCACAGGGTGGAGCAGGTGCTAGAGTGATTGTAAGAATTAAGAGTAGATGGAGTAAGTTCAGGGAACTTTTGTCATTACTAACCAGCAGAGCGTTACCATTGTCGACCAAGGGAAGAGTTTATCAGGCATGTGTGTGCAGTGTGATGATATAAGGAAGTGAAACCTGGCCAGTGAGGGTTGCGGACATGCGTTGCATGGAGAGAAATGATACAATGGATGTGTAATGTGAGTCTTTTTTTTTTTTTAAACATAGTTCACCCCAAACAAGGCAGACCGCTACTGTAGACGTAAGGGGCTACTGAGAAAAAGGGTGAGAGATTTTTGTTTTTGTAGGGGTGGGGGGGTCAACCTAAATTGGGAGCTGTGCAGCAAGATGTCTGTTTACATTAGTTTTAAATTTCTGCATGTCAGTACCATCAGGAAAGCAGGGAGCAGGGAGGGAGTTCCAGAATCCAGCAGCACGAGGAAAGAAGCTTTTGGAGTAGAAAGCTCTTCGACATCTAGGGACCTCCACAGTGAATGGATGGGAGTTGGCAGATTGTCAGGTTGGTCTAGTGAATCTACGTCGTGGGGGCACCAGAGCAACAAGTTCATCAGAGCACCATTTATTGAAGTACTTGTAAAACAGGCACAAGGAAACAACATTGCGGCGGTGGGATAGGGGCTGGAGCTTGGTGGATAGTGAAGGACCTATTAAGTTGGCGACTCTTTTTTGGACCTTGTCTGAGAGGGAGAGACTAGTGGATGATGCACCAGCCCAGATGTGGCAACAATACTCCATGCATGGGCGGATGGTGGCTTTGTAGAGATATAGGATAATGTCAGGTATGAGAAGTTTACTAGCACGGTAGAGGTAGTCCACCTTCTTTGCAGCAATGTCTTCAATGTATTTGTTCCAATTCATGTTATATGTGAAAGTTAGGCCGAGGAGTTTGAATGATGAACTCTCAGGTAGGGTGTTATTTGCCATGACAATCGGTGGTTGAAGAGGTTTCTTGTAGTTATTGAAGGAAAGTAGCTTTGTCTTTGCGGCATTAAAAGTTACCATCTATTTTTGACCCCATTTCAACTACAGACTGGAGGTCATTTTCTAAGGATTCAGCCATTGCCTCAGATATGTGCGCGTCGGTTTTGCCCACATGACGAGAGTAGAGCGTGGTGTCGTCAGCAAATATTCCTATCTCAGTCTCAATTACATCAGGAAGGGCATTTATGAGAATCAGGAACAGTAGAGGTCCTAGGATGGATCCTTGGGGTACCCCAGCATTTATGTCATGTTGCTTAGATGAACGAAACTTAAATCTGGACAGTATAGGGAGATGTGTGCAGAAGAGTAGACTTCGATGGTATGGCCATGTTGAAAGAATGGATGAGAGTTCTTGGGTTTGTAGATGTAGAACAGTTGAGGTAGCAGGGTCAGTTCACAGGGGAAGGCAAAGGACAACATGGGAGAAAGCGATTGGACCTGCGAGAAAAGAGGAATACAAATCTGGCCATAAATAGGACGTAAAACCGAATATGATGATGTTGATGACGATGATGATGATGATGATGATGATAATGATGATGATGCTTCTCTTAGGCATAACCTTCTCCTTTCTGAGTTGGTGAAGAATTTACCATCCTCCGTCTCTTCTTTTCGGCTAAAACGTTTTCATCTGTGAGAAAATGCCAATAGGACCGACCAGGCTATTTTTACAACCGGACCAAAGTGCCCACTATAAATTGACCTTGTGTCTAACCTTGCTACTTTGGTAAACAAATCTGATCTTTGGGATAACCACAGACACCCCCTCCTATACACATACACTTTTGATGGCCTTGTGCCTAATTTGCAAATGGAATATAATTTTATTTAATTTGCGAATAAATAATTCGGTACTTGTCCAGATTAGGACCCAAGCTAAAATCGACTTAGCATCGGTAGTTTCCGGATGTTTACGTAGACAGCCGGAAAAAGCCGAATGAAAAGTCGGTTGCCTGCGTCCAAAAAATCCAAAACGAGGCTGGATGTACAACTGGAAAAAATGTTTTTCCTTAAAGAAAAATATAACTGAACAAGTGTTCAAACGGTGTTAGGTGGTAGGGTTATAAAATGTTTTGGGCATCTTTAACGACAGCTAACAGCCGAAAAAGGGGTAAAAACAAAAACAAATAGGCAACAAACAAATGTTACCAAAGGCAAGATAAGTTACTCTTCTACTAACCTGGATAAGTTTATTTGTGTTTTAACTTATTTGAAAGAGTTTTTTTGTTCAAAACAAACCTGGTGTCCACCTGTTCAGTTAGAACGAAAAACAAAAATCAGTCAAAAATCGAAAAATAAACAAAATAGTGTTAGAAACACATCCAATAATTTTTTTTTTCTGCATGAAAAAGTTGGGTTTTTTTTCACTGAAAAAGTGTTAAAAAGTGTTAGGGTTAGAATTCGTTAAAATTCATTATCGCTTTGGTCAATTTTTTTTCTTCCAATTAATGAATTTCGCGATTCAATCAATTAAAATGTTAACTTGTCATCTACTTATTTTCTCGCATTCTGATTGGATAAACGCTTCGGCATTTTCCGGCCGGAAACTACCGACGCCAAGTCGATTTTAGCTTGGGTTGGGTCCTAAATCTGGACAAGTACAAATAATTCAATCCTCACTCAGAGAATGAGACAATTTTAAAAGTTTTTGTTCCTTTTTTGGGGAACTGGGTTTTCTCGAAATTAAAACCGACCTTGTGTCTAACTTTTCCCTCGTGGGGAGGAACAATTAAATAAGGACATCTAATAGAATTATAAACATGTCTCTCAATTGAATCAATTTGTTCATGTCGCAATTGGATTCTACACATCGCAGAAATGTTTTTAGAATTGGTACTTTTTTACATTGGGACCCGCGCTAACTTTGACCATTACCCTAACTCTAACGACGGGGTCAGGTTAGCGCGGGTCCCAATGTAAAACAGCACCTCAGAATTTAATAAAAATGATAATAAAAAATTAAAATGCGAAGATTAAAATAAAGAAAACATGTAATAGAAACAAAAAAATAGAAGAAAAACAAATGTTTTGGGTGGAAATGTCATTCATTTTTCTTTTTCAATTGGACTACTTACGCATTCGTTTAAATATACACGAATCGATTGGAGTAATTTAGATAACCTAATTGAGATAAGCAAACTTGCCAATCTGCAATCTTAATATTTCAGGTTGTTCGGCCTAAAAAAAAAGATTCACATAAATTAAATCAGTTGTAACGTTTTTTAAAAAAATACGATGTGAGTTTTTTTTATTACTAATGTTTATTTCTTTAATTTCAAGCAATGATTGATTTCAAGTCAATACTTAAAACATTAAAGTCTTGTTAAAATAATTTAAAAAAACTCATACTCTTTAGATTACTATTTTCATTAATAGTAATAAAAGCAATGAACGGATCAATCAACATTTTCGTTATTAAATTATATAAATTGAAAGTAAAAAAAAAAAAGGATGCAAGACTGTCGCCATTATTTCTCTTTTCGCCCTTCGCATGTTGTCGTGCCTTTTACTCAAGTTGAAGGCCTCCCCTTCCTCCCGTTCCTCCCACTTCCTCTTATCAATGTATCTTTCTTCTTTGCCATTTCCCTCACGTTCTAAGTCTTACACTTCCACCCACCCCTCCATATCTTATGACGTAGGCCCTGTAATAATAGTCATGGCGGACACCTGATGTTTCTACAGTCTCGCTCTTATATTGTTTGTAAAGAAAGAAAGGAGAGACTAAAACCAGTCAGGGCTATTCGGAAATGGAGTTATGAAGAGGATTTTCCTTTCAACCGGGGATATTATTCCCAGGTGCTTGTTGGAACTAACATTAAAGAGCTGTCATTAAGACACTCTGAAAGTCCGCCTTAAAGAAGAGAGGAGTCAGAAAATAACGCGAAATATTTGATTATTTGTGTTTCAACATCGGTTTGAGTATGTCCGAAGAAGATGTGCAATCGGACGTTTCAATGGAACGAGGTCTGCTTTCTTGTGTTTCAACTTCATCACTATTCATTGCATCTACTCTTTTAAGTTAACTTTTGATCACCGCCGCCACACAATTACTCCACCTGTCATCATCTTTCCCCCCTTATTTTTCTTTTTATTACCGACTACTTCAAACACACCCTCTCTCTTTCTTTCTTAAACGACAATACACGACCTTTTTTTTTTGCGAAGATAACAGTTTAGTTTGATAAACAAATGACATTAATTTGGCCAAACAGAGCTGCGGTTTTGACTCGAATCTAGCCCAGCCGTTTCGGCAACAAAACAAGGCCCAACACATTTAATCGATTCGTCGAGGAGAATGTCTGTCTGGCCGTTTCTTTAACAAGAGAATTATAAGAATACAAGTCTTTTTATTTGAGAAAAGCAAATAAATCTCGCCGTCAAATCACGAAACCCCAACCAACTGGCTTCGGCCAAGGTCGCCGCTGCCGTCATCGTCGAATGTACAGAAAGGATCCAGGATATGGAAAATCCATTGAATACGGCTAATAATGCCAACCGAACAAGTGTCGAAAGCCAGAAGAATGGACAAACAGGTGGAGACGGAAAAGGGGACGATTCGAATTGTAAAATAACAATTCTAACTAATGAAACGGAACAGCAGTTACTCAACAAACAGAACATCCGCCTCTATAATGAGCCAATAGAAGAACAAACACAACAGACTCCGACACTCCCATACGATGATCGTGGTCCTTATCCGAAAAACAACCCCAACGACACTGGATACAACGTCATCAACAACAACAACAACAATAATAATAACAATGGAGAAACCGTGGTTAGTGCTTCTTCCGCCTCCTTACCAACACAACAATTACAACAACTGCAAAAATCACCTGAATTAATCCTGGGGGTAGGCGAACTCACTAACCCCGCTAATAATAGTTCCATTATGAACATCTCTCTCAGTAATCCTGTCAGTAATAACAACAATAATCACATTAGCAACAATCCCGATTACAGTACAAACCACGTGTCGAAAA
The DNA here is from genome assembly GCA_963556195.1 of Sepiola atlantica. Classification (NCBI taxonomy): domain Eukaryota; kingdom Metazoa; phylum Mollusca; class Cephalopoda; order Sepiida; family Sepiolidae; genus Sepiola; species Sepiola atlantica. The sequence continues at coordinate 108,218,310 of OY744531.1, forward strand.
ATATCAATTCTAATAATAATTCGAAATGGATCGGAAATAAACGTAATGTCAGCTTTCCCGAGGATAGTTCGATTGTTACAGGCTTTTCAGAGCCGTGTAACCCATGGAAAAACGGTACGTACTCATTTCCCGATAAAATTCCATCATTTTTCCGAAACCGTGACCATTGAGTTTCGGTTAAATCCAAGATTTTTACGTTTTTGTGACTTCCTGTTTAATCGTGCGTGTCATCTGACGTACGGATGACCAGAAGTGCAAAAAATAAAATCTTTTTGTTAACATTTCTTTATGCGAATTTTGTCATTTTTGTTATTCAGAAATGCTAACAAAAAATGTTTTATTTTTGCATTTCTGCTCATCCGTACCTCAGATGATGACGCGCACGATTAAACAGGAAGTCACAAAAACATAAAAATCTTGGATTTAGCCTGCGTTTCTTACTGTTTACCAATTTTATTTTATTTATTTTTTATTTTTTTTTATATTTGTGTTTTCACTGTCATTGTTATTTTTTTAAAATTGTTATTTACCCCCCCCCCTCCTCAAATCGCATTTACGGATGATCAAAGAAAGCTCTTCTTCTGCAAAATAAACATGAAAATAAGGTCAATTTATTTTCTCGTTCAAAAACATCAAAACAACAACGAAAACTGTGGTGCTTGTACAGAGAAACGTCCGTATAAAATTATCAATACCACAAAAAAACAAAACAGTATTATATACTTACGCAGCAGATTTAAATAAGTATTCTCACCAAAAATTAGGGAAAATGATCGAGTAGAATTTTAAATAAAAATCACTTTCATCGTATTTTGATGACGGCCATTGATTTATTACTTGTTAATATGACAGACTGGGTTACCTCCCCCTGAATTTCGTGTTTTTCGCTCGAATCAATGGCCGAACTCGATTAAACGATATAACGGATTCTTATTTTTTATTTCAATTCTACTCGATAGTTTTTGCTAATTTTTGGTGTACAAACCTATTTTTGTTTGATACATAAGTATTTCAAAGAGTTTTCCGGTTAATTTAATTGGAATTGCGATTTTCAACGTTTTTTCATATGCACGCTAATCTGTACAAGCACCGAAAATTGTTATTTTACAAATTGCTACATTTGACTACGCCCCCCCCCCATCGCAAATACGGATGACCAAAGAAAGCTGTTCGACAAAATAAACATGAAAATAAGGTCAATTTGTTTTCTCGTTCAAAAAAATGGCAAGTATTTATTTAAAAAAACCTTCAAGATGACGACGAAAACTTTTATTCGTCTTGTTGAAATGCAAGATATTCCAGCTCCGATGTCTTCAAAAGAAATATTTCATGCCAATCATCCTGTTCACCTGTTATGGTCATCCGTAAGAAAACACCTTCATCTTTCTGTGGGCGTTTCGTTAATTATTTAAAATAAATAAAAAAACTTTTTATATACGATGAGATTAATTTTTAAAAATCTGAAAGTGCAGAATTAATTGTAGCAGATAATTTGGTGCTTCTGCTGTTTCACAATTACATTAAAATATTTAAAGAAATGTATGAACTTTGTTATGTACTTAGGTGTTAGCTGAAAATAAGATTGTACAGAAACAATGACGCAAATTCATCCAGTATTTATTAAATTAAAAAAAAAGAAGAAAAAACGATCTTACGTATTTGTAGACATTTTTACTTACTTATTAGGCAAGGGAGATAACTCAAATTTTGTTTTCGGAAAAACTCAAAATGGCGATCGATACATAAAATCGTTTTGTATGGTCGTTTCGTTTATTATTCCCGAACAACTTATTTCGTACTAAAATCATTATTTATGTCAAATATGTTACAATTAAAAAAGAAAAAAAAAAAACGAAAATTAATCGCTTTTGTCTAGGAAAGTCCGAGTAAACTGAAAGATGTTGAAAATGAATTTAAATACACAAAATGAATCGTTTTAGCCGACATTGAATAAATCACCAAATTGTTTGTTTTTATTTGAGATTTATTTTTTAGCAGCAGAAATCGAAACAAAATTTAGCAACTTTTGTTTTTTTCTTTTCTTTTTTTAAACTTTTCACTTAGCACAAAATTTGGTGCTTCTGCTGTTTAGCCCCGACATTAAAATATTTAAAGAAATGTATAAACTTTATGTACTTACGTGTTAGCTAAAAATAAGAGTGTCCAGAAAAAAATTCGCAAATTCATCCAGTATTTATGAAATTATGAGAAAAAGAAGAGATTTTTTTTTTACAATTTTTACTTACTTAAGGGAGATAATATAATTCTATTTTTAGAAAAACTCCAAATGGCGATCGATCGATGAAATCGTTTTTTATTTTTAATTTAATAAATACTGGCTGAATTTGCGTAATTTTTGTTGTACAGTCTTCATTAAGTTTATACATTTCTTTAGCTTTTTTTTGTTTTTAGGAGAGGTCTAACATGTCGGGGCTAAACAGCAGAAGCACCAAAAAGTTCATATTATAATCCATTCCAGAATGTTGGATTCTGAATTCATCTGATGGCGTTTTTGTTTGCCTACAGAAAAGTTGTAAAAAAACAAACCAACGCTTTTTGTCACACACGACGTAATTGTCAAATAAATATAGAGCAAAAAGGTTGTTTTTTTTTCCAATGAAACATCCATTTTTGATTTTTTTAGTGACTTAATCGAATATATCTGTCGATTTAGTCGATTCGTAGTCAAAATGGCGGACAATAAACCGTCTGCTAATTTCCGGTTTCACAAATGAGTAAGTAAACCCAAATAAATTGTTTTGGACTAATTTCAAATTTACCTTAAAGGAAATACAGTTGGGGAATTAGTCCAAAACAATTTATTTGGGTACTTACACATTTGTGAGGTCGGAAAAAAATCAGAAATTAGCAGACGGTTCATTGTCCGCGATTTTGGCTGCGAATCGACTAAATCGCCTTCTATCTTATAAAGTTAAGTATGTGTATGTTTATATATCTGTATGTACAGCATTCACTCCTAAATTAATTAACCGATCATTATATCACAGCTGCTAGGCGTAAGGGTGAGTAATGTGGGCTATATTTAGTTTCATTCAAAGTGAGTTGAAGCCCTTCGTGAAAATTCAGACCCCCCCCCCCCCGATTTTTGTGAAAATTTAACAATAGGTATTAGATATCAATTAATAAATATTCAACAAATTTCAGTTTCTTTGGGATATTTTCTAGAGTTTTTAGGGGTATAAAATATGGGCGCAACCATATGAAGCCTTAAATTTGAGACATTCTTTAGAATCGAAATCATAATACGGATTTTGATCAAAATTGGAATACGGATTCTAGACATAAGTTTTAGTATCATTATATGTTGATTTTTTAATCTTGGTAAGGGAAAATAAAAAGTTGTGTTAAACTATTCTGCTGGGGGGGGGGTGTAAATTTTACCTTTCCTGGGACGGGTGTTCTATTATATATGATAGTCAATTGGCATCTTTTTCCTTCTGAAAATGAGTAACTTACAAATTGGGTACACATTAGTTATGTAATATATTTTTATGTGTAAATTTAAAGAAATACTTTAATAACAACATTCAAAGTCTGGCATTCATTAATAATAATTTACGGTACTTCTTTACTTTCACGACGACATGTTAGACCTCTCTTAAAAAAAATAGCTAAAGAAATGTACAAACTTTGTTATGTACTTACGTGGTAGCTGAAAATAAGACTGTACACCAAAAATTACAAAAATTCATCCAGTATTTATCAAATTAAAAATAAAAAACGATTTTATCCATCGGTCGACATTTTGAGTTTTCCCCGAAAAGATAATTTGAGTTATCTCCCTTGTCTAATAAGTAAGTATAAATGTTTACTGATACGTAAGATTATTTTTTTTCTTTTTCTTATAATTTAATAAATACTGGATGAATTTGCGTAATTTTGTTCGTACAATCTTATTTTCATCTAACACGTAAATACATAACAAAGTTTACACATTTCTTTAAATATTTTCATGGCGTCGTGAAAGTAAACAAGCAACCTAATTTACTACTAATAATAAATATCAACTGAAAATCGTAAACATCTTCAGTTAATTATTTGTCAAATTTGTTTATTTTACATGTTTTTTCAAATGTTATATTTTACATTTCTTTAGCTACATATCCACATTTTACTTATTTAAAGAGTTGGGTTTAGGGTTAAGGTTGCTCGGCGTCAAGTTGACCGGTTACTATTTTACGTTCTATTGATTTCTGTTGACATCGTTTTATAGGAGCTAATCTTCGCATGGACTGTAAGACCAACTCCTATAATATTTTTGTAACAAAATGGTCGGCAAACGAAAGAAAAACGAAGCCCTTTTATAAACAAAGGTTAGATATTTATTTAAGTGACCTACACCGTTGAGTGTAGGTTGGCAAAAGTTAAGACAGTGTCAGAGTGAATAAAGGAATTATAAGAAATAAAGTTGAACCACCAAAGTTTTTTGACCAGCCTATCTTCCGGTGGAGATAGGCTTGCTCGGAGTCAAGTTGACCGGAAGAGGAGAGAGAGAAGGTAGACATTTTTTTTTCGCTGGTGCGTGGAGGCTCTCTGACTTTTGCCTGAAATTTCCAAAGAGACTGGAAGTAGTCCTTCAAAGATTCACTTAAAATTAATACGTCCTGGAGTTTGATTGGCCATCGTGTGACCCAAACACCTCACAGGGGTTGCTCTCCACAAGAGGAAATAAATCTTCATGTTTATGACTGCTGTAGTTTTTGAAAAATCCATTTTCGGGGCCACAAATTTTTAAGGGCTTCTAGATATTCACTAGTAGGTTTTAAGTTTACGTTTTTATGTTTGAATTTAATTGAAACGCCTCCATTCGTGCGGAAACGAAGATCGATTGAGGGCGTGTCTGGGAGAATCTCATTAAGTATTGCTGCTGTGTGTAGAGAGAAACACATTGGAGCCAGAACATACCCCTGTTTCAGGCCACCATTGATAAGGAATGGGTCAGAGAGAGTTCTGATGACATACTTTCCCCACCATTTTATCATGGAGGGCATGCATGCACCAGAGTGACGAAATCAGGTGGACAGCCGAACTTGCAGAGAACTGTCCATGTTGCTAGTCTAGGTACTTTATTTTTTAAGTCCCAAAAGATAAACATGACAGACTGCTGCTGTTTGAGGCTCTTATCTTGTTGTGCGCATGAGATCATGTCTATAGTTCCGCGGGAAAGTAGAAAGCCGCATTGGGTCTCTGGTAGGATGTCTTCTGCGAGGACGAGGAGGCAGTCACGGAGAATGCGGACAAAGATCTTACTTGATCTTCCCCGGTAGTTGTTACAATTCTCCCAGTCACCCTTTTTGAAAACTGTTGAAATGGTTGCATCACAGAAGTCACTGTCTTTGTCTCCCAGATCTTCAATATGACGGTTCGAGGCCACCGTGAGTGAGGAACTTTAGTAGAACGTTGTCAGATCCAGGGGCTTTCCTGGGTTTCATCTGTTGAAGTCCTGGATGGAGAGTGGAAGTACCATCCAGTGCCTGATAGGATGCTGAGAGGTCATTCGCAGGAAATCATCTGGAGTGTCAACGTGATTGTTAAGGAGATGCTCAAAGTGAGACCTCCATCTTGCTACAATGCCCTCGCTGTAAATGATGGTTGTGGCCCCATCCATGTCCCTCAAGCCATCTACTGATGACCCTGGAGGACTGAAAATTTCTTTGGCTGTTGCATAAAACCTGCGCAGATGTCGCTGGTCAGCGTAATTTTGTATCTCTGCAGCTTTTCTTTGCCACCAGGTGTTTTGCGCTTCTCGGATCTCTCTTTGACAGTCTGCTACAGCTTGCTTGCTGCGAGCACTTTTATTAGCAGCTGTAAGCTGGTTCTCTAGAGTCAAACGTGCTTGACATTTAGCTTCGATGAGAGAGGAGATGGTACCGTCACTCCTGTCGAACCAATCCTGTCTTTTCTTAGTTAACCTAACCCTAACCCTAACTCCTGTCGAACCAATCCTGTCTTTTCTTAGTTATGTAGTCGATGGTTTTCTCCGGATCATGGCGTCTCAGAGGGTAATCCAGTGGTGCTTTACTGTGTCCTGACCCATAGGGTCTGCAAGATGATGTTCACAGGATTCCTTGAAGTTTTGTGCCAGTTGTGGAGCGTTTCAGCATTTCAGTATTTGCATCGTTTGGAAAACAACAACTCCCATGGCAATTATGAAGTTTAAAATAGAGGTGCCGTCATTGAAGTGAAAACAAAATAAATTGTTTGCATCCTTTACAAAAAACACAAATCAAAGCTTCCTTTATGTCTCCCAATAGAACTTATTTATAAGTGAGTAAAAGTTCAAGCATGTCATCGATCATATTCATTCCACGATAACATGGTTAATTTAGAAATTGACTTCCAAGCTAACCTATCTCTGGGCAGGTCTTTATTTATCCCTTTTTCTCTCAAATCCATCTTCATCACTTCCTCCCATGTCTTAGTTGGCCTTCCCCTGCCAACTGGCATTGCTATCTCAAACTGTTCTAACCCAAGAACGGTCATCCATTCTTGAAATGTTACCAAACCAACAAAATCTCCTGTTCTGCATACATCCCCCATATTGTTCAGATTAAATCTTCCTCTGAGGTCATCAGATCTAAGCCTGTTTTCGAGACTCGCATTACACATCCATCGTATCATTCTCATATAATTTCTTGCCATACAACAAATATCTCCAGGTTTATAACTGGACAGGTTTCACGCTCCTACATCATCAAATACTGTGTGCGCATGCTTGATCTACCCTTTCCTTGGTCGAGTGTGCGCATGCTTGATCTACCCCTTTCCTTGGTCGAGTGTGCGCATGCTTGATCTACCCCTTTCCTTGGTCGAATGTGCGCATGCTTGATCTACCCTTTCCTTGGTCGAGTGTGCGCATGCTTGATCTACCCTTTCCTTGGTCGAGTGTGCGCATGCTTGATCTACCCCTTTCCTTGGTCGAGTGTGCGCATGCTTGATCTACCCCTTTCCTTGGTCGAGTGTGCGCATGCTTGATCTACCCTTTCCTTGGTCGAGTGTGCGCATGCTTGATCTACCCCTTTCCTTGGTCAAGTGTGCGCATGCTTGATCTACCCTTTCCTTGGTCGAGTGTGCGCATGCTTGATCTACCCCTTTCCTTGGTCGAGTGTGCGCATGCTTGATCTACCCCTTTCCTTGGTCGAGTGTGCGCATGCTTGATCTACCCCTTTCCTTGGTCAAGTGTGCGCATGCTTGATCTACCCTTTCCTTGGTCGAGTGTGCGCATGCTTGATCTACCCTTTCCTTGGTCGAGTGTGCGCATGCTTGATCTACCCCTTTCCTTGGTCGAGTGTGCGCATGCTTGATCTACCCCTTTCCTTGGTCGAATGTGCGCATGCTTGATCTACCCTTTCCTTGGTCGAGTGTGCGCATGCTTGATCTACCCTTTCCTTGGTCGAGTGTGCGCATGCTTGATCTACCCCTTTCCTTGGTCGAGTGTGCGCATGCTTGATCTACCCCTTTCCTTGGTCGAATGTGCGCATGCTTGATCTACCCTTTCCTTGGTCGAGTGTGCGCATGCTTGATCTACCCTTTCCTTGGTCGAGTGTGCGCATGCTTGATCTACCCCTTTCCTTGGTCGAGTGTGCGCATGCTTGATCTACCCCTTTCCTTGGTCGAGTGTGCGCATGCTTGATCTACCCTTTCCTTGGTCGAGTGTGCGCATGCTTGATCTACCCCTTTCCTTGGTCAAGTGTGCGCATGCTTGATCTACCCTTTCCTTGGTCGAGTGTGCGCATGCTTGATCTACCCCTTTCCTTGGTCGAGTGTGCGCATGCTTGATCTACCCCTTTCCTTGGTCGAGTGTGCGCATGCTTGATCTACCCCTTTCCTTGGTCAAGTGTGCGCATGCTTGATCTACCCTTTCCTTGGTCGAGTGTGCGCATGCTTGATCTACCCTTTCCTTGGTCGAGTGTGCGCATGCTTGATCTACCCCTTTCCTTGGTCGAGTGTGCGCATGCTTGATCTACCCCTTTCCTTGGTCGAATGTGCGCATGCTTGATCTACCCTTTCCTTGGTCGAGTGTGCGCATGCTTGATCTACCCTTTCCTTGGTCGAGTGTGCGCATGCTTGATCTACCCCTTTCCTTGGTCGAGTGTGCGCATGCTTGATCTACCCTTTCCTTGGTCAAGTGTGCGCATGCTTGATCTACCCTTTCCTTGGTCGAGTGTGCGCATGCTTGATCTACCCCTTTCCTTGGTCGAGTGTGCGCATGCTTGATCTACCCCTTTCCTTGGTCGAGTGTGCGCATGCTTGATCTACCCCTTTCCTTGGTCGAGTGTGCGCATGCTTGATCTACCCCTTTCCTTGGTCGAGTGTGCGCATGCTTGATCTACCCTTTCCTTGGTCGAGTGTGCGCATGCTTGATCTACCCTTTCCTTGGTCGAGTGTGCGCATGCTTGATCTACCCCTTTCCTTGGTCGAGTGTGCGCATGCTTGATCTACCCCTTTCCTTGGTCGAGTGTGCGCATGCTTGATCTACCCTTTCCTTGGTCGAGTGTGCGCATGCTTGATCTACCCCTTTCCTTGGTCGAGTGTGCGCATGCTTGATCTACCCTTTCCTTGGTCGAGTGTGCGCATGCTTGATCTACCCCTTTCCTTGGTCGAGTGTGCGCATGCTTGATCTACCCCTTTCCTTGGTCGAGTGTGCGCATGCTTGATCTACCCTTTCCTTGGTCGAGTGTGCGCATGCTTGATCTACCCCTTTCCTTGGTCGAGTGTGCGCATGCTTGATCTACCCCTTTCCTTGGTCGAATGTGCGCATGCTTGATCTACCCTTTCCTTGGTCGAGTGTGCGCATGCTTGATCTACCCTTTCCTTGGTCGAGTGTGCGCATGCTTGATCTACCCCTTTCCTTGGTCGAGTGTGCGCATGCTTGATCTACCCCTTTCCTTGGTCGAGTGTGCGCATGCTTGATCTACCCTTTCCTTGGTCGAGTGTGCGCATGCTTGATCTACCCCTTTCCTTGGTCGAGTGTGCGCATGCTTGATCTACCCCTTTCCTTGGTCGAGTGTGCGCATGCTTGATCTACCCTTTCCTTGGTCGAGTGTGCGCATGCTTGATCTACCCTTTCCTTGGTCGAGTGTGCGCATGCTTGATCTACCCCTTTCCTTGGTCGAGTGTGCGCATGCTTGATCTACCCCTTTCCTTGGTCGAGTGTGCGCATGCTTGATCTACCCTTTCCTTGGTCGAGTGTGCGCATGCTTGATCTACCCTTTCCTTGGTCGAGTGTGCGCATGCTTGATCTACCCTTTCCTTGGTCGAGTGTGCGCATGCTTGATCTACCCCTTTCCTTGGTCGAGTGTGCGCATGCTTGATCTACCCTTTCCTTGGTCGAGTGTGCGCATGCTTGATCTACCCCTTTCCTTGGTCGAGTGTGCGCATGCTTGATCTACCCCTTTCCTTGGTCGAGTGTGCGCATGCTTGATCTACCCCTTTCCTTGGTCGAGTGTGCGCATGCTTGATCTACCCTTTTCTTGGTCGAGTGTGCGCATGCTTGATCTACCCTTTCCTTGGTCGAGTGTGCGCATGCTTGATCTACCCCTTTCCTTGGTCGAGTGTGCGCATGCTTGATCTACCCTTTCCTTGGTCGAGTGTGCGCATGCTTGATCTACCCCTTTCCTTGGTCGAGTGTGCGCATGCTTGATCTACCCTTTCCTTGGTCGAGTGTGCGCATGCTTGATCTACCCCTTTCCTTGGTCGAGTGTGCGCATGCTTGATCTACCCCTTTCCTTGGTCGAGTGTGCGCATGCTTGATCTACCCCTTTCCTTGGTCGAGTGTGCGCATGCTTGATCTACCCCTTTCCTTGGTCGAGTGTGCGCATGCTTGATCTACCCCTTTCCTTGGTCGAGTGTGCGCATGCTTGATCTACCCTTTTCCTTGGTTGATAGCAGTAAAGCTCTGCTGGTTAGTTATGGTAAAAGTTCCCTGAATTATTACCACAACTCTTGCAATTACGCCAGCATCAGCTCTTCTCTATACTCCAGTGCTATCACCAAGGTAACACAACTTCTGAACAACCTCAATAGCCTTACCATCCAAATATACTTTTTCTGCATCTGAGTTCTCATTCATCTCCATTGTCTTCAACTTCTTGCATATAAAGTGGTCATCCTCGCTCAACCTACCAGTAATTCCACTGCATTTCTTATGTACCCAATGCTTAAAAGTACCACAAAAAATTTTCTCAACTCCCTTTCCACAAACTGAGCAGATGAACTTTACTCTTTTTGAGGGATTTCCAACACAACAACAACACATCAACTGTAGCAGCCATCATGCAGGTCCACAGGGAAAAACGAGTGAGGGTTGTATTGTCCATCAGGGATTGAACCCAGAATGTTCTGGTTACAAAATTGTAACTTTTGTCACGCGTATGCAAATGAGGTTTGGTTTGCATGGGCTGATTCTCATTGTGATATAAAGAGTAGACACTTTGCTCCGGTGACAGGGAAAAGAAAGGTTGACGCTGTGACTACATCGTGTGCTGAAAGAGAAAAAGAAAAGGGAATTGAATTTTTGACTAGACGTTTGGTCGTTCACGTGCGTGTTGGACTGTTGTTGGTGAAAAAAAGAACAGAAAGAATAATTCGGCATCCTGTTTGAACTCAGTGTTGAAAGAATGTTCTACCACTGAGTAGTGAATCAAATACATTTGATTTTCAGTTTATTAACTCTTCGTTACTTTGGTCTTGGTAACATTCACTCTCAGACCTTTACTTTCCATAGTTTTCCTCCAAGCCTTTAACGTAACAAGTGAACTGTCCATTCTTTTACCTGTAAGCACTAAATCATCTGCACAAAGCATCTCTTTTGGACAACCCGTACGAAACTCCTTGGACGATGCTTCTAAGGCGCAACAAACAGTTGAGTCTGTACAGTTCTCTGATGTTCTCCCACTTCGTCATTAAATCGGCTGTTAATTCTAACATGACTAGTTTAAGCATTTCCGTACGTTGCTTGAACAATCTTCACCGATCACTTGCTTGCTCCTAATTTACGCAAAGCCCACTAGACAACATCTTTGGAGTCTCTTTCAAAAGTTTTCTCCAAATCCACAAAAACAAATTAGAGGTTCTTCTTTTTACCAAGATGCTTCTCTTGAATTTGTCTCAGGATAAATATAGCACCAGTGGTACTTTGTCCAGGCATAAAACCAAACTGAATTTCATCTATGCTTATCTGATTTTTTATTTGCTGCTCAATTATTCTCTTAACCACTTGCAGGACATGATAAATCAAGTTTAAGTCCCTAACCCAAACCTCAAAATAGAGCTTTTCTTTTACCCTTGTAACAATTCACAATTGTACTAAGATCTGTCTTTGAAAACAACCTCTTTTTTATGATCTGATTTGTCAAATCTGTGATCATTTCAATGCCGTTTCATCCACAGCCTTCAATATATCTGCAACAGCTGAGGGTCCTGCAGCCTAGCTCTTCTTCATCTTACTCTCAGATTCCCGTACCATTTCTTTCTCAATTCTTATGGCTGGTCCAGATACTGTTTCGGCAACATCGAAATTTTTTCAGTCCTATGAAAACTCGATATTCAACAATCTCCCATAATAACATTTCCAAGTCTCTCTCTTGTCATGTTCATTTGTTGTTAGCACCCCATTGTCATTTCACGTCCATTTTTTGCCAACAATATCCATATTTGTCTTTGCCATCTGTTTAGCTATCCTGAATACGTCATTCTTTTAGTCATCCCTTTGTAATATATCTGGAAGCCTAACTCGTTCAGCCTCCATCTTGGTTTCGTAGATTTCTCTTCTTTGCCACAAGATACACATCATCCTTATTTACTAAACCTTTCTCCATTTTATTGTTGTCACTTTTCATTGATACACTTTTCAACTTCCTCGTACCGCTACCATGTCACTCTGTCTTGGAGGCCCTTTCATCCACCAAAAAGTCCGGTCTGTTACCTCCAACAGTGTATCTTTCAACTTCTTCGACTGTTCTTCCATACTTCCTGAAATGGGTCTGGTAACCAAACACTCATACATTTGGTCTCGGAACTTGAGTTTTATGTGTACTTCGTTCAACTTTCACACATTTCTCATGGAGATAAATTTTCTCTGAGTCTTCTTCAATTTAAAGTCACAAATAACTGGTTTGTCCTCTGTCACAAATAGCTAGTTTTATCCTCTGTCACAAATAGCTAGTTTTATCCTCTGTCACAAATAGCTAGTTTTATCCTCTGTCACAAATAGCTGGTTTATCCTCTGTCACAAATAGCTGGTTTGTCCTCTGTCAAAAATAACTGGTTTGTCCTCTGTCACAAATAGCTGGTTTATCCTCTGTCACAAATAGCTGGTTCATCCTCTGTCACAAATAGCTGGTTCGTCCTCTGTCACAAATAGCTGGTTCGTCCTCTGTCACAAATAGCTGGTTCGTCCTCTGTCACAAATAGCTGGTTCGTCCTCTGTCACAAATAGCTGGTTTGTCCTCTGTCACAAATAACTGGTTTGTCCTCTGTCACAAATAACTGGTTTATCCTCTGTCACAAATAACTGGTTTGTCCTCTGTCACAATTTCTTTACTAGTTATTCCTTTCACTTTCATATCACTCAAGAGCTTTCTGTTCGATTTCCAATTATCTAATTAAATTGTCATAACAGACAACAAAATCATTTTCATGGATGTGCAAAAATAGAGAAAACACTTTATTAGGATCAGCGGAGAAATATGAATCCGTTAAGAACGTTGTTTACTACAAATGAAATGTAATTTATTCTGGAAAATGTTCACTTCTATGGTTAATGTTTGAACATCGAATACGTAATTTTAATTGCTGGCATCTGCCAATTCTTGCTGTGTATGGAGAAATTTGGTGAATTTCAACATGGAGTGGCCACATTATGTACAAAGTTTGCAATATGTGCTGAAACGGCTTGTAACATCATTTTGTAAGGCAGCATCACCATTTTTTCTTTTCATACACATTTTTCACTTGTCATTTGGCATTTTTCATTAATTTGGTATTTTTCACTTGTCATTTTTCATTTTTCATTTGTCATTTGTCATTTGTCATTTTTCATTTTTCATTTGTCATTTTTCATTTATTTTTCATTTTTCACTTGTCATTTGGCATTTTCATTTATTTTTCATTTGTCTTTCATTTGTCTGTCATTTGGCATTTATCATTTTTCATTTATTTGGCATTTTTCATTTATTTGGCATTTATCATTTTTCTTTATGATTTTTTGAAACATTTTTCTCTTCTAGACGGCGCACAAATTTCTTCCTACCATTTTCAAATATTTCCTTTAATTATTCATAAATGAATTCATGTCCACTTTGGCTTATTTCCTGCAATTTTTCAAATTTAGTTAATACAAAGTTTAACTCTTATAAATCCGCTTTTAGTTTGGCAATCTGTTGTTTTACAAACTCGGGCTCAAAATGGGGAGAAGTTAAAATAACTTGCTATGCTGTAATTGTCGTCTGTTAAATGGAAAATTTTAGGCATCGTCACTTAAATATCCTCTTAATTTAGATTGGCTAGAATTCCAGTCCAATTATTGAATTGTACAATAAAACACTTAAACTCGAATTTGGAAGGAGTGATTCCACTGAAGATTGTACACCACAGATAGAAATCAAAGGTATAGAGCTGGCTTCACTTTTTTCAGACAGGTCAATATCACGAACAGAATTTTCAATATCTGATATTAGTTCGAAAACTAATTTCTCTTTCAGCTCTTCTACAAGACCACACTACCTATTTTTTCTTCGACCAATGTGTTTAAAAGGGGATTTTGGCGCATTTAACTTTTAAGTGGGTCAAACCAACCAAAGGTGACCTTACACTGACCCCAAAAAAACTAAGACATTTTGTTTGTTGCATTTTTCCAGTTAACTATCACCATCTTAGATTTATTTTAATGTTCATATATATACTATATAGGTCTTTGGTTTTTTATTCATTTTTTTATTTAAGTATTCATTTTTTATTGAAGTATTCATTTTTTATTGAAGTATTCATTTTTTATTTGAGTATTCATTTTTTATTTAAGTATTCATTTTTTATTTAAGTATTCATTTTTTATTTAAGTATTCATTTTTATTTAAGTATTCATTTTTTATTTGATTATTCATTTTTTATTTAAGTGCAGAATCTTTTAAAATTCTCTATTAGTTATCCAAATGTAAAGTTTCTCCTGTGTCTACAGTTAGTTGCTATTTAGTAATTTTTTTGATATCTTTTGAAATTTAAAATTTCTAGTTTCTCACTCAAACATTATCTGCATGGATTGTCTAAATATCTGCTGACTCATCTTAATAGTTGCCATTTTACTATAGGCGACCGTCCGCATTTAACTTCCTAATAATGGTTCCATACCGGTGTACTATAACTGTTTTTTTTGTTATTCAATGTGCTTTTGTGATTATAATACAATGTTTTAATTCTAGTGCAATTTTCCACTGTATAATATTTTTTGTTATTCGGTTTTTCATATTGTGGCTGGTTAGGAAGTTATTTTGTAAAGGAAACTGTACTCTGCTTTTGCAGTTACAGTTTTTTTCTCCATTATTACCTTTTCTATTTGAGTAATTATTTCTATCAGTCATTATTATTATTATTATTATTATTATTATTATTTTTCTGAATTTTTGAGATGAGGATTGATAATTTGTATAATTTTGGTTATTCAGACTACATTTCTCATCTTGAGTGTTATCATCACAACGTTTCGGCTGCTGTAACCTCCGTTACACAGTGGATATAGTACTAAGTTAAATTCAGTTCTAAGTGATAGTCATCTGAAGGTTAAAGGTTCAATCCTCGGTGCGGGGGGATACAAAGAATTGCGAATTACTGAAGACTTCTCCCAGTCATGGCTGACTGAGCATGCTACCCCCGTGGATTAAATAAAGGGTTCCGTTCGAAATTCCATCCAGATTCCCTGGTTTGACAGAAATATTTCTGAGTTCGAAGAGATACACCGGAAGAAGGCTGGAGGTTAGAGCGGCTGAAACATTGTGATGATAACACTCAAGATGAGAAATGTAGTCCAAATAACCAAAATTATTATTATTGTCACTTTAAAAAAAAAATTTCTTTTCCTTTTTATTATTGTCATTTAATATTTGATTATTGCGCACTTTAATTATCATTTCTGAATTCTCACAGCAACTGTACAATAGTTTTAAGTCATTTGTATTGAATTTTTATGTAAGGGATTAGTTATGGGAAAATATTTATCAATAAGCTTGAGAAATTTCTTATCTAGTTTAGTTTTTAGCCTCTTACTATATGACGGGGTGAACCAAATGATATTTCTCTCCTATTTCCATAATTATTTTTGGTATCTTGTTTCTTATGTTTAATTTCAATTTTAGCATACTCACTGTTTTTTGTTGTTTTAAACTTTTTAGAGCTGTGTTTTAGATGTTATTCTTAATTCTTAAATACCTTTTTGTTAGTAGATTTATTACTAAGCCTACATTCGATAGAACTAGGAATATGTTTTATAATTGATGGAGGTGGTTGGACGTTAGGTTAGAAGCTAGAACAGTAGGCTATAAAAACAATCTTAAAATGTTAATCCATGCCTGATTTCTCTCGGGAACGAAATACAAACGTTTCTATGTAGCTTACTTGCCACAAGTATGTTTTCATACTATATATAATATTTTACCAAAAGGCTGAAAAAAGTACTAGACACTGAAAAGGCAAGAAATTCAAATATCTTGCACACATAAAAGGAACATACAGATATATACAATATATTTCCCAAAATGCGGCAAAATGGAACTAAACAGCCGCCGATTTGGATTTGCTTAACATGAAACAAATGAAATGTATCTTTAAAATGGAAATAATCTGAATTTTGAAATATGCGTTTACTGGTATTTTTTTATTTTCTTTTCTTTTAACATATTTCACCCCAAACAAGGCAGGCCACCACTGTAGACGTAAAGGGTTACTGAGAATTTGGGTGTGGGTTTTGGGTGTCACCCCAAGTTGGGAGCAGTGTAGCGAGATGACTGTTTACATTAGTTTTAAACCTCTGCATGTTGAGGGAAACAGGAAGCAGGGAGGGAGTTCCAGAGGCCAGCAGCACGAGGAAAGAAGCTATTGGAGTAGAAGGCTCTCCGGCATCTGGGGACCTTCACAGTGAATGGATGGGATTTAGCTGATTGTCGAGTTGGTCTCGTATATTTACGTCGAGGGGGGCATAGAGCAGCCAGTGCATCGGAGCACAATCCATTGAAGTATTTGTAAAACAAGCACAAGGATGCAACAGTGCGGCGATGGGACAGAGGCTGGAGCTTGGTTGATAGCTTGGACTTATTAAGTTGGCGACTCTTTTTTGGACCTTGTCTAGGAGGGAGAAACTAGTGGATGATGCACCAGCCCAGATGTGACAACAATATTCTATGCATGGGCGGATGGTGGCTCTGTAGAGATACAGGATGATGTCAGGTGTATATTTTCCGTCATGGGAATTTGGTGATGGTCACGCTTCTTTTTCTTCTTCGATCCCATGGTTCAAACTGAATCTCAAATTCTCTCTTTCCTGCGAGCAGAATCCCAGAATGTATACTTGCAAGCGAGACGATAAATCTAAACATAGTTCACGGAAAGAATTTCCTTTTTGCAAAGAATTCGACCAGATCAACTGTTGAGTTGTACGTCATCAGTCGTTCATTCTTAGTAAAAAAGGTGTCTAGTTAGCACCACGTCTTTAGTCAAAGTATGAAAGCAGGGGGGGGGGGCTTAACAGTGTGTGTGTGTATATATATCTGTGTGTTTCACTTTTGTTTCATTTTACTTCAGTCGAAGTTCTCAGAAATCAAAGGGGCCCCTACCTGGGGCTAATACTTGATTTCTATATGAGATACATAGATATTCAAAACTAGAAAAATAAATTGTCAATAAATTAAAAAAGCATTTGACATATTCATTCAGCCATAAAAAATTAGTGTAAACACGTTTAAAGCTTTCTACAGAGTGTTTATTTACCCTTTCAGGAGGTTAGACACAAGGTCAGGTGTGGTTTTAAAAAGTCAACGCACTTGGAGAAGCGCACTCTGGCCTACAAAAAATGCCTGAGCAGCCCTGTCGCCATTTCCCAGTAGGGGCGCCTCAGGCGATTAGCAATAAAAAAAAACCTTCTCAAAGGGTGAGAAGGTAAAGCCTGAGAGGGGGGACCTCCTAGAACTGCACAGGACAAACCCATAGGAGCAGGTAAAACCTTGGAAGGTGGACTTCCTATGGCTGGACAGAAACACCTCAGCTCGACAGCAACAAAGTCACTGTCGGACTGATTGTCGAGACGTGTCTTTGACTCGTATGAACAACTGTCCGTGGCTGACACCTTTGAATGGACTTTTTCCAGACTGTCCCCTGTCTTCTAAGAAAAATGGTCCATCAGAAATGTGACAAATCGTGCTTGATTCTCTACGAAAATCTGAGAAGTTCAAATCTTATTTTTTTCGTCTTCTTTTTCTTTTTCTTTTTCTTTTTTTTCGTCTTCTTTTTCTTTTTTTTCGTCTTCTTTTTCTTTTTCGTCTTTTTCTTTTTTTTCGTCTTCTTTTTCTTTCTTTTTTTCTTTTTTTCTTTTTTTTCGTCTTTTTCTTTTTCTTTTTTTTCGTCTTTTTCTTTTTTTCTTTTTTTTCGTCTTTTTCTTTTTCTTCTTCGTCGGCCTTTTCTTTTTTTCTTTTCTTTTCTTTCTTTTCTTTTTTTTTTTCTTTTTCTTTTTCTTTTTCTTTTTCTTTTTTCTTTTCTTTTTTCTTTTTTTCTTCTTTTTCTTTTTTCATTTGCTTCAGCATCCCGTTGTCTGATCACCAGCTTGGTTGAGGAAAGCCATGCTAGCGTTTCGCTGTCTATAGCAGCTATGCCTGCTTCACCGTTGGGTGGCCGGTGTTTTAGACATGACTCGATGCCACCCTAACAAAATATATGATGCTGATTGTATTTGTGATGCCCTAATATCAATAACTTTGATGAAAGTGAATATTGTATGAACTTGAACTTTGGTAATGCCACTATTTTTTTCTCCGATTCTTTTTTCGTTACAATTGTGTCAATAATTCTGTTCTCATATCTTTTCAGCTCCAAGATGCACGGCCGAAGAACTTGTAGTGGCGTACAAAAAGGGCTGTGAATTAAATGGTGTGAAGCCATGGAACAAAATAATTCAACAACTTTTGGTAAGCTGCAATCATTGTTGAGTGCTTAATATTTTATCAATAAAAATGCATTTCTCTTTCTCTCATCCCCCCCCCCACCCGTACGCAAAAGTGTAACAATTTCTCTCATCCCCGATCCCGCCCCCCCCCTCTCCCTCATCCCACTGCCTTCCTGCTCTCCCCTCACCGTAGGCAAAAGTGTAAGAATCTCACTTGCCCGGGGCAAAAGCTGTCTCTTCCCGGTCGCCCCCCCCCTTCGATGTATATTTAGGTCACCGTTAAAAAACTGGGATCGAACAATAAACCTGTAGGTCTTGGACCTTAGTCGATACATACAGGACCACGGAAGCGAGTATAAAATCTTAGTTAAACAAAGTCTGACGCTGGCATGTGTTTTACGCAATAGGCCTGTCGAGTATCTCGGGAGTCTTTTGCAGACATAAAAAACATACACACTATCAAATATTGTGGGAATAATTATTAAATTTTAAAAGTGATTAAAACTGAAAAAAAAAAATGTTAATATACACAAGGCTTTATGGAGTCCTCCTGATAGAGGACACTCCTAGGTCATGTTCCTTTTTGCTGGAGCCAAAGAATTAACGTCTGCTGCATTCATTGTTGAGTGTTTAAAAATGCATTTTCCTCTCTCCCCCTACCCCCCCCCCCCCCGTAGGCAAAGGTGTAACGATTGCTCTTTTCCTCGGTTGCCCAGGGCAAAAGCTGTCTCTCTCTTCCCCTCCCTCGCCACACTGTTTTCCCGCTCGCCCTCCTCCCCCCCCCGTTGTCTGCTCCCTCGCCCCACTGTCTTCCTGCTCGTCCCCTCACCGTAGGCAAAAGTGTAACACTCTCACTATTCCCCGGTTGCCTCTCCTTCGATGTATATTTAGGTCACCGTTAAAAAAAAAATTCTGGGATCGAACAATAAACCTGTAGGTCTTGGACGTTAGTCGATACACACAGGACCACGAAAGACAATCCGCTAGAAGGCGCCCAAATTTAGGGACTCCCGTCACACGTTTTTGGTAAGCTGCATTCATTGTGTTTAATATTATTAATAAAAATGCATTTATCTTTCTCTCATCCCCCCCCCCCCCCCCTGGCAAAAATGTAACAATCTCTCTCTTCCCCCATTCAGTTTGAAAATTGTAAATAACAAGAGAATCTTTTCTATATTTGTGGTCTCTTGGTCTGTCCGGGTATGCAATTTAAAAAAAAAAGCTCTATACCAAGATCAAACCATTTTTTTTTTTTTTCACGAATAAAATTTTATGAGAAATCTAATTTTCTATTATAGTATTTTAACTTGTGAGGTTCGTGTTCATACCAGACCCCCCCATAAACAGCAAAGGTTATCTTTTACTTAATTTAATCATTTAAAAATTGAAAATTATAGAAATTAAAAAATAAGAACTAACATTGTATTTTTGTATTCAGTTCTAAGCTTTTTTATTTGGCATATCAGCAACAATACTACTTTTACTTATCATTTATGTGCCTAAAATCACTTAAGTGCGATCTAAATCCCAAAGTAAAGAAACAAAATTGTCTAAGCATGAATGTAAAAGTCAATACTTGTGCAGTTTACAGACCGTGCTATTTTTTTTAGATAGGATTTTCAAGTTAAATTCGATTTTTATGGTATCTTTTGTTTATTAAATTGTAAGGTGAAAGTACAGAATGGTTAACAAAGCCCCCCCCCCCCTCTCCCCATGTTAAGAATGGGTTTCTAAATAATAACGTTATTTCAGCACGGTCTGTAAACTGCAGAAATACAGTCAAGTCAGTCAAAAGAAAAGGATCTCAAATATCTTCAAAACTTGATATTATCTCCCCCATTGAAAGTTGTCACGTCGAAACATGTTTGAAATTCACTTTTCTGCTTTTATGTTTTACAGGGTGTCCAAAACTGTTGCGACAGACATAAAACTCTTAATCTCAAAGGTATGATTGTCTCTTATTATTTTTCTTACCGATTCTTTCAATAACTACAAGAAACCTCTTCAACCACCGATTGCCATGGCAAATAACACCCAACCTGAGAGTTCAACATTGAAACTCTTCAGCCTAACATTCACAGGTAACAGGAATTGGAACAAATACATAGAAGACATTGCCAAGGCAAAGAAGATGGGCTCCCTCTACCGTGCTGACATTATTCTGTATCATCCGCCCATGCATGGAGTATTATGCCACGTCTGGGCTGGTGCACCATCCACGAGTCTCTCCCTCTTAGACAAGGTCCAAAAAAGAGTCGCCAACTTAATAAGTCCAAGCTATCAACCAAGCTCCAGCCCCTGTCCCATTGCCGCAATGTTGCATCCTTGTGCCTGTTTTAAAAGTACTTCAATGGATTGTGCTCCGATGAACTGGCTGCTCTAGTGCCCTTTTGACGTAAATACACTAGACCAACCCGACACTCGGCTAAGTCCAATCCATTCACTGTGGAGGTCCCCAGATGCCGGAGAGTCTTCTACTCCGATAGCTTCTTTCCTCGTGCGGCCGGCCTCTGGAACTCCATCCCTGCTCCCCGACTGTACCGACATGCAGAAATTTAAAACTATTGTAAACAGACATCTTGCTGCACAGCTCCCAACTTAGGATGACTCCCAAAACTTACCCCAATTTTGGGTAGCCCTTTACGTCTACAGTGGTGGCCTGCCTTGTTTGGGGGTGAACTATGATAATAAAAAAAAAATTTTAATTTAAAAAAAAAAATTAATCTTTTCTTTTATTTCTCTTATTTCTGATATATTAAAATACCTTCTTTTTTCTGTTTATTCTCATCTTTTTTTTTTTGCTGTGTTTTCAATTCGTCTGTTTTTGAAGCGAATGTGGGATTAGGGTCTCTTTAGTCAAGAACGCGGCACGTGGCGGTGCAAATTGAATAAGAAATGTTGTTCTTGTTTAGAAAGCATTGTTTTTATGGTAATATGAACTATTAAAAATAATAACGCCATAACATGCATTTTAATTTTATTAACTTTAAAAAAAAAATTTTTCTCTCTTAAAAACACACACCAAAAAAACAATGAGGAAAAAAAAAAAGAAAAAAGAAGGTATTTTAATATATCTTCTTTTTTTTTTATTCTGATAATGAAGTATATCTTCAAAAATTTAATTGCAAAAAATCTTTTTAAAACGTTAAAATTAAAATGCATCGTATGCCATTCTTATTTTGAATAGTTCATATTACCGTATAAACAATGCTTTTCTAAACAAGAACACCATTTCTTATAGAATGCAGAATTTTAGTTTTTCATTTTATATATTTCAATAATCATTTAGAATTATATTTAATATTTTGAACAATCTTATTTTTATGTTTCAAATTTTTATTTACTTCCAATGTTTCATAATAATTTTGTTTTCTTAAAGCCGGGGTCAGCAATAAATTGTCTTATCTGAGATTTTCTTTCTAGATTCATTTCCTTCCCAAGTTCAGTCTATGATTTAATTCAGAGATGATGTCACACCTTTTCCAAGTATTACCTGGCACACGCTAGGAAGTAAGTGTAGTATCTGTTCCGATGGATACTGCACCCTATAGACGGATGTCGTCTTGTCCTTCGGGACTTGATTCCACCTGTCTGTGGGTTTGTCCTGTGCAGTTCTAGGAGGTCCACCCTCCCAGGCTTCGCCTCCCCTCTTTGGGGAGGAGTAAGTTTATTGCTTACTGCTTGAGGCGCCCCTACCGGGGAATGCCGACGGGGCTGCCCAGGCAATTTTTAAATGGCCAGAATGCTCACCTCTCGAGCGCTGGCTTTTAACCCCACTTACTCGACCCAAGCTGTGGTTACATCTTACTTGTCGGAGTAAGATAAAACTGGCCTTGTGCCTAACTCCTGCAGAGGAGTAAATAAATATTAATGCGAGTGAACTCGCCGCTTTGAACAGATCTTGAATTGAGTATTCCAAGTCAACAGCCAATAACACCCCTTCCCCTGCGTCCCTCGTCTTTTATCAAAAAAACAGTAATTATGGTCCGTGTTAACTGTTATTGCTTCAGACAATTAAGAAGCATTGATTAAAGTATCAACGAAGGATCAAAATGAGTAACAATTATTCAGTCTTTAATTGATTTTTCTTCACTTCCAAAGACTTTGTCTTTAATGTTTATTTGCCTTTCTCAATAATCGCGTAATCTTAGCACAAGAAATGTTCGTAATTGCTGTAGTTCTTTTGTTGTATGCTAGAAAACTGACAAGCCCCATGCACAATGGCGGAACGTTTTATTTTATGCGAAACGTGTAATGCAGCTGTAAGAATTGCAATCAAACGAAAATAATGGAGACTCAAATATTTTGCACACAAAGTCTAACAAGTCTCTGTGCGTGCAGAAACAGCTAGAAAAGATTTGATAAATCTAATTGCATGCAAGCGACACCCGATCGCGCAGGGCAGACAAATATGTGGAATCGGAGGGATTTGGGGCTACTCACAAGAAAGATATTCAAAGTCCACAGGAAACATTTATATTTATGAAATTTATAAACTTTATAAAATTTATAAAATTTATGAAATTTATAAAATTTATAAAATTTATGATTAGTCTAGAACCAAGCTTAGTCTTTAATTTATGAAATATAAGAAATTGTGTGCGCGTAGAGAGGATCTACGAATGTTTTCAAATAATCAAAAGAAAATGGTAATATTTGCATTTAATGTAAAACTTAATAATACCCCAAAATCTAATTGAACAAGCCGCGCATGCGTGGTCCCCCTCTGTATGTGACTCGATGTGGCAAGTGTAAAATGCAATAAATTTGGGCAATTTGGGGCATTTTTGACCCCCTGGGGGCGCGAACCAGAATTTTTCTGAGGTCAAGGATGCTCATTTTATATCCAGAACAATTGCCTTTACATTTTGGCCAAGTTTCAGAAAAATTGAATGGATGGATCAAGCGTTATGGAAGGAAAGGGTCATTTTTTGCCATTTTGGGGGCTTTTGACCCCCTGGGGGGCTAACCAGATTTTTTTTTTTTTTAATCGGAGAATGTCACTTTCTAACCTGACCAAAGTTACAACTTCATGCAAAATTTCAGAGAAATTCAATGGATGGTTGCGGAGAAAAATCCGGACGGACAGACGGACATGCCTCAAAATATAAGTCCCCCCCGATTTTATAAATCGGGGGACCAATATAAAGTTGTATTCTTACCTCTTTAATTTAATGTATATCTATCCCGGGCAGCGCCAGGGCACAGGTCCTGCTAGTTGAGTATAAAGTTGTATTCTTACCTTGTTAGTCTCGTAAAGCTAAGCAATTGAATTGATTGCATACAACAAACATAAGATGGTGTTTGCAGTCTCTAAATTTTTTATTTTTTATTTTATTTTTAATCATATTTCACCCCAAACAAGGCAGGACACCACTGTAGACGGAAAGGGCTACTGAGATTTAGCGTGTAAGTTTTGCGGGTCATCCTAAGTTGAGAACCGTGCAGCAAGATGTCTGTTTACATTAGTTCAAAATTTCTGCATGTCAGTACAGTCGGGGAAACAGGGAGCAGGGAGGGAGTTCCAGAAGCCGGTAGCATGAGGAAAGAAGCTATTGGAGTAAAAGGCTCTCCGGCATCTGGGGATCTCCACGGTGAATGGTGTGAACTTCGCTGATTGTCGAGTTGGTCTAGTACATTTACGTCGGGGGGGGGGGGGGGGGGGGTACTAGAGTAGCAAGTTCATTGGAGCACATTCTATTGAAGTACTTGTAAAACAAGCACAAGGATGCAACATTGCAGCGATGGGGCTGGAGCTTGGTGGATTGTGAGGGACCTATTAAGTTGGTGACTCTTTTTTGGACCTTGTCTAAAAGGGAGAAACTAGAGGATTGCGCACGAGTCTAGATGTGGCAACAATACTCCGTGCATGCGCGGATGGTGGTTTTGTAGATTCACACCTCTATCTACAACGATCCGTGTTCGAAGGAAAATGTGATCAACAAAGATACTCTCGACAGCAGCCCCCTTAACTGCTGCTACCAGATCAGGCTGTCTGAAGATATCAGCTTCATGAACCAAAATGCACCAAACATTGATGCTTTGTTTTTTTTTCTCTTTGCCAAACTCAATCATGTTTTGGAAAGCTCAAAATAAAAAACAATTTCTGTCCCCCCCCCCACCCTTCCTCCCCCCTTTTTTCTCCCCCAACGGAGCCAACAGTTTGCCATGGTTGGTAACCCGTGACGCTTAAGGACGGGATCCTGGTGGTTGAGCCGACCGTGACCTGGGTACTAATAGGACATGGCCATGCAACACACCACTGAATTAGACAGGCAGTCGGAGAGGCTCAATCGGCTGGTCACGACAAGCCCTAATTCGGAAGACATAATTATCACTTAACCCGTACATCTACCACAAATAATGTTTACCACATTTACACGAATTAGAAGGCGCTTGTTGCAGGGTCAATCGTTTTGGAGGAAAAGGACCGTGACATCGTTGTACCCCCTCCTATCTGTTTTCCTATTTCTTGGGTGGTGAAACTAGAAGGAAGAGCAAGTGCTCGCAGACCCCCTTAAAATATGAGTATACGGCCCCTGTATCTCTGTCTTATGAAGGCAAATGGGTTCCCCCCTCATATTTCCCATTTAATTGGACTCCGTGGCGGGTGAAGAGCAGGGACGATGAAAGTGTACAAACATAAATGGCTGGAAAATCAACCAAAAGACCACACATAGAATTTGACTCGGACTCCGGAAAAAAAAAAATTTCCAAGATTTATTATTCTGGAATCAGAAGACGACATCCCCTTACAGAATTATCTCCATTCTTAATCCAAAACGTAATCTCCACAAACATAACATCCAAAACCGTTTAAAATTTACGCAATGGAACAATATTAGTAAAGGTGGGGGAAAAAGATATGCCGATACTCTACTAAAAATTGAAAATTTCCATAATAAAAAAAAAATTAAAAAATCTTATCCACATGGAAAAATGAATACGTCAAAGGGTGTAATTCGAAGTAAAGAACTCTCCAGCTGCACAATAGATGAAATAAAAACAGAATTGAAATCTCGGGGTCGAATAAATATTAAAAGAGTGTCTGTAAAAAAGAACAAAAAACATATCGATCTCTCTCTGGAAATTCTTTTATAGATATGTTGAATTTAGAATCTATTTTTGCCTAAATTCTTGGAATTCATTTTCACTTAACCCGACTCCGCTATCATTTCGATGTCACAGTGAGAAGTCTGTAATTAGTGCATAACCTAAATGCTTGTATAATCTCATGAATTTTTGGTACTGCTATCGTTCCTGACCCAATCTCCGTGAATTTCGCGTTGCCAGGGTTCGGCAGGCTACGTAAACACCCGAAAGATGGCGAGCTGAATGGTGGCAAGCCAATAACTGATACGTTGCTGCGTCATATTTTTTTTTCAGTTTTATTTTCAAGAAAGATTACAAAAAACACAAACAAAACGTCGCAGAATTACTGTTAATAAATAAATTTTTTGTTTTCATTTTTATAACAAAACAATGCTAAACAACTGTTTATAAATAATAATAATAAAAATAATAATAAAAATAATAATAATAATAATAATAATAATACCTTTTCTTTCTATCAAGCGGCACATGTAATAGCATTTCGAACATTTTTTTCCTGGCAGAAAGAAATGACTCCTTCGCAAGAGTCAACTCTGCTACACAGCTCTTCGTAATTCAGTTGTTTTTCTTTTTTTTCTTTTTTTAAATTTAACTAGAAATAAACATGCACTGGCTTTGATCAATTGCTTCTGGCTTTAATAAATTTCAATACTGACTAGAAAAATTGTCGTCTGGTTACTGACAGCTGATTGGCTAATCGCTCGGCGTCTCTCTGCCACCATTCGGCTCGACATCTCTCGGGTGTTCACATAGCATGCCCGAACGCTGCCGACGCGAGGTTCATGGAGATTGGGTCAGGATCGATAGAAGTGCCGAATTTTCAAACCATTCTCTACTGGAGTGGGATCGTAGCATTATCAAACTGCCTCCACTTCCCTAAGTTCTTGGCCTTTTGGCTAAGATCAAAATGTAGTATCTGTTCCGATGGATACTACACCCCATAGACTGGTATTGTCTTGGCCTTCGGGGCTTGATTTACGCCGGTCTATGGGTCTGTCCTGTGCAGTTCTAGGAGGTCCACCCTCCCAGGCTTTGCCTCCCCTCTTTGGGGAGGAGTAAGTTTATTGCTTACTGCCTGAGGCGCCCCTACCGGGGAATGCCGACGGGGCTGCCCAGGCAATTTTTAAACCCCACTTTCCCGACCCGACCTTGGGTCACATCTTACTTGTGGGAGTAAGATAAAAACTGGCCTTGTGCCTAACTCCTGGAGAGGAGTAAATCAATACACTTCCCTAACCCTAATCCTGACCCCTAAACCCTAAACCTTTACACTAACCCTAAACCCTAACCCTGCCCCCTAAACCCTAACCCTGCCCCCTAAACCCTAACACCTAACCCCTAACTCCAAACCCTAGCCGCCTACACTTTTTTAATATTTTCAGCACTTTGAAATTAGATGCAAAAACCATCAAAGAGTTTCAAAATGTTCATGCATAAAAAGATGTTCTTGTTGACACTCAGTTAATTATTGCATTACTAAAATCTAAAACATTTGAAAATCTAGAGGAACTAAAATTGTATCGAATAAATCTGATAATCTCGAATTATTATAAGAAAAAAATCATTAAAACATATTTTATGTTTACCAATTTCAAAAATGTAAAACGTTTTCTTAAAACGTTTTGCATCCCAACCCAGGAAATAAAAATAATAAAATTTAATCACTTTAAATTTATATCAAATTATCATGTTGTAAAGTTTCCGTTTTCTATCATAAAAGAAAAGTTGTGTGTGTGTCCTGTTAAAAGTCAGAAACTACACAAGATACAGTGACTAAATCATCAGATTCATCGTGACCCAAACCTGCTTATGGAAATAAAAAACAATACTGTAATATTGATTCCCTTACGGTCATCAGGGACCAAATTAGTGCCTGGGGAAGGAGGTTTAATTCTTACTGGTAGTTGTTTTAAAAACAACACTGAAATTAGGTCAAACAGTCAGTTTTATTCCTTTTACTATATATATATTGAATCAGTTGAGAGAAAGAGATTTTCAAAGAAAGATGTTACACCCATTTATTTGATTGAAACACTTTGTGCCTAAAGGTGTTTGCTTTCAATGTATGAGAAGGCCGTCAAGCCCACAACGGTACAAGACCAGTGGATAATAGGAGACCGGCCACCACAACTGCAGACACAAATCAATTAAGATCTGTAATCAATTTCATGTCATTCATCCTTTACAGACCAAAAAAAATTGTTTTATTAAACTTTAATTAATACAGATTTTCGAATGCTAAAGTTTTGTAAATGATTTTTGGTGAGAGGTATAATCCATGGGAATAATCCATGGGAATAATAATGAAATATTATTCATAATTTCTATCATTTTTATACGTTCAATATGGATTATATGTAAAACAGTTTTTCTCTTAATTTTTTCTTTTCTAGGAGAGAAGCTGGATCAGAAACATTGTGAAGCACTCGAAGATATTTTCCGGCGTGTTCAATTTGAAAATTTAGAATTAGAAGCTTGTCATTTAGATGATGAGGTACGTCTCTATCTATCTCTATCTACTAGATAAAGTTGACTCTTCTTTCCCCTGTACCTTTGACTATAGTAAGAAAATAACCACATGCATAATACACCACTAAAAAACCCACTGCAATATCTTATTCAACTTTCGCATAATTTGATCAACATATAATAATTATTACATTTATGCCTAGATCACTCACTCTCTCAAATACAACATCCACATAGACAGTGGTCACTATACTTACTCACTGCAAATTATCTACTGTACCCGCCACTCATAACACCGCTAGACTTTTATTTCCTTCGGAACTGTTAAACAGAAACACTGCTGAGTACAGTTTACGGGAATATAATTCCGCTATTCCGAACACATAACATTACTATGTTACATCACGCACAGTATAAAGAAAAACACTTCCAACCTTAGTAAGTACACTTCTTGATTATATAACATTAAAAATGAAAATATTTTTATTTAAACCAAATAATACATGTTTCATTCGCCAACATTAAAAATATATTTCTTTCGAATTAAATATTATATTTATTTCTCTGATATTTATTCCAAATAGCTAAAACTAATTAATCTCTACAAATAATTTTAATGATAAATACGATAGCGTGTGTGTTCGTGTGTCACGCTTACATCAAAAGCTCTGCGCATGCGTGCCGCACCTAGATTTGGAAAAGCATTCAAGTCACCTAATTTTCGTAATATTTTCAAGTATTTCCCTTTGGCGCAACGGTTAGCGATGTAGGATTTTGACGTCGGCCCGACTGGTTTATAGTTCGATTATAGTAAGATTTTTGTTTTCTACATCGAAGGAGGGGGGGGGCGTACGTAGGGGACGACTGGGAAGACACATATTAATATGATAGCGCGTGCGTTATTTTGTGCGTCACGCTAACATTAAAAGCAACAACCTTCCGAATCTTTGAATGTTACTCATGAATTGGAGCCAAATTTAATTTAATCGAAAGCATTTACAAAGTAAGGTTTAGTCGTCGAAATTAATAAAGCTCAAGGACAGACTTTCGATAAGGTTGGGATCGACCTACCACAACATTGCTTTACTCATGGCCAACTTTATGTAGCCTTCTCAAGAGCAAGGTCTATGAACAGTGTAAGAGTGAAAATTTGTCCTTAAAATAATTCTACTCATGGCCAGAGAAGAGGAACTACTTTCACTAGATATATTGTATATAAATACTTCAATACTTAATTTATATATATATATATATATATATACAGTACCGTCCAAAATAAGGAACAAAAATGAAATCCTCTGAATCTAAACAAAATGATATATTAATTTTTGTGAAAATTACACTATGGCGGAACTGCTAGTTTTCTTACAATACCTTTTGAGAAACAATTGTAAAACCACAAGCAATTCGATCTGCAAAAATTAAATAAAAAATGAAAATAAATAATTTGATTAAAGATTGAATATTTTGGTCATTGGAATATAAACACTCACTAATATATATATATATATATATATATATAAGTGAAATATTTTGAAAATCAGCAATCGTGCAATTTAAATGAAAAATTAATTTATTTAATTTTTTTTTTTTTTGCAAGCTTTTGTTGTAGAACAACTTTGTCAAGCGAGACTGTCTCATAGTTTTTTTTCTTTTCTTCCTCCTCATTTTGATAGTATTAACTTCGAGGGGTCGAATCACGATATGAGCAGAAAGAGACGTCAAGTTCTTAAGACGTTAGGATAAGTGTATTCCTGTTGGTGTTATGCGACAGTCTCGCCTGACAAAGTTGTTCTACAACGAAAGCTTGCAAAAAAAAAATTACATTATGTAGTTGGATTTTTACCGAGATTTTCAGATGAATTAAAATAATATTTTTAAAGTTATTCATCATTTTACAGATTTCAAGTGTCCAAAATTAAGGAACATTAAGGAAAAATAATTGTTTAAAGTTTAAAACAGTATTATTTTTTTGTATAAAAGGATGAAAATAAATATTCTAAACTTTAATTATCATCACTGCTGCAAGTCACGCAATATCAATCATGTCAAAAAGAAATAAAACTGATTTAAGCGACAAAGCAAAAATTGTCAAATCAAGAAAAAAAAGTTGACAGTAGAAGAAATCGGAAAACGTGTGAAACGTTCAAAAAGTGTTGTAAGCCGAGTTCTCAAACTCTAAAGAAACTGGAAGGTTAAGTAACACAAAGAAACCTGGTAGACCAAGAAAGACAACGGCAAAAGAGGACAGAGTTATACAACGCCTAGTGTTAAAACACTGTTTCCTTTCAGCTGGCAAAATTTCTAAACAAATGGAAGGTGTCACGAATGTTTCACGACAAACTGTGTCCAGAAGGTTGCACGAAATAGGTCATTTTGCAAGATCTCCTCGAAAAAAGCCGCTTATAAGTAAAAAAAACAAACAAAGCAGTTAGATTGGCGTTCGCAAAAAAGCATGTTATATGGTCAGAAGAAAATTGGAAAAAAGTTTGGATCCTAGCTGCATAAAAAAAACTCTTAAATTTGGTGGAGGTAGCGTGATGATATTCAGCATGATATCATGGCAAGGTACATCACCACTTGTATGCTTAAATACTAGAGTAAATGGCACTGTATACAATAATGTTTTAGAACAGTATGTTTTGCCAGTGTTGCACAATTCTGGTATCGAAAAGCCTGTTTTTATGCAGGATAATGCTCCCTGCCATAATGAAAAGCTGGTCATGAATTATCTGGCTGATCAAGAAGTAGAGGTAATGGACTGGCCTGACATGAACCCTATAGAGAACTTATGGAAGACTCTAGGACAGAATGTTATGGCAAAGAACCCGGAAAACATCGAAGACTTGTAGCTGAAACTGAAAGATTAATGGGCCAAGATAACTGTGGCCCAATGTCAAGATTTAGTGAAATCCTGCAGTCGTAGATGCGCAGCAGTTATTGAAAACAAAGGTGGAAGTATCAAATATTAAATCTCTTTTGCCTTTTTAATGTGATTTGGTTAAAAATAATATTTTGTTCCTTAATTTTGGACACTTGAAATCTAAAATGGTGGATAACTTTTAAAATATTATTTGAATTCATTAATTTTGTTTTAGATTTAGAAGATTTAATTTGTTTCTTAATTTTGGACGGTACTGTATATATATTTATGAATTTAAAATAATTAATATACATCAATACTTAATTTTTATATATATATATATATATATATATATATATATATATATATATATATATATATATATATTTATATTTCAATACTTAATTTATATATATTTATGAATAAATGAATTTTAAATAGTAAG
The DNA here is from genome assembly GCA_963556195.1 of Sepiola atlantica. NCBI lineage: Eukaryota > Metazoa > Mollusca > Cephalopoda > Sepiida > Sepiolidae > Sepiola > Sepiola atlantica. The sequence goes on from OY744531.1 coordinate 108,249,363, forward strand.
TATTAAAATATATTAATTATGTCCACTGTGCTATGGATCCTTGCAGACATTAAAAACATGAATAGGTTTAAGGCTCTCAAAATTCATACTGGATATAGTATTAAATAAAATTCAGTTGTAGGTGACAGTCATCTGAAGGTTCAAGGTTCAATTCTTTGTGCGGGCAATACAAAGAAATGCAAATTACTGAAGAGTTCTCCTCTGACAGAACGAGAACATGCTATCCCCGTGGATTAAATAAAGGGTTCCGTTCGAAATTCCATCCAGATTCCCGAGTTTGACAGAAATATTTCCAAGTTCAAAAAGATACACCTGAAGAAGGCTGGAGGTTACAGCGGCCGAAACGTTGTGATGATAACACTCAAGATGAGAACAGTAGTCCGAATAATACAAATACAAATTATCAATCCTTATCTAAAAAATTCAGAAACACTATTTTTTATTGTTTTAAAATTTTCATTGCCAAAGTTTCCTTTTAAGAAAAGTTGACATGTTTGGATAATTAATTTTATTTTTTAGCTTTTCCAAATAAAAAAATCTTTTCAAGAAAAATTTAGAAAATATTTGCAATTTTATGTTTTTGTTTCTCAACATTTAAACTGTTGTTTAAAAATAGAATAAAATAACAGTTATAATCTTCGATATCTGAGTATTTATTCTCAGTCATTTCTTTCAAATGTGACTCATTATTGAAAACTTTAAATTGTAAAAAGTATAAATTGTTTAATTTTATAAATTATATTTTCAGTGAAATAATAACTTAATTCTTGATTTTGTGTTTAGTTCAATTCAATTAAATCAAGCTGTAATCAACAGAAAATATCTTTGTGTTTCAAAGTTTTATAATTGGCAAAACTTTTCGAAATAAGTTTAATAATTTATATATTTATGAAATAAGTTTAATCTGATATTTTTGCTGAAACTCTATTTTATTTTTTTACTTTTTCTTCTCAGACTGCGGCAGCTCTTTTTGACATGATTGAATTTTATGATTCCACCATGAAACTGAATCTGTCATTCAACAAAAACATTGGCATGCGTGGTTGGCAGTCATGTTCAAGAATGATCCGAAAGGTATTTTTTTTTTTTTTCATTTTTTTTTTTTAACATATTTCACCCCAAACAAGGCAGACCGCCACTGTAGACGTAAGGGGTTACTGAGAATAAGGGTGTAGATTTTGGGTGTCGTCCGAAGTTGGAAGGTGTATAGCGAGATGTCTGTTTACATTAGTTTTAAACCTCTGCATGTCGGTACAGTAAGGGAACAGGGAGCAGGGAGGGAGTTCCAGAGTCCGGCAGCACGAGGAAAAAAAGAAACTATTGGAGTAGAAGGCTCTCCAGCATTTGAGGACCTCCATAGTGAATGGATGGGATTTAGCTGATTGTCGGGTTGGTCGAGTGTATTTACTTTGAAAGGGGGGGGGGGCACCAGAGCAGCCAGTTCATCGGAGCACAATCCATTAAAGTATTTGTAAAACAAGCACAAGGATGCAACATTGCGACGATGGGACAGGTGCTGGAGCTTGATCGATAGTGAGGGACCTATTAAATTAGCAACTCTTTTTTGGACCTTGTCTAGGAGGGAGAGACTAGTGGATGATGCACCAGCCCAGACGTGACAACAATACTCCATGCATGGGCGGATGGTGGCTCTGTAGAGATACAGGATAATGTCAGGTGTGAGGAGTTTACTAGCACAGTAGAGGGAGCCAACCTTCTTTGCTGCAGCCTTGGCGATGTCTTCAATGTATTTATTCCAATTCATGTTACCTGTGATGGTTAGGCCTAGGAGTTTCTGTTTTCTTTTTTTTTAATTTTCTTATTTCTGTTTTCGTTAGCATAGGGACGGGGCATTCTTCCAAATGGCAGACTATCACCTGCTATTTAGAGGCTCCAACCGAGTGCTTTTTTAAGGATTTTGGCCGTTCCCTTAAGTGCAATTATTTGGATTTCTTTTGCACTTGGTTTTCCGGGAATACTTTCCAGATACTTTTTGAAATTTTTCTTCATGAGGCCTTTAGCTCCTATTATAACTAAACGCCTCATGAAGAAAAAACATTATATTTATTCATGTGATTTCTGAAATAATTATTTCAAACTTTCCAAATTGATTCACAAGTTAAAATGATAAAAATGAACGGATAAAACTAAAAGTTGATCAAAATATAAAATTCCTTCTAAATTATGAGTTTTTTGTTTCATAAATTGTTGTATCTGTCTGTAGTTTGTTGTAATTCTTAGAGAAAGTCAATTAACGTAGGAATTAAATAAGTCAATTAACGTAGGAATTAAATAAGTCAATTAACGTAGGAATTAAATAAGTATGTACAGAATATATTAGATTAGTTTTATTTGATGAAAATCGATTTTTTAGTTTCATGTAACAACAAAAAATGGATTTTTGCTTCAGATGTTGTCACCTGATTGAAAAAAGAAATTGGGGAAAAAAGTAGTTTCAGTTATTTTGGTTTTATAAAAATCTTCTTTCACAAATACTTTGTGCATTCAAATAATAAAATGCTGGTTCTTTTACTAACCTAGTGCAAGTGTATTGGTGGGCAGCTGACGACAGGTGGTTGTCTTTCGATGGTGGAATCGCAATTGATTAACCATCACGAACTCCATGCATGGGTCGCCTTCACTCAGGATGTGGTGCAGGCCAGGGAAGAAGTCGGCTCAACCAAACCAGAGTGAACGCTGATGCAGTAATAACAACAACCTTCTATAACAGATAATGCCTATTACAGAATAAATGGCGAACACATATTACAGAATAAATGGCGAACACATATTACAGAATAAATGGCGAACACATATTACAGAATAAATGGCGAACACATATTACAGAATAAATGGCTAACACATATTACAGAATAAATGGCGAACACATATTACAGAATAAATGGCGAACACATATTACAGAATAAATGGCGAACACATATTACAGAATAAATGGCGAACACATATTACAGAATAAATGGCTAACACATATTACAGAATAAATGGCTAACACATATTACAGAATAAATGGCTAACACATATTACAGAATAAATGGCGAACACATATTACAGAATAAATGGCTAACACATATTACAGAATAAATGGCTAACACATATTACAGAATAAATGGCTAACACATATTACAGAATAAATGGCGAACACATATTACAGAATAAATGGCGAACACATATTACAGAATAAATGGCGAACACATATTACAGAATAAATGGCTAACACATATTACAGAATAAATGGCTAACACATGGTGTACCAAGCGATGATAGAGATCGAGAAACCCTCAAATAGAGAGTTTAAGTGCAGAGTTTAAAACCAGGTTTTATAACCGCAGATCTTCATTTTAAAATAGAACTAATAAAAATCTGCCAATAATTCTGTGGAAGATAAAGACATCCACACGCTACTTAAGTCTCAAAGAAAAACTATCGTAAAATTATGTAAAATCCCCTGACAAGATTGATTTACTGAATCACAAAAATGAAATTGCAAGCAAATTTACTTGAAGATAGAATAAGTTAATGTAAGGCAGATGGTTTAACAGATTGATGTATTATCGTGTGATTTATCGAGATAGACAAAATATATGTGTCTAACTTTAGGTGTTTCACGGAGGTAAGTAAACTAGTTTATGGATGAATGTTTTCATACCAACAGGCAGATAGTTTGACTAATGAACCAATCATTGTGAATGATATGCGTGTTTTTGGTAAAGTCGTTTTACTATTGAACTTATGATTATGAATTATAGAATATGTATTCTAGATAACAGGGTGAGGAACGCAGGCAGATTTTTATTATTTGTTTTAACTTTACCAAACCGTACTATACCCTCTAAAATAGAAAGAATAATATGTAAAACTAATGCTATATATATATATATATACACACACACACACACATATATATATATATAATTTATTTAGATACTGTATATTACATATTTCAGCAATGTACCGCGGTTTCATCCAAAAGGGCAGATTTAAAGATGTCTAAATCTGCCCTTTTGGATGAAACCGCGGTACATTGCTGAATTATGTAATATACAGTATCTAAATAAATTATATTAGCTCTCTTATATGATCGAGCACTTTATTTGATTTCTTTTCATATACAACCTGACACTCTCTCTCTCTCTCTCTATCTATCTATATATATATATATATATATATAATTCCCGAAACAGTTTTTCATGGTATACAACTGATGATCCCTAGCGTAAATTCTTGGAAGCAAACTAATATAGTGACTGTAAAAAGTAAATTGACTTACAAGAAAAGTAATTTTCCACCGAACGACTTCAGACTAAGATTAAAGTATCATATCTGTTCATTCTCAGGCGGACGTCCTCCCAGACATTATCTCCTTTTGTTCTTGTTTTCCCTGTGTGCTCACATCCACTGAAATAACTTATTTGAATCCTATTATTTTACATTTTATTTATTTTATTTTTTTTATATTTAAATTGTTTATTTTATTTTTTTATATTTAAATTGTTTATTTATTTTATTTTTTTAATATTTAAATTGTTTATTTTATTTTTTTATATTTAAATTGTTTATTTATTTTATTTTTTTAATATTTAAATTGTTTATTTTATTTTTTTATATTTAAATTATTTATTTTATTTTTTTAATATTTAAATTGTTTATTTTATTTTTTTATATTTAAATTGTTTATTTTATTTTTTAATATTTAAATTGTTCATTTTATTTTATTTTTTTTATATTTAAATTGTTCATTTTATTTTATTTTTTTTATATTTAAATTGTTCATTTTATTTTATTTTTTTATATTTAAATTGTTCATTTTATTTTATTTTTTTTATATTTAAATTGTTTATTTTATTTTTTTATATAAATTGTTTATTTTATTTTTTTAATATTTAAATTGTTCATTTTATTTTATTTTTTTTATATTTAAATTGTTAAAAAAATGTTTTTGTTCATTTTATTTTATTTGTAGACTCCCAGTCTTAGCCACCTGGATGCCCGTGGATGTGAATTGAATAATGACCATATTATTCCAGTCCTGGGTCGTTCACTAAAAATGGGTTCCAATTTGACTGTCCTCCATCTTGAGTATACTTACTTGTCTGGTCGACCGTTAGTTATATTAGGTAAGACATCTTTAGCTGTTCTTCATGTTGTGACAAATATGTTGTGACTTGACAACTTGGAACTTTCTCTCTGTAGAGATTATAAGGTGCTTATAACAGCGATTCGTTCAGTAAGCCTCCATTTTGTTTTTTAAGAAGATTTCAGTTATCTGCCCTTGAAATCTTCTTAAAAAAACAAGATGGACGCTTACTGAACGAGTTGCTGTTATGATACGCAGAATGGAAAAATACTTGTAATTAAAGTTCTAGTGGATAATTTTTTTCTACTCTGGACACCGTTTTTGTAGAACACCCCAAGTTGGTCCTCTAACCACGTCGTAACTTCAGAAATCAAAACTGCATCATCTGGGAAACGCTTTCCTTTCAAAAACAAATTCATGGTTGGAAAGATATGAAAGTAAGAGGGTGCAAGATCAGGAGAGTAAGGGGGATGGGGGAGGATTTTATAGCCACACGCCCGTGCTTCATATCTGGCGACATGTGAGTTATGGACCGGAGCGTTGTCCTGCAGGAGGAGGATACCTTGCTGATCTTGCCCCGCCTCTTGATTTTGATAGCTTCTCTTAATTTCATAAAAAATGAAGCGTAATCGGCTCCTGTAATTGTGGTACCCTTTGCCAGGAAATCTGTCATCACTACTCCATCCTGGTCCCAGAAGACTGTGAGCATGACCTTGCCAGCGGAGGGCTGCACCCTTGCCTTCTTTGGAGGTGGTGAGTCCAAGTGCTTCCACTGCATTGACTGGGCTTTGGTCTCTGGATCATAGTGATAGACCCAAGTTTCATCCTGTGTAATCAGTCTTTTGAAAAACTTTGATTCATCTTCTTGGCACATCTCCAATTCATCCTTGAGCACTCGACGCGTTCTTGCTTCTGGAAAGGTGTGAGCCACCTGGGAATCCATCTGGCAGACACCTTATGCATATGCAAATGGTCATGAATGATAGTTTCCACAGACCCTGTACTAATCTTGACCTCTTGGGCTATTTGGCGAATAGTAATACGTTGATCTTCCAAAATGGCAGCCTCCACTTGACGGACAGCTGCCTCATCAATGGCAGAAGAGAGACGACCAGGTCTGGGAGCTGTTTCCACAGACTTCTGGCCATGTTTGAATTCATGATGCCAGCGTTTTACAAGGTCATATGATGGGGCATCATCACCATAATTTTCTTTCATTTCATCTAAAGTCTCCTTTAGTGTGCGTCCTTTCAAATACAAAAAACGTTCACTGCGCGACACTCAACTGGCTCCATTTCACACCTGACTCAGTTCAAACACCTGTAAATCAGAAACCACAATTAGTCCAGAGCTGTTTTTTGCAACATAACTCATTACACATGCAAAATTTAATCTCGATCAGACAACTGAAAGTGGGTCAGGGGCATTACTTATTGAACGCCCCTCGTATGTTAGCTGCTTTTTTTTTCTTTTTTTTAAAGAGAATCAAAATTTATAGCATGTCTTCTGAGCTATTGTTGTTTTTCTTTTGTTTCAAATCATCGAAACATTAAATTTTGTTATTCTTTTCAAATCATCGAAAAATTAATGACTTGCTTGTTAAAAAGCCAGTCATATATTAGCTGCCTTGTTTCTTTAAAGACGAGCGAAATTTAAAGCATCGACATGTTGCATGCTCGTGACGTGAATATAATAATTGGTACAGAAAGAGTTGCTTAAATGATGTTCAGTTTTCCATTTGCAACATTAGAAAAAGATTTCTCTTTAAAGATGGTTGGATCATCTGAATAAAATCAAGAAACATTTTGAAGCTAAAAAGAAACAAAGAAAAGACGTCCTACAAATTATTGATCTTAATGTTATTTTTTTTTCAAAATTATAGTAAGCTTATATTCTTTGTCAACCGATTTTTTAGCCTTATGTCATGGAGAGATTGATGAAAATTATTTATACGAAACCATTTCTCTGCATTAAGAATGTTTTTATCATGAATAACATTGAGTATTGGTTTTTCTTTCATCTTTTTTCAGTTGCTGCTTTGAAAGTGAATGAAATTCTGCAAGAATTATTTCTAGGTGACAATAAACTAATGGCAAGTGATGGCGTTCAGATAGGAAACCTTTTAAAATTCAATCACAAGCTTCAACTTCTGGATCTCAGAAACAACCATTTTCAGGTTGAGTATGAAAATATCATTTCTACCATTTTAGTTCAAAATACTCAATTCTACAAACAATCTGATATGAAAGTTTATTTCAAGATTATTAAAAACAAACAAAAAAAACAACAACAGTTAAATTAAATTTCAAACAACTGAAACCGTCGGGTGCAATAAATCAGTTTGTTAAAAGTTTTGGGAGCATTTCATGGATGTAAAAGTTTATTAATTCTAAAATGGTGAAGGTGGTCTAGAATTGAATTGAGTAGCAAATATTTTCAGTATTAATTTGTCTGCCGCAAAGAAATTATTTGGGGAAATATTTTCTCAATAATCCATGTAGAACTCATTGAAGCTATTAAAAACATTTTTATGAAAAAAAATGAAAAAAAGGTTTTCTCAATATTTTCTCAATAATCCATGTAGAAATCATTTAAGCTATTAAAAACATTTTTATGAAAAAAATGAAAAGTTTTCTCAATAATATTTTCTCAATAATCCATGTAGAACTCATTTAAGCTATTAAAAACATTTTTATGAAAAAAATGAAAAGTTTTCTCAATAATATTTTCTCAATAATCCATGTAGAAATCATTTAAAAACATTTTTATGAAAAAAATGTTTTCTCAATATTTTCTCAATAATCCATGTAGAAATCATTTAAGCTATTAAAAACATTTTTATGAAAAAAATGAAAAGTTTTCTCAATAATATTTTCTCAATAATCCATGTAGAACTCATTTAAGCTATTAAAAACATTTTTATGAAAAAAATGAAAAGTTTTCTCAATAATATTTTCTCAATAATCCATGTAGAAATCATTTAAAAACATTTTTATGAAAAAAATGTTTTCTCAATATTTTCTCAATAATCCATGTAGAACTCATTTAAGCTATTAAAAACATTTTTATGAAAAAAATGTTTTCTCAATAATATTTTCTCAATAATATTTTCTCAATAATATTTTCTCAATAATATTTTCTCAATAATCCATGTAGAAATCATTTAAGCTATTAAAAACATTTTTATGAAAATAAATGAAAAAAAAATGTCGCACTAAGAAAACCTTGTTAAGTAATTTGTTAATTTACGATTTGAAATCCTTTCAGATTGAAACATTTTTTTAATTCTTTCTGTTTTACTTTGTGGAATGATTTTTTTTTTTAAATCTAATTTTTTTTTTTTTTTAATCTAATTTTTTTTTTTAAATCTAATTTTTTTTTTTTTTTAAATCTAATTTTTTTTTTTTTTTTGATAGGATGATGGGCTCAGTCACATATGCAAGGGTTTTTGTGAAAAAGTTAATAGCGCAGGTTTAAGCACTTTGGTGCTTTGGAATAACCAAATATCCTACCAAGGAATGTCAGCTTTATCCTGTGCACTTGTGAGTACCATTTTGAAAAGTAATTGGTTAATAACAAACTCTTTTTAACAGATAATCAAATAAATCGCGTTGCGTACATGTATCGGTTCATTTTGATCGTGTATTCGTATTTAATAATATGTCAATATATCTTTTTTTGGGTCAGTAAATATTTCAGTAATTGATCATATTTTAAACTAGAGATTTGTCAGTAACAGCCAATTAATTTTAATTACTACACTATTCCCCCCCCCCCCCGAAAGGAGGAGGTAAAGCCTGGGAGGATTTCCCCCTCCAAATAAAATGAGTTGGTAATGCATGTTCGAAGTGTATCATGACAACAGAACAGATACTATTGTATTGTAGTATCAATACCCCTGCGAAAATAGAGGAGGTAATACCTGGGAGGACCCCCCCCCCCCCCCCCAATGAAATGGGAAGGTATGGTAACAGAACAGATACTACACTACCTCCTCCCTCAAAGGAGGATGTAATACCTGGGAGGATTACCCCTACCCCCTTAAACAAGGAGAAGGTAATTCCTGAGAGGACGGTTTTATGACAACAAAATCGATACCACACTATCCACCCGCATTAAAAGATAAATCTAGGGTGGGCTTGAAATAGTATCTTTTTTTTTCTTAGGTAGGTTGGCCCCTAGTGTAAATGTGGTATTGTGGTGACTGAGATAATTCTAGTTATCATTTTAGACCAAGGATGACTAACGACACCCATTTTCCCAATTTGATGGCGTTGTACCTAATTTGTTTTAAATGTAATTTTTTAATATTTTTTGCAAATAAATAATTCAAAGTGTAGTATCTGTTCTCAACAACCCAGCGACATCAGACGTTTTACTATCGACGAAACTATTGCATATCTATATATATATGCAATTATATGTGTGTCTGTTAGAGTGAAATGAATTCCAGAAGGAAATCCGGGTATGAGAGCTCAATGTAATAAACAGAACAAGAATAAATTAAAATAAAATAACACGGAATCACTGGTGCAATAATTTATTTCGACCCTATGGTCTTATCAAGCATCCAAACGAGGTGATTACATTTTTGAAAAATGTAATCAACTTGCTTGGATGCTTGATAAGACCATAGGGTCGAAATAAATTATTGCACCAGTGATTCCGTGTTATTCTATTTTAATTTTATTTATATATATATATATAGTAAATTCGTATGAATCAACATGGTACAACATTGTTGACCGGCTATATATATATATATATATATATAAAATATAATCAAATATGAAACAAAAAGCTCAATATATAACGGGGACCCCACGCCTCTTACTCTTCTTCCTTCGTGGGTATCGTAGTCGGCCACTCGCGCACAGGTGTTCGATATCCCGGTCGCGGCGCCACTATGAACACGGTCGCGGGTGTTCCTCGGCGCTCCACAATCCTTCCAGACCGGGAACACCTTCCTTGGCCAGTGATCGTCAGTAGCGGCTGTAAAAAGAAAGATGGCTCGAATCTCCTCTAATCGGGATGTTTGCATCGCTGGTCCGCTGCGGAATCAATGTCGCGCGAACAGTACAAATCGACAACAGAATAACTCGACAAACGGCTAGGTCTTTTCATAACAATAATTATTTAACAAAAATGAACGGTGGGTTTTTAACTTTAACCCAAAGTCTGTTTTGCGATAATGGCTTGTTTACTAACTATCCCGTCTTCCTTCTCTCTGTGTGCGTGTGTGAATCTCTACGATTTCCCAGTGTTAAACAGCTGGACTTAATCTATGTCTGGAGAACCGTGTGTGTGAAACTCCCTTTTCAAAGCCTTAATTAAGTTGTGACTTGTCTACTGAACGGTGGGGGGGGGGATTGCTACGGGCCATTCCATGCCAGGCGAGAACGATTGTTCGCGCAACGCCTCGCCTGGCCGTCTGTTCCGAACGAATTCTTAGATCTCACTCCCTTGTCACTGTCTTCTCGTTCTAAAACCAAAGTTCTTTTTCTTCCCAAAAAGTGTATTTCATACTCTCTCTCTCTCTCAAACATCCCCCCTCCCCTCTTGGGGTGGATGGTGTGCGCGCTATGGACTTACTCTCTTTCTCTCTCCCATCCCTTTTTCTGAGTCTTTCTTCCTCTCCTAACGTTGGGTGGTGTTGGGTGGTACGCTTTTCAACGGACAATTTGGAATTTATCTCTTAGTCTTTGTCTCCCTAGAGACCAATTATTCCCTCTCTCTCTGTCTTCCAAGTGTTGACACCTCTGATAAGATTTTGCCAAAACTTTTGGCAGCGTGTGCTCAATGTATCCCATTGTTGTGGCGATAATTGCCAATCTCAGACTTCCCGGCGCCCCCAGCGATTAAGGCCCGGACGGTCGAAAATATGTACTAGTTCCCAGATCTCCACTTGTTTCTACGTAGAGCCTGATCTCCCCGATGCATTCCAGTGCACCCTAGGGTGCAGACTCCGTCGCTGAAACCACTGTTTCACATCCGTCCCCCTTTATTTTGTGTCAATTTGGTCGCAATTTGACATCTCCCAGACTGTCACCCTTCCCCCACACACAGAGAGAACAACAGGTAATACAATCAAAACAATAATAATCAAAAATTAAAAAAAAACTGTAGCTAAAAAATGGAACAAAAAGTTTTCTTTTTCTGTTTTCTTTTGGTCTGTCCTTCTTTTTCTCTTTCCAGTCTATTAAAACATCAGGACTACGTATGTATGTGCGTATGCATTTTGTGGTTTCTGTGTTGGGAGGTGGGTAGGTGACAAAAGGAATTATTATACATGCAATTAAAAGTTTGTTAATACAAATTGGAGCTCGCAACGCCCCTTACAAATTACGTCACCATCACCTTCTCCTCGGAATTGATCTCTACTTCTTTACTGGTCATCCACCTGGATTTCCGACAGGGGCAGTGATTCCTGCTCCCGCTCGCGATCTGAGTGAAGTGTACTCAAGGGTAACCCTCCCTCGCTCATGCACTCGGCCGTCGGTGTGCTCGCGCCGTCCAATATCTCCCTATGTCTTTCTCGCGCCCTTTGTCTTTTCTGCAAAGGCTAACGCTATTATTTATGTGCACAATTCTCACTAACATCGACCAAGCCCTATCATGCCCGTGTCTAGTCCTACCTTTTAACGTGAATTTTCCCTTCCTGACGGGGTTAATCGAACCCTCCAATCTTCTTAAAGCTAATAGCTTGTTACCTTCTGGTTATGCAACGCATTTTCACACATTATAATACTTTCATAACTGTTCGATGGGGTCGACCGGTAATCTCAAACGATTTGGTAATTTGGCCTTAATCTGCCGAGATGATTATATTCGGCGACAAGTGTCTTAGCGATTGCATATCCAACTGTGCACCTGTGCACTCACTCGTCAGTATCAACAACTGAAATTCTCTTGGTACGGACCTGTCTGGTTCGCATACCGTCACTATCATTGCGTCGGCCACCTCGGCCGGATTCTCTTCTGTTCCCTTCTCTGGGAAAACAATTCTCTCAGACTAACACCTTCTTGGCTCACTTCGGCCCGGTGACATTCGATATCGATGCGCCTTCTCTGGCTGCATGCGACAGTAACCCTTTTGGTTCTTCCCTATAACTTCCAATTTCTTCATAATCATTCTCTCATCGCTTCCCGACACTGTCCCTAATTACTCATCGAGTGCCTCTCCCAGCAACGGGGGGCCACTGATTTCTTCTGCTTCGTCTGTATCAACACTATCTATCTTAGATAGGATCTCATATCCTTCTCTTCGCTTATCATTACTTCTGTGCCCTTTCGTAAGGCGCACCACAATCTGTCATATTCACGGTGGTTCGAACATCTGTCGATTACTTCAACCTTCTTTTGCTTTTACAACTCACTATATATCTGCCTGGTCGTTCGGCAACAGCCCATCCAGCTGCAGGTATATTACTACTTGTGATCGATCATTTGGATCTAACCACGACGACCCTCCATCGGTCCCAGTTATGCATCTCTTTCTATCCTTATATGTCCGTTTATCTCGGGGGGGGGGGGGGCATCCAAGACAACTGTCCGCGCCACCAGCACCGCACACGCATGGGGGCCCTCCCTGCGCGCGGTGGAGCCAACGAATGCGACACAGCACAACCTCGGCCTCTCCCCCAGGTCCTTGACTATCTTTGGGTTGGCTTTCCTACTATTCTGCGGTGGGGCGTTCTGCTCCCCTCTACCGTAACTTCATAGGTAATTCCTCTACCTTTTTGGCTAACCGATTTTCTCTCAGTCTCTTCTGGAGCTGGGTAGGGGGGTATTTTGCCGCTCTCTTCCCACTCGCTGGACTCGTCAACCGACCTAGCAGTCGCGTTTAATTCGATCTCTCTCTACGGGGGGGTTCATTGCTTCTTGCGGTTTCTCATAAACCGGCAAACAAAACCCAAGCCAGTCTTCTTCTCATTTAAATCCGCTATCTTTCACTAAACTTATCATTCTGGGGGCCACCCTACTTTTTATACTCTGTGGGGTGGCCTCTGGGCGCTTCCCTGGTTCTTTACCCTAGCGTCAGGTGGCACACTAAGGTTCGGAATCCTAATTCCTCACCTCCGATCTATGCTGCTGTGCACCACCGACTCTCATGTCCGAACCGACCACACCTAGTGCAGTTCGGTCTAACCGAGCCGCGTGGGCGCCCATAATTTGTGGGACACTCTGCTGCTCTATGCCCCTCACCCCTGCAGGTCCAGCGGACTGATACCTGCTTGGCCGGTGCGGGCCTATCGTACTCATTTTGAAGGTCCCATGCCTTCCTTCTAGGATCGGAGTCTGCCTCCCGATCCTCTCCGCCCCCTCTCTCCATTCGGGGCTCCGGACTCGCCCTGCCCCCCACCGTTTTCCTTCTCCCAGGCCTTTCCTCGCCATTGCCTCTATCTACACGTTCCCCTAGTCTTATACTGTCTCTCGCTAATCTCTGGGCCTCCGCTAGTGTGAGCGGGTGACCCCTCAGTACCTCCCTCTGGGTCTCTCTAGCACCTAACCCGTCTACGAGGGCATCCACCAGGATTGCCTAGATGGGACCCGTATTTCGGATCGCCCCATCCGGGAAGGCCTGAACCGCCAATCCCTGGATTCGTTCGACTAACTCGTCGAGTCCCTCGCCGTTGTTTAACCTTAGCCGGGTCAACTTGCGTATGGCCTCAATCGCGGTTCGCTTGCTGGCGTATTGCCTCACTAGCTGCTCGCGGAGCTCCGTCCAAGTGATCCCCGGGTTCTCTACATACCTCCCCTCAATGAATCTCGACACTGGGCCCCTCGCTCCCTCTAGAGCGAGCAGCACCATCTCGTGATTTTCTAAGCCGTAAATAAAACTTTTCTTTTCGATTACCGCCAACCATTCTCTTAGATCGGCAGAATGGCCTCTGAAGGAAGGCACGCGTATTCCTCCAATCGGTCTCTCTAGTTTTCTGATCTCATCTCCCCCCATATCTGTCATACTATTTACTAGGTCCTCCTCCGAACCCATTCCCCTTGTGTTCTAGCTTACCACCCCAACAACAGAACTACCCAAACCGCGTGCAAAGTTTGGACAACAATCGACACACCGACAACCGAGCAAACGAACAAGAGAAATCAACGAGTCACTTACCCCTCTCCTCTGCTGCCCCTGTGGTCTTTCATCTCTGGGTTGGTTGTTTATTATTTTTCGAGTCAGTCTGGGCCTTTCAATCAATTGACTAAAAGTTCGCGGTCCCAGACCGATCTCAAAGTCTAAAAAACGTTTTTTCTTTCAGTCTATCTCTTTTTCTATCTTTCTCTTTTTTTTTCAAACACGGGTGTACATGCCCGCCAAACTGTTTCTCTCTTTTCTTTTCCTTTTTCTATCTTTTTTTTTTCAAACACGGGTGTCGATGTCCGTCAAACTGTTTCTCTCTTTTCTTTTCCTTCCTCCTTTTCTATTCTCCTTTTCAACCACGGGCGTACATGCCCGCCAAACTGTTTCTCTCTTTTCTTTTCCTATTCTCTTTTTCAAACACGGGTGTACATGCCCGCCAAACTTTAAAGTATTCTCTGCCGGTAAAAAAAAAAATCGTCCGTTGTGCCGTGGGTTTTTTTTTTTTTTGTTTGTCTATTTTTTTTTTCAAGGTGTTCTGCCGGTAAAAAAAAATTGTTTTCTTTGTGGCCGTGGTTGGCTCTGTTCTTTTTTCCCCGAGGTTACCAGGCACTCCTCACAGTACCATGATCCTGGGTCGCGGCACCATTTATAACGGGGACCCCAAGCCTCTTACTCTTCTTCCTTCGTGGGTATCGTAGTCGGCCACTCGCGCACAGGTGTTCGATATCCCGGTCGCGGCGCCACTATGAACACGGTCGCGGGTGTTCCTCGGCGCTCCACAATCCTTCCAGACCGGGAACACCTTCCTTGGCCAGTGATCGTCAGTAGCGGCTGTAAAAAGAAAGATGGCTCGAATCTCCTCTAATCGGGATGTTTGCATCGCTGGTCCGCTGCGGAATCAATGTCGCGCGAACAGTACAAATCGACAACAGAATAACTCGACAAACGGCTAGGTCTTTTCATAACAATAATTATTTAACAAAAATGAACGGTGGGTTTTTAACTTTAACCCAAAGTCTGTTTTGCGATAATGGCTTGTTTACTAACTATCCCGTCTTCCTTCTCTCTGTGTGCGTGTGTGAATCTCTACGATTTCCCAGTGTTAAACAGCTGGACTTAATCTATGTCTGGAGAACCGTGTGTGTGTGAAACTCCCTTTTCAAAGCCTTAATTAAGTTGTGACTTGTCTACTGAACGGTGGGGGGGGGATTGCTACGGGCCATTCCATGCCAGGCGAGAACGATTGTTCGCGCAACGCCTCGCCTGGCCGTCTGTTCCGAACGAATTCTTAGATCTCACTCCCTTGTCACTGTCTTCTCGTTCTAAAACCAAAGTTCTTTTTCTTCCCAAAAAGTGTATTTCATACTCTCTCTCTCTCTCTCAAACATCCCCCCTCCCCTCTTGGGGTGGATGGTGTGCGCGCTATGGACTTACTCTCTTTCTCTCTCCCATCCCTTTTTCTGAGTCTTTCTTCCTCTCCTAACGTTGGGTGGTGTTGGGTGGTACGCTTTTCAACGGACAATTTGGAATTTATCTCTTAGTCTTTGTCTCCCTAGAGACCAATTATTCCCTCTCTCTCTGTCTTCCAAGTGTTGACACCTCTGATAAGATTTTGCCAAAACTTTTGGCAGCGTGTGCTCAATGTATCCCATTGTTGTGGCGATAATTGCCAATGACACCCTAAGAGCCAATCTCAGACTTCCCGGCGCCCCCAGCGATTAAGGCCCGGACGGTCGAAAATATGTACTAGTTCCCAGATCTCCACTTGTTTCTACGTAGAGCCTGATCTCCCCGATGCATTCCAGTGCACCCTAGGGTGCAGACTCCGTCGCTGAAACCACTGTTTCACAAATATACGAGATAGAGCAATTATAAAAATAGATGAAAGAAGAGGGATAAACATGTACAAATGTCCAGATTGGCTTAAGGAAAGAATAATAAACATAATTTCATTACAGAATATACCTTGCATTGAACAATCGAAGTTTGAAATAAATCTGGACATTCGTACATGTTTATCACTCTTATTTCTTCTATCTTTATATATATATATATATATATATCTGTTAGTGGGTGTTTTCAAATTAATATATATACAAAATTACTATATATTACAAAATATTATGTATAAACCGTTTTAATGTTAATATAGTTAGGATAGGTGGAAAAAACTTTCACATTTATTCATTTAGATGATATTAAAAAATATACGTTATGGCAAATTTCAGTGTCCACGTGAAATGCTGAAGTAAAAATTTAGTGGGAAAATATAGTCGCCATCTTTATAAACAAAGAGAAATGTGCTAGCTAAGAAAGACCGATAACTTCCTTTCATAATTTTCTATTTTAAAATATGTTTATAACCCTGAGTTATCGTTCTTCCTTAGCTAGCCTCTTTCTCCACTTGTTTAGATGGCAACTATATTTTTCCGACCTAATTGTCATTTCGGCATTTCACGTGTACGATAAAACTTGACATAACTTAGGGTTGTTTTGCTTTTTAGTAAAATATTGTTTAAGTATAACAATATTTATAAATGATTATGAGTAATGTCGAAATCTATTTAACTCTAAATAATTTACGTGACTGAAATAGGAATTAACCATAAATAAAAGAAGTATTTGAGAGAATAGTCTGAGAACAACAACTCCTTTTCCGTCATGTAAACTGAACGAAAATAAAATAAGATGTGTTTATCAAGAAAGTCTGTTTTTATTTATTTATTTTATCGGTGGGTGGTGAGAAATGTTGATAACAGGATTTATTAAGTAAAAGAACCTTACAATTTAAACAAAAAATTCAATGTATTTTAAGTGAAAGACGTTTGTGTTTCAGACGATGTATATTCATAATTATTTTTATCTCGTTAATAAAAACGTGTGTTTAAAAACAATAAATTTTAAAAAATTGGCGTCGCTAGAGAAAAAGAAGGGAGGAGAGGGGGTGATGAAGTGAGAGTGAGAACGATGCCGAATTTTTCTTTTTTATTGTTTTTAAAACAGCCCACCTCTCACACACGGATAGACAGTAAGAGAGCAGTCACCTCCCCTCTCTGTGAACTCTTTTCTCCTCATCGGTATATCTTTCTAGCTAGCTAAGACGTATTAGTTTTCTTTAAATTATCTCCCTTGATAATGATTATTGGTGCTTATGCTGATTAGCGGCTCTATGAAAAAATTATTTTTATATAAAAACAATAATATATACTTATTAAGCATTATATGCTTACTCACTGTACGAAAAAGTAGAAAAAATTATCCACTAGAACTTTAATTACAAGTATTTTTCCATTCTGCGTATCATAACAGCGATTCGTTCACTAAGCCTCCATCTTGTTTTTTAAGAAGATTTCAATTATCTGCCCTTCTTACGAAAGAAGATGGAGGCTTAGTGAACGAATCGCTGTTATGATACGCAGAATGGAAAAATACTTGTAATTAAAGTTCTGGTGGATAATTTTTTCTACTTTTTCGTACAGTGAGTAAGAATATAATGCTTAATAAGTATATATTATTGTTTTTATATAAAAATATTTTTTCATATGGCCGCTAATCAGCATAAGCACCTGATTATTTTAAGAAAGGTTTTTTGGAATTCTTTTTTTCATTGAATTATTTTAATTAATTACTGTTAATATCGACGAAACTATTGCAGATATATAAGAAAAAATAACACAATAAAATATAAAATGAATAACAGTAAACATTTATTTATAATAGACTGTTTTAAAAACAATTATGCAAATTAGACGGATATATGAATGTCTAGAGGTCTCTCATTCGTACGATATATACCGTATTTCAAATCATAGTCTTGTATTTTTGATTTAAATAACAGTAACCTAAGATGAATGAAAAAAACGTATGCATTTATTCATTTAAATGAAAAATCACTTAGTAACCAAATATGATGCAAGAAGATTTTTTTTCTTCAAATAAATGAAAACAATATTATAAATCAAATATTTTCGCCTTAACTGATATATATATATATATATATATATATATATATATATATATATATATATATATATATATTTAAATATTTTCTTTGTCGTACAAAACTTTAAAATAGCATTGAAGAGACAATATTTATTATTCATAATGAATTTAAGAAATTAAAAAGATGAAAGGGCAGCTGACCGGTTTCGTACCTCGCTCAACAGAGCCAAATATCGAGGTAATGTATACATTACCTCGTATACGTATACATTACCTCGATATTTGGCTCTGTTGAGCGAGGTACGAAACCGGTCAGCTGCCCTTTCATCTTTTTAATTTCTTAAATTCATTATGAATAATAAATATTGTCTCTTCAATGCTATATATATATATATATATTTTTTCATTGTCAAGATATAACAACGTCATGCCGTAGACATCCGACTTCTCTCAATGTTATTGGAAACTGTTTTTAAATGTCTTGATCTTTTTAGAGAAACGATTGCATTCTACATTAGAAGCATTGGTTAATGAAAATATGAGAAATTACTTAGAAACCAAATACGATACAAGAAGATTTTTTTTTTAAATTTCTTGCAACGTTTCTTTTCTGTTGTTCTTTCTTCTTTTATGGGGAAGATCCTCCCAGGTTAGTCCTCCTCTATTTTGGAGCGGGTATTGTAGTATGTTTTAGTGTAATGGTAAGATCCTACCAGGCATTACCTCCTCCTTTGAGGGTCAATGTATGTAGTTCGTTCATCATGACATCCTCTCAGCCTCGTAAAATGTGTGACCGGAGGGAGCATGTATCTGCTACTATATATATAATCTTACATACATTTTTGTTATTTTGTATTTTTAGTCTTCAGTGGAATGTCTTGAAACCTTGAATCTGGGTCACAATAGCATCACCAATGAAGGTATTCATTATTTAAAAGAAGGTCTATTAAAGAACAAATCTCTCATCAGACTTGGTTTACAAGGAACAAAAGTTTTATGCGAAGGTAAGTTTATGCATATATATATATAATAATAATAATCCAGGTAAAAACATCCACAGGGTAGAAATCCAAAGAATTTCAACCGGGTTTATAAAAAGTGCTCAATATCAAATAGAGCTTTTATATATGATTATTTTTATTTACACAGACATGTACAAAATCTGCAACACTGGCATGTCGATGTTATCAATCAACAGCTATTATAAAGTGAGATCTCATCAGGCAGAGTGAGAATCCGATCTTAACCTTAGATCATATTTGGAAAATATGATCTAAAGTTAAAATCGGATTCTCACTCTGCCTGATGAGATCTCACTTTATAATAGCTGTTGATTGATAACATCGACATGCCAGTGTTGCAGATTTTGTACATGTCTGTGTAAATAAAAATAATCATATATATATATATATATATATATATATATATATATATTTAGTTAAGAATCAAAATATGCTCTGAATTACTTGTTTTTTTGTAGTTTTAATCTTTTTTTCATCATTTATGTTTTCGTAATTCTTTAGAATGGAAATGGCATAATTTTGTTTCGATTTACAAAAACAAAAACTTTGATAACTGAGTTTGCTTGCAATTTGATCACTTGTGACAATATCAGAACCAGAAATTCTGCTGGATAAGTTAATGGCGACTTCTTGTATAACTTAAAGATTGCGAGTAATGCAGAACAGGCAGGTCTTCAATTATTGACTCCTCCAATTTTTTCCCCTATTAAACTGTTCAGGCCGGCTTAAACTTCTCTATATGCTTCCAGGTTTACCTGGCTTCATACTTTTCTGAAAAGATCTTCAATATCCTTTTCAATGACCGTGGCTGGCCACAGGCAAAACTGCTTGCGAAACATGGAGCAACATTAAATGTGGCACACATTTTCTTTCACTCTCAGCAGGTCAAGCTTTGATCCAAGAGATTCTCATACGGTTTGATCCAAGAGATTCTCATACGGTTTGATCCAAGAGATTCTCATACGGTTTGATCCAAGAGATTCTCATACAGTTTGATCCAAGAGATTCTCATACGGTTTGATCCAAGAGATTCTCATACGGGTTGATCCAAGAGATTCTCATACGGTTTGATCCAAGAGATTCTCATACGGTTTGATCCAAGAGATTCTCATACGGTTTGATCCAAGAGATTCTCATACGGTTTGATCCAAGAGATTCTCATACGGTTTGATCCAAGAGATTCTCATACGGTTTGATCCAAGAGATTCTCATACGGTTTGATCCAAGAGATTCTCATACGGTTTGATCCAAGAGATTCTCATACGGTTTGATCCAAGAGATTCTCATACGGTTTGATCCAAGAGATTCTCATACGGTTTGATCCAAGAGATTCTCATACGGTTTGATCCAAGAGATTCTCATACGGTTTGATCCAAGAGATTCTCATACGGTTTGATCCAAGAGATTCTCATACGGTTTGATCCAAGAGATTCTCATACGGTTTGATTCCATATTTTTATTTTTATTTTTTAAGGAATTTCTGAACAAATAAACACTTTCTTTTTCTTTTTTTCCACAGAAAAATTCAAAATTTTTTTTTTACATTTGAATCTCTGCATTATGAATTACTTTTCATTTCAATTTAAGAAGAAACTCATCTGTTGCCATTCGGTCAAATCTTCATGAACGAATGTGACTTTACAAAGAAATCAACCTTATTTATAATTGTTTTTCCAATATCTTATCCAAATGAGTAACTTATGCTAACTGTAATAATTTTGAACGTGGGGTAATTTGATTTTTTTTTTTTTAATTCTATCATATCTATTTATATTTTCAAATTCTTTTTCAAAACTTGTTTTAGTGAAATTATTTGTTTGTTTTCTTTTTTTTTGTTTCACTTTTTATTTTAGCAGGTGAATCTTTTTTTTTTTTTTTTAAACATAGTTTACCCCAAACAAGGCAAGTTTCCACTGTAGACATAAGGGGCTACTGAGAATTAGGGTAAAAGTTTTTGGGGTCATCCTAAATTGGGAGATGTGCAGCGAGATGTCTGTTCACATTAGTTTCAAATTTCTGCATGTCAGTACAGTTGGGGAAACAGGGAGCAGGGTGGAAGTTCCAAAGGCTGGCAGCTCGAGGAAAGAAGCTATTGGAGTAGAAGGCTCTCCGGAGTGAATGGATGGGATTTAGCTGATTGTCGCATAGGTCGAATGTATTTACGTCGAGGGAGACCAGAGCAGCAAGTTCATCGGAGCACATTTCATTGAAGTACTTGTAAAACAAGCACAAGGATGCACCATTGCGGCGATGGGACAGTGGCTGGAACTTGGTGGGACCTATTAGATTAGCGACTCTTTTTTGGACCTTGTCTAAGAGGGAGAGACTAGTGGATGGTGCACCAGCCCAGATGTGACAACAATACTCCATGCATGAACGGATGGTGGCTTTGTAGAGATATAGGATACTGTCGGGTGTGAGAAGTTTTCTAGTACAGTAGAGGGAGCTGTTTCCTGTGAATGTTAAGCCGAGGAGTTTGAATGATGAACTCTCAGGTAAGGTGTTATTTGCCATGACAATCGATGGTTGAAGCGGTGTCTTGTAGTTGTTGAAGGAAAGGAGATTTGTCTTAGCAGCATTAAATGTTACCATCCATTTATGACCCCAGTCCACTACAGACTGGAGGTCACTTTTTAAGGATTCAGCCATTGCCTTGGATATGTGCGCATCCATTTTGCCGACTTGACGAGGGTTGGGCATGGTGTTATCAACAAATATACCTCTCTCAGACACAATGTCACTAGGGACGTCGTTTATGAAAATCAGGAACAATAAAGGTCCAAGGATCGATGCCTGGGGACACCAGCATTTATATTATGTTGTTTGGATGAACGGCCATCGAGGACAACCTGGATCTTTCTGTTGAATATGAAGGATCTAATTATATTAAAATATATGAATTAATTTTTATGAGAAGCCCGTCATGCCAGACCTTGTCAAAGACTCTGGATATATCAAGTGCTACCACCCTACCTGCCTTGTCTAGTGTATGCTATATGCATTCGGAGATGACCGTTAGGATATCTGCAGTAGACCATTCTTGTCTAAATCCATACTGATGGTCAAAAAGAAGTTTAGCATTAACGAGGTGATGGATTTTAGCGAAGAGCGGGAGTAAACTGGAGCGATAATTCTGAGGGTCAGTTCTATCTTCAGAATTCTTGAAGACTGATACCACAGAGGCAATTTTCCAGCTATCAGGGAAGCAAGATTCAGGAAGGCATTTGTTGTAGAGTTTGGAGAGGACAGGGGCTAGTTCAGCCGAGCATTTTTTATTACTATTACTGGCCCACATGCTTTGGAGGTGTCAAGGTTTTTTATGATGTCTCAGATATGAGATGGGGGTGATGGCCAGGTCATCCAGTATGGCTTCAGTCTGCAATGAGAAATTTGGTGGGAGGGGGGAGTGGTTTGCAGAGTCTAAAATGGAGTTTCATGCGAAAAGCTGGGCAAGTAGTTCAGCCTTGTCAGTTGGCGTTTCGAAGTCAGACTGTCGATTCGTTAATAGCAACTTCTCTTTTTCGTTAACAGATCAAAAGATTCAGTAGTTTTTGCTTTTTCAGTAACACCTGAGGCTATTAATGTCTTTTTATAGAGAAATTGTATGAATTAATTTAACTTAAATTTTTTCTGTCTTCATTGTGACATTAAATATATCACCTAAAGGTGTTTAACGTTTACTTGATTGCTAATATACTTGATCTTTTGAAAGAAGTTTGAAAATATTTAAGTAATTTGTCAAACTGTTTGGGAATCTTCCTCAAAATATGCATGAAGAAAAAAAAATGGCTATTTCGTTCAATACAAAATAATAGAAATTTTTTTTTTTAAACGTTACTTTTTATTTCAAGCTTAATTTAAATTGATTTCTTTTGCAAATTTTGTTTAGGATAAAAAAAAGTGCAAAATTTTACTGCAATTTCAGGTGCTGTTGCATTAGCGGAGTACATAGCAGACAGTTCGCGCTTATTGCGAATTGATCTTCGTGAAAATGATATTCGCACAGCAGGTCTGATGGCTCTCTCACTTGCACTCAAAGTTAACGAATCTTTAGTGCGATTGGAATTAGACAGAAACACTAAGAAAGAAGTGGTAAGTTGATTTCATTTACGATAAATTTTTTTAAAAACATTCAACATTTCTCACATTTTCTGTTGTTTTTAGTTATGACACAAGGAGTTTTGGTGCTTGTCCAGTGTAAAGGCCGTACGAAAAAATTATTTATTCATGAAAACAATATTATGTACTTACTCAGTGGTATTTTATTGTTCAATGTTGAAAAAAGTAAAAAAAATTATCCACTAGAACTTTAATTACAAGTATTTTCCCATTTTTCGTATCGTAGCAATTGCTTCGATGAGTATGCCTCCATCTTGTTCTGTTGAACATAATTCAAGGGCAGATAATTTGCAAGGGCAGATAATCACACAATTTTTGTGGCATCAAAAATTCAAAGTGGATAATTTTTTCTACTTTTTTCAACATTGAACAATAAAATACCACTGAGTAAGTAAATTATATTGTTTTCATAAATAAATAATTTTTTCGTACGGCCTTTGCACTGGACAAGCACCGGAGTTTTTACTTCTTTCAACTTTGTTCATTTAATAAAAATAATTAGTTAAAATTCAATTGTGTCATGTGAAAACTGTCATATCAATTTTAAAAAGTCTATTTTGTCAGAAATTATAATTTTTGTTTATTAATCTAAACATTAAAGAGGACAAAAACCATATTTTTAAGAAGTAAAAATGAATTGAAAACACAAAATATTCATGAACTTTGATAAAATTACTGTGAACAGAAAACGATGTTTGCGAATTCTTATCGAACACTTCCTGTCAGCTTTCACATACGTTCATAAAAAATACTTGCTTTTCACTCTTAAATATAAACAAAATATTTTCCCAACAAGTCGGCATTTAAAGGTGAATATTTTATAACAATATAAAACGGTCCGTCCCTTGATCCATCTATAAAAAAGGTTTGTCTTTTATCAAAATAATGTTGGAGTAAAAATTGCATGACAGTTCACAAATTTCATACAAGGAAAATGAAGACGTCTGAAATGTTGTTCAAAATTGATATTGACGATGATAATCGTGATAGATGCATGTCATTTACGTGATGGACAGTCACAACCGATGCTCCTTCATAGACTCTGTTATGAGTGTGAAACAGTTCTGTGAACGATTACATTTCAAGTTTGAAACAGTTCTGTGAACGATTGCATTTAAAGTTTGTAACAGTTCTGTGAACGATTGCATTTCAAGTTTGCAACAGTTCTGTGATCGATTACGTTTCAAGTTTGAAACAGTTCTGTAAAACGATTACATTTCAAGTTTGAAACAGTTCTGTAAAACGATTGCATTTCAAGTTTGAAACAGTTCTGTAAAACGATTGCATTTCAAGTTTGAAACAGTTCTGTAAAACGATTGCATTTCAAGTTTGAAACAGTTCTGTGAACAGTTACATTTCAAGTTTGAAACAGTTCTGTAGAACGATTACATTTCACGTTTGAAACAGTTCTGTAGAACGATTACATTTCACGTTTGAAACAGTTCTGTAGAACGATTACATTTCACGTTTGAAACAGTTCTGTGAACGATTACGTTTCACGTTTGAAACAGTTCTGTAGAACGATTACGTTTCACGTTTGAAACAGTTCTGCAGAACGATTACGTTCCACGTTTGAAACAGTTCCGTAGAACGATTACGTTCCACGTTTGAAACAGTTCTGTAGAACGATTACGTTTCACGTTTGAAACAGTTCTGTAGAACGATTACGTTTCACGTTTGAAACAGTTCTGTAGAACGATTACGTTTCACGTTTGAAACAGTTCTGTAGAACGATTACGTTTCACGTTTGAAACAGTTCTGTAGAACGATTATATTCGTCATAAAGCACTATTTCAAACACTATGTAGCCAAATTCATTCCTTTAGGGAACAAAAAGCCGATAAACTTCCTGCATTTATGTGAGAATAATTGTATACATTTTTTAATAATGAAACGTTTTTAATTGCTCTATATTCTCTTGAGGACATTTAGTATTTTTTTGGTTATTCAGACTACATTTCTCATCACAACGTTTCGGCCGCTGTAACCTCCGGCCTTCTTCAGATGTATCTCTTCGAACTCTGGAATATTTCTGTCAAACTGCTCCGTGGCGCAGTGGATATAGTACTAAGTTAAATTTAGTCATCTGAAGGTTGATGGTTCAATTCTCGGTGCGGGCGATACAAAGAATTGCGAATTACTGAAGAGTTCTCCCAGTCATGGCTGACGGAACAAGAGCATGCTACCTCCGTGGATTAAATAAAGCGTTCCGTTCAAAATTCCATCCAGATTCCCTGGTTTGACAAATATTCCTGAGTTCTAAGAGATACACTTGAAGAAGGCCGGAGATTACAGCGGCCGAAACATTGTGATGATAACACTCAAGATGAGAAATGTAGTCCGAATAACCAAAAGTATACAAATTAGCAATCCTCATCTCAAAAATATAAAAAAATATAGTATTTTTGTTAATATTAACTTCCTAAGGTATAAAAAAAAATAATGTATATATTATCTAAAAATCGTACTTTGTGGTGCCTTTTTCCTTGATTTAAAAAACAGTCTATTAACATACATTCAATGAACGGTATGTTCTCCGATCGCTTTATCACATCGCAGGGGAAATATGCGATGCGAATGGAATACACAATGATTCCGTTTATAAAAAAAATAAATAAAAATGTTTTTTCTCAAGTTCGAATATTTACGAAAATGACAACAACATGTGGGAATAACAAACACAACGAATTTCTAAATGCATATAAAATTTATTGAAATAACCAATGAATTCTTGTCATAGAGTAAACAGGACTTAAATAGGAACAGGAAAATAAAAATAAAATAAATGGTTTGCAGCATTTGTATGTTTTTCGCAATAAAACAAATGTCACTTATCTGAATGGGAAAGCGCTTTTTTTATTTTGCATTAACTTCTTTTTTTGTTTGTTTTTGTTTTAAGATTGTTTCGATTCATCGCAGGAATGTCATTTATGCTTTTATGTTGATTTTGTAATTTCAAATTCTCTCATAGTAAAATCTTTTGATTTTGAGGGTTTATTCCGCTGAGTCACTCTATCCGGAATATTCACCGTTTATCGTTTGATGTCATCGGCTTCACATGTGTTTCTTTCATATCTTCGACTTCGGCTTTGTGCATATGTCGCCAAGATCCAACTGGTTCGACATGTATTTTCATATCGTTGCTTTATTGCTTTCAACGATCATGCTCTTAAGCCTTTTGGGAAAAGCGATTAATTTTTACACCTTTCTTGGTGGAGACCTTTTAGGAACTGAAGACTTTTCGTTTTTCTCCTGATTTTGGCATCTTGATTTATTTGTTATTTTTTTCTTTCTGTCCATCTCTGCTGTTTTTTCCGTAATCATGCGTATGTGTTTATCGCGGTTAAGTAGCTGCTGCTGATTATATGGAATGGGCATGATGAATTAAAGTAGGATCAACGAGTTCCTTTGTGTCTGTGTGTTCGCTCTTATTTTGTTTTGTTTTTGAACTACTGGCGTTTCTTTTTTCTTTTTTTACGATTTGTTTATTATTATTATTTTTTAAGTGCGCTCATATGTCACAGGGGGTTAGGGTATTGAGATGATTTTAATGCTGTCTTTGGTGATGGATGGCAGCTGTCCCCATCTTCAGCTGTATTCATACGAGTTAAGACACTCTGGTTTTACATACACGTATCTCTTTATTATAAACTTTCTCATTCTAACACACACAACTTCAACAACTGTTATTAATTTTAACTTTAATTTCCCATATTCGTAATATGTTATTGTCATTAGAGAAAAAAAATGTTTCATTTCCCATGTTATTGTCATTAGAGAAAAAAGTGTTTAATTTCCCATGTTATTGTCATTAGAGAAAAAAATGTTTCTTGGCAATAACGGTTTACAGAAGAAAGATTGTGGCAGACTTATGTGATTGTGGTAGACTAATGTGAACTTCTGATCAGTTAAAATATGTTGCAATGAAAAGTTTTTATCTGATTTCATTTAAACTGTTTTTCTTTATTTCATTTAAACTATTTTTTTATTTTTTTTGTTTTTTTCTTTCTTTAAGGCGGTTAAAGATTATGCTGACCAACAACGTCGTTTGCTGCAAGATATCAACAATTATCTTGAGCGTAATCATAATTTGGCAATCAAACGGGAAAAGGAAGAGAGAGAAAGAGAGAAACATAAAGCCGAAGAAGCAGCGAAAAAGAAGGAGGCGGAGACAGAGGAGGGGGAGGAGGTTGCTAAAGAACAAATAGAGAATTTGGAGTCTGTCTACATTCCGACTTGCACCAAAATCCGCCGGCCAACATTACTCTTCCCCGGAGACCCTTCACCGCAGCATACACTTGACTCCCCTGCTTTCATTCCTGACGATGAAATCATTAATAAACTCAACTCTCAGTTCTCTCCCGCTTCACCCATGTCTATAACCACTCCCCCTCCGCCAGGCGAGTTCTTACTCAGTCCTCAATATTGTGAAAACACAAAAGCTAAAAAGATATTCACTGTCACTAAAGTTGGCGACGTAGCCTTTCAACGTTCCCCAACTTCAGGTAGCCTACCGACGTCATCTCCGGGGATGATGCCATCTGCATCTTCTATGGACCAAATCATGTTGAGCTTTGGAGGTGACCAAGCATCTTCTGCAACACTGTATTCAAGTCCGCTAAGTGGACCTTCCAAAATTCGAAAAGAAATTGCTGCTGAAACTGTTTGTGGACTGTTTGGAATTTTGAGTGAAAGTGAAGCGACTGACGCGCGCCAGATGTTGGATGCGAGATGCACGATGCCGGATTATAAGTTCCAAAATAATAAGAACGATGATAAGAATATCGATGAGACTAAAAGTGTGAATGAAAATCCAAAACCTTGTCCGCAGTCGGATAGTAGTAGTAGTGTAAATAAAGAACACTTGCAATCTGAAAAAGCAATCAATAAAGACCCTACTCTTGAGCAGGAAACGTCTTTGCCAACTGAGCAAGAGGCTAGTAATATTTGTAAGCAACCAATTCCATGCCTTTCTAATGACACTTCGCAAGCTCATAACAGCCGCGATAACACGAAAAGCGTTCAGTCTACAGTTGATGCATCGGTCACTGAAAATGTTATCTGTCCGGCTGCCCGAAACAATACGTTTATTGACTGTATAGATACCAGAAATGTTGACGATTGTACAAAAGATGGCGATAATGACCCAATCAAAAAAAGCAGTGAAATTAGTACGGCGAGTGAAGATGTCTATTTGCCTGCAGAGTCGCTCGCTACACAATGTGATAAAAAGCATAATTATGATGAACCAGGTGCAACTGGTAAGTTGTTTAGTTTTTATATTTACAACTAATGAACTCTTTGCGTTTCAACGACTAAAAATATTTTTTTCGTCTTCGTGTTTCATACACTTTATCACTTAACCCTAACCGTAACCCTAACCCTGCTCACTCACGATGTCTGTATAGATATAAATGTATATTTTGGCAACAAATGATTATTCGGTACTGTTATAGATGACGCGCCTGACTTCCGTGACTTCGCGTCGACAACGATCGGACATGTCGCGGAAGCGCCCGAGCGCTGACGGAAAAATATTTTTTTTTTTCTTTCTTTTATCTTAGAAAAATATTGACAAAATTTTATCCCCCCCCCCCCCCTCCCCAAAAAAAAACATTTTCACAAAAGAAAAAAACTGATTTTAATCTATGTATTTTTTCTTTGAATTTATTTGTCTTATATTATCGTCTGCCAGCCTTCCCGCTAGAGCTTGGCAGTTTGAATGCAGGGCTTGGCTATCGCTAAGAAAGGGAGCCCTTACCGTAACTCCTAACCCATTTTTCTTTCTTTCTTTGTTTTATGTTAGCAAGAAGAAGAAAAAGAAAAACAGCAAAACAAATGAAAAAGAAAACATTGACAAAATCCCCCCCCCCCCCAAAAAAAAATTTTCTTTCTACACATTTGATTGAAAATGGTTCATTCGACCCCCACCCTACAGTTTGTTCGATTTTTATCTTTTTATCTATGTAGTTTTTCTTTGAATTTATTCGCCTGCAAGCCTTCCATTAACGCTTGGCGTTTTTGTCTCAGCAATTCTCGGGCGCTTCTGCGACTTGCCCGATCGTTGTCGACGCGAAGTCATAGAAATCAGGCACGTCATCTATAACATCACCCGATATTCTTTATTCATTAACCCTAAATCTGTACAACAGATCATTATTCAGACAGATAAGTTGATTCAAAACTACAGAGTTTTCTTTTCTTTTTTATCATGTTAAAATATTTTCTCGATTCTGGCAGCAATCTTCCGAATATCGAAAGTTAGTTGGATCCAAGGTTAGGGTTAGGGATAGGGTTACTCACTTCTAAACTAATTAAAAGATCATAGTAGTAAGGATCCAAGGTTGCCATCTTAAACGTTCTTTGATTTTTGTGATCGTCATCACGAGTTGCGTCGTTGTTGATTTAGAGTATTAAATTCATTTATGTTTCAGAATTGTTTTAAAGAAGATCATTAAGATGTGGAGAACAGATACTACACTTTGATCTTAGCCAACGAACCATAAAAATAATGTTGTTGTGATTCGTCGGCATTTTTAAATGAATAATAAAAAATAAAAAGAATGAACAAACCCTGATTTAATCAGAATACATTTTAATGGGGGGAGTTTAGTGTAGTATCAGTTCTGTTTATCATAAGACGTCCTCCTAGGAATTACCTTCTCCACTTTAAGAGAATGTGTGTGTGTGGGGGATGGGGGTTAATCCTCCCAGGTATTAAATCCTCCTCTGCGAAGGGGATAATGTATTATCTTTTCTGTTGTCGTAAGACCATTTTCCAAGGGACTATCTTCTTTTTTCAGGAGGGGGGGGGGGGAGTGCTGTAGTATTGTCATGACACCATACTCGCAAGCATTATCTCCATTTTATGAGATACACGGAAAATAGTGAAATCCTATCGACAAGCGAATCCTTATGCAGAAATCATTCAAAAACCAATCGAACAATCAAGACAAACGCAAACTAATTATTGAGCTTAAAAATCTAATTGAAACTTTAATAACAACCCAAAAAGCGATGAACAAAGATCAAATAACAACATCTACTAAAATCAAAACAAGTGATCAAAATCTAATTAAAATTTTAATAACAACCCAAAAAGCGATGAACAAAGATCAAATAGCAACATCTACTAAAATCAAAACAAGGGATCAAAATCAAAACAAGGGATCAAAATCAAAAAAAGGGATCAAAATCAAAACAAGGGATCAAAATCAAAACAAGGGATCAAAATCAAAACAAGGGATCAAAATCAAAAAAAGGGATCAAAATCAAAACAAGGGATCAAAATCAAAACCAAAGCAAATCAATCAGAAAATACAAATAAATCCACAAATACTTCAATGGATTTTGCTCCGATGAATTGGCTACTCTTGTGCCCCCTCGGCGTAAATTCACTAGACCAACTCGACAATCAACTAAATCCCATCCATTCACTGTGGAGGTCCCCAGATGCCGGAGAGCCTTCTACTTCAATAGCTTCTTTCCTCGTGCTGCCGGCCTCTGGAACTCCCTCCCTGCCCCCTGTTTCCCCGACAGTACTGACATGTAGACATTTAAAACTAATGTAAACAGACATCTCGCTGCGCAGATCCCAATTTAGGTTACCCCCCCCCCCCTCCCCCCTCCCCTCCCCGGCTCCCTTTTTTTCTCAGTAGCCCCTTACGTCTACAGTGGCGGCCTGCCTTGTTTGGGGGTGGACTATGTTAAAAAAAAAAATTCCTCTTCACAACAGCTATAATATATTAGGAATGAAAGATCCTGAAGAACAAAACCCCCACAATAAGAACAAACCTCTCAACCCACCATAAAAGTCAACACATAAAATCAAATTATAAAAACAAAAACAAACGTACCACCCCCTGAGCAAACAAAAACAACAAATGAAAAAAATTCTCCAACAAAAATCAACCCCACTAAAATTGAACCACGATACCGATAAACCCCTAAAAATTGAGATATGTCAAATACAAAATCTAAAAAGTCAACGACCCAAAGAATCGCAAAACATGGAGATTGAAACCATACCTACCAGCGAACAAAACTTAGGGAAAAAAACCTTTATAAACTTAAAAAAAAAAAGAAGCCTTCCTAGGAACGAAAAGCTAAAAACCTAGATTCCTTAAAATCACCCTAAATTTAATGAATCCAAATATAATATTACAATGGAACTGTCGTAGAATGAAAGCCAATATTAATGAATTGTTCCAACTGATAGCAGACCTAACCCCAGCCGTTATCTGCCTTCAGGAAACCTTTCTTAAAAACGACAACAAAACTGATTTAAAAGGATATCAACATTTGATCGATACAAAAGATTCTGGCCTTGGAGCATCAGGTGGTACACCTATCTTAGTCAGAAATGATTTGCCACATAATCACATTAATCTAAAAAGCAATAACTTTCAGAGTAACTTTGCAAATCTCAATCAATATTTGCTGCATATATATCCCACCAAATGTAGAAACAAATAAAAATAAATTACAGGAAACTATAGGACAACTATCCGCTCCTTTTTTACTACTTGGGGACTTCAACAGCCACAGTACCATATGGGGCTGTGAAAACACTAACCGAAGACATAGAATCACACATTGATAACAACAACAACCTATGTCTCTTCAACAACAAAACTCAAACCTATATATGTTCTGTTTCTGGCAGCCGCTCGGCGATAGAAGGATCACATAAGAACAAGTCTATCTTCATGGATTTTACTTGGTCAGTCCATGATGATACTTGTGGAAGTGACCACTTCCCCATGATTCTTAAAAGCTTAAGCCCAAACCCAAATGATAAAATTCTCAATTGGAATCTAAAAAAGGCAAATTGGGGAAAATTTAAACTTATGTGCCAATCGGAACTTACACCAAGTTTGAATACTGAAAATACAGACCATGTAAATTTCTTTTCAGAAACAATTACATCCATAGTAAAAAATAATTACATCCATAGTAAAAAAATAATTACATCCATAGCAAAAAACAATTACATCCATAGCAAAAAATAATTACATCCATAGCAAAAAACAATTACATCCATAGCAAAAAACAATTACATCCATAGCAAAAAATAATTACATCCATAGCAAAAACAATTACATCCATAGCTAAAAATAATTACATCCATAGCAAAAAATTACATCTATAGCAAAAAACAATTACATCCATAGCAAAAAACAATTACATCCATAGCAAAAAATAATTACATCCATAGCAAAAAATAATTACATCCATAGCAAGAAACAATAACATCCATAGCAAGAAACAATAACATCCATAGCAAAAAACAATAACATCCATAGCAAAAAAACTGTATTCCTAAATCCTTCAAATCCACCAAGTCTAATAAACCTTGGTTCAATAATGGGTGTAAAAAAGCTGTCAGATTGCAACAATCCGCCCTCCATAAATTCAACTACCGAAAATTTAAATTCCTTTATAAAATACCAAACAATAGCACGACAAACAATAAAGGAAGCAAAATGCTCTTCTTGGAGAAACTTTGTGTCCAAAATAAATATCAATATGATTACAAAGACTGTCTGGAATATTAGAAAGATTAACAGTAATAACAATCCACTCAAACATCTTTCTAATAACCCAATAATTACCGACCCCAATGAAATCGCAAACACATTAGCTCAAAATTTTTCCCCAAACTCTCCTATAGCAGAAAATTCCAGAACATTAAAAATTGAAGAAAAAAAAGAAACTAAATTTCAAATCTGACAACCTTGAAAACTAAAACCAACTTTTCACCCTATCAGAATTATTAAACTGTCTAAAACAATCTCGCGATACCACAACAAGTCCAGATGACATACATTACGAATTCCTCAACCAGTTACCGGATGTCTCCCTAAAATACCTCCTCAACATTTTTAATG
Organism: Sepiola atlantica; assembly: GCA_963556195.1. Classification (NCBI taxonomy): domain Eukaryota; kingdom Metazoa; phylum Mollusca; class Cephalopoda; order Sepiida; family Sepiolidae; genus Sepiola; species Sepiola atlantica. Next base: position 108,282,516 of record OY744531.1, read on the forward strand.
ATGTCTGGACTAATAGCAACATCCCTACCTCATGGAAACAAGCCATAGTTATTCCAATACTTAAAACTGAAAGAGATCCATCAAATCCCTCCAGTTATAGACCAATCTCTTTAACCAGCTGCCTATGTAAAACCTTTGAAAGAATGAGTAACAATAGATTAACTTGGTTCCTCGAAACAAACAATCTAATTACAAATATACAATATGGCTACCGGAAAAATCGTGGATGCATTGATCTTTTAACAAATCTAGAAAGCTACATTAGAGAAGCTTTTATAAGGGGTCATCGTGTAACAACCATCTTTTTTGACCTTGAAAAAGCTTATGAAACAACATGGAAACATGGAATTCTAAGAGATCTACAAAATATCGGACTAAAAAGTAGATTACCTTTTTTCATCTCTAACTTTTTATCCAACAGAACTTTTAGAGTACGAATGGGATCAACATTATCAGAAACAAAAGAACAAGAAGAAGGTGTACCACAAGGCAGCATCCTATCAACAACCTTATTTAACATAAAAAATAAATGGCATAGCTAAGGAAATCACCTCTGACATAAGTGGATCCTTATACGTCGATGACCTCACCATCATCTATCGATCCGCATACATCGACTTGATAGAAAGAAAGCTACAGTACTGTATTAGTAAAATCCACAACTGGGCAACCAAAAACGGTTTTAAAATTTCCAAAAACCAAAACTAAATGCATTTATTTTTGTAACAAGTGCAAACTACATAACGACTCCAACGTACAACTTTACGGGGAAAACATCTCACTCGTAAGTCAAAATAAATTTCTTGGGGTATTCTTCGATAAAAAACTGAACTTTATCCCACACGTAAACTACATTAAAGAGAAATGTTATAAAGCACTACAATTATTACGAGTCGTAGCCAACAACGATTGGGGAGTATAACTGGGAATTCAGAAGTCTATGACTAGACTTCAAACGTTAAACAAACAAAAAAAAAACTCAGTTCGGTTCAATTCCTGTAGAAGCACAAAAACCCTCTGTGTAACTTATTATTGTGCAGCAACCAATAGATTTGTTACTTTGAGGTTGTGAGTTCAATCCTCACTAGAAAACTAGTAAGCCAAAACTTATTTCCCTTTCCATCTGAAAGCCAGGCAAAGGTGGACCCTCTTACTGCGGGGATGAAGTAAGTCCTGGCCACCTCCACCACTCGATTCTCGCTCAAGATCATCAATTCCGCCACAGAGAGCTGATAAAGATACCCTTATGAAACTCTACAGATCCCTAATCAGATCAAAATTAGACAATAGATGCGTTATCTATCAATCGACTTAAAAATCGTATCTAAAAACATTAGAAACTATTCATCACCAAAGACTGCGACTGGCGCTGGGAGCCTTCCAAACATTTCCCGTTGAAAGTTTGTAAGTAGAAGTACATGAAGCTCCTCTAACCCTAAGAAGACAGAAACTAGCCTTACAATATTATATAAAGATAAAATCATGCTCACTAAACCCAGAACAAAATACCATATTTAAACCAAATTACAAAGAACTGTACCAAAGGAAAAAAATGCGATAAAACCTATTGGCCTTCAAATAGAATCAATAATCAAGAAACCAACACGATACATCCAACCAACAATACCACCGTGGGAAATAACACAACCAAAAGTAAACTTGGAAATGAATAAACTCAATAAAACTACTACACATCCTCTCATTTTTCAAGAAAAACTAAATGAAATCCTAGATTGTTATCTCAAATATAGCGTTATATTTACAGACGGATCTAAGGACACGAACACAACAACATGTTCAGCTGTACATGAAAACCAAACTATCCAACAACATCTTCCTAAAGAAGCGTCTATTTTCAGTGCAGATTTAGCACTCGATGTTATCTCTAGAGTAAAAAGAAAAACTTCATTATTTTTTCCGACTCCGCATCAGTATTAACAACATTGAAAAATAGAAATCTTGATAACCCACTGATCATCAACTTATGTAGAATAACATCATTGCTAAACACAAAGAGATTATGTTTTGTTGGATCTCAAGTCACATAGGAATCCGAGGAAATGATAAGACTGACACAGCAGCCAAAAACCGCTCAAAACGAGCCCCTCAGCAACAAATTTAAATTTCCATACACAGACGTAAAAAACAACATCCAAGCATACATTCGTAAGGAATGTCAGTCTAGATAAAGCAGTAATACATTCAATAAATTGTTGACAATACAACCTGATCTTGGAGAATGGAGGCAGGGCTGTAGAAAGTCACAAAGCGAGGAAGTCATCCTCTCTCGACTCCGTATTGGCCACACAAAAGTCACGCATTCATTCTTGCTTGGTGTGCAACAAGTGGCATACACAGTGAAACACTTTATGTTAGAATGTGTTGATTTTTCTCCCATGCGGCAAAAACACTACAATGTTGATACAATGAAGGAACTATTTAAAGACATCAGAGTGGAAATCATATCTTTTCTGAAAATGGTGGGTTTATACCCAGAAATCTAATATCTATAAGTTCAATAAACCAAACTTCCCTAGGAAAAAAATTCATCAATTGCAGACTTTTATTTCAAGAAATTTACACATATAAAAGAAATTCACCCAAATCTGTTAAACATTTGAAAATATTATAAACCTCAAGCATAAAATCCTTTTACCAATATAAATGGAGTCGGCATTAAATAACCCAATGATATGCTGTAAAAAAAAAAAAAAAAAAAATATTGACAAAACTATTGCATATATGCAGATAAGATAATACAATGAAATTAGAAATGAATAACATCAAATATTAATTAATTATGAAGTGCTTAAAAAATAGATATGCAAATTTGACTATCTAATAACTGTTCTTTGATCTCTACTATATATAGAGTATTTCAAATTTCTATGTTGTATTATTGCTTTAAATAACAGTAACCCGTTCTGATGTTAATATAGATCCTCTCAGGTATTACCTCCTCTATTCTTTTCGGGAAGGGGTTCTATCTATTCTGTTGTCATGATATCATCCTCCCAGTCATTACCTCTTCTTTTGGTATATTATCGTTCATCATGATATTATCCTCTTAGACTAGCAAAAATCTGCAATCGGAGAGAGCATATATGTGCTAATATATATATAATCAAATATAAACCAAAAGTAAACTTTTAGTAAATAGAACCTATAGTGAAAAGGTTAAGCTCAATATACGAGATAGAGCAATTATAAAGATAGAAGAAATAAGAGTGATAAACATGTTCGAATGTCCAGATTTATTTCAAATTTTGATTGTTCAATGCAAGGTGTATTCTGTAATAAACCAGTGTTTATTATTCTTTCCTTAAAGATCGAAATCTTATCATCAGAGGAGAAATACAGATAGATAAGTTGGCTGTAGAAAAAGCCAAAGTTCAAATATTTGAAAAATATTAAAAATGGGGTGAAAAAAGTTTGTGTAAAAAGGATATGTGGTTTGTCCAGATGGTAATTGTCCGTTGAAGGAGTGTCCGTTGAGGAGATTTTTGAGAAGACGAAAAAAAGACAATTTTCCGTATGAGCAGTATGGAGAAGGTGTTCAAAAAGAAAGAAATCCAAAAGTGAAATGTTGAAATCAAAACGTAGATAGAGCGCACTTAACTGGAATTGAAGTAAGAAAACTGGCCATTTTTTGTAACTTCCTGGGCCATGGTGGAAAAAAAATGAGAGGAATAATTGGACAGATAAGCTAGCGAGTGAATCCAAGAAAAGAACTAAGTTAAAAAGCTATGCTAAATTAGGGGGTGGGTTGGGGAGGGGGGAGAGTGAAAAAATGAGAAAGTAAAGTGGTTGGGTGAGTTGAGAAAGCCGCAGTAGCAGCTGGGAGGAAAAAGCGGGGTGGATGGGGGGAGGAGGTGTTCAAGTGATAAAGGATTGGTAGGTAGGTGCGGGCGAGATTGGTCAAAAGTTAAGAGATATGCCATTGAGTGTAAAATATAAAATACTATTTGAAGAGAATGGCTTAAGGAAAGAATAATAAACACTGGTTTATTACAGAATACACCTTGCATTGAACAATCGAAATTTGAAATAAATTTGGACATTCGAACATGTTTATCACTCTTATTTCTTCTATCTAATAAATATATATATGTATATAGAAAGAAAAAATTCACATACACATCACATCACATCGTAGTTGTCAGCACTATAATTTATTTCGACCTCCTGGCCTCTTCAAAATGCTAATGGGACAACTACGTATATTCACCAGTCAAAAATGAAATAGCATAGGCAGAGAGGGGGGGAAGGGGAAGAACAACATTCGTAAGTTAAAATCATCAAAAAGAAGAGGAGGGGAAAAAATAAGGCAGTCAAATCATGTGTATCTCAAGTTTGGGCGATTAAGTTAAATTAAAACATTTTATTAAAATATGCCGATGATTACGTAGGAAAGTAATATCGCCCCCCCCCCCTAAAGTTTAGCGTCATGTCATCATATCATAAATAATTAATTCACCTTCTTGTAAGAAAGCTTTATAATTCATAAATAATTTGTCTTTTTGCAGAAAAGCTTTTATAAATAATTAGTTATCCTTCTTGTAAGAAGGCTTTATGATTTATAATTAATTTTTCACCTTCTTGTAGAAAGGCTTATAATTTCTGAATAGAAAATGATAGTCTGGAAGACATAGGACCAAAGTTCGAACACAATTGGATGAAATTTCTCTTATTGTTCACAAAGTTAATCTTAGCTATTTTGTCCAGTTTTTTCCCAATGACAATAATGCCCTCCTCGTATGTTACAAATATTTGAAATAATTCAAATTTGTATTTGATGTCTTTTTTTAGATTTGAGCAAAACTTGTGCTGAATTTGCTTTGACAGACGGTGAAATGTCTTCTAATTCTTCCCTGCTAAACAATCAAAATGGCCGCGATCTGCAGAAAATGCCCATCCGTCAGGTGGACAAACTGAGTGAGAAACGACCGGAATTCCATACCAATCTTAGCTTAAATGGAATGACTCAGGAACTAGCCAATGTACTGGATAGCCTCGAACTGGAAGCTAACTGTAAGCCAGAAATCTTATCACACACTTTCAAAACCATACAGACAGGTGAGTTGAACTAGAACGAGCACTAGAAAAGAATCGGGCAAAATAAGCAGCCAAGGAAATCCGTTAATTTCAAATACATTTTTTCCAAAATAATTTCCATGAAAAAGAGTCTACAGAAATGTCTTCTTGAGAAAAAATAAAAACTGTATCGTCAGAAAATGTTTATCATTTGATGACAAATTTTAACTTCGACATTCTTTTACTAAATTATAATTTACTCAAAATGGACAGTTTTGTTTTTCAATCTGTGAATTTAAAAATATAAACAATTAGAGTTTGTATGACCCCCCCCCCCCCCCCCCCTGCAATCACTACAACTTAAAATAATAGAAACATTAATCAGTACATTTGGATGATATGGGGCAAAAAGTAATTAATAGATATTTGCAAAAAATCTAATTTTTAGACCATTTGAATGTCATTTTCATCACATTGTGATTGGGGGGGGGGGGGGGTGTCCCTCAGTTCACCAGTCATAATTCATGTAAGTAATTATTAACCCGAACCCATAACCTAACCAGAACCCCTAAACCCATACCCTAACACTAACCATAACCCTAACCCATACACTAAACCCTAAACCCATACTCTAACACTAAACCCTAACCTTTAAACTCATACCCTAACCCCTAACCTAACCATAACTCTAAACCCATACTCTAAACCTAACCCATACCGTTACACTAAACCCTAACTCATACTCTAACCCCTAACAATAACCCCTAACCCTTAAACCCATACCCTAAACCTAACTCATACCCTAACACTAAACTCTAACCCTAACCCATACCCTAAACCTAACCTATACCCTAACTCCTACTCCTACCCTTACCCTAACCCTAACTTGTTGGGGATTTGGAATAAAAGCTAATTACGGAATTGTTTTCTATTTCTCATACAGCGTTCCTTTTTTTTTTCTCCATATTTGAGCGCATAGTGCTTAGGCTTAGGGTATAGTGCCCCCCCCCCCCCGATGCGTTAGTCTTCCTGTTATTATCCGTCCTTAAATCATGTAAACAACCATTAATCACACATTTTGGTAGAATTTGTTAAAAGAAATAAAAATGTGAATTTCATATAATTATGGAAAATTGCAATTTATACCAATTTTGAGGAGAGTGGCAATTTTTATCAACTGGAGGGGAGGGTGGGGACAGACCAGTAGTTTCTTAGATTTAGCAGAATCCTTGAATCGTGCCCTACAACCATTTTAGTCACAACTTTTGGTGGATGTGCAGGTAATAGCAATGAAGGTAATTTTAAGATACTTGTGGAAAATGGGCATCTTTTTTACCAATTTGGGGAAGACGATCATTTTCAATACTCCTAGCGGACAAACTAGAGATTTTCTTCTCTGGTCATTAGTACTAGGTTTATGTAATACTAGGTTTATGTAATACTAGGTTTATGTAATACTAGTGGTTAGGGTTGGTCATTAGTACTAGGTTTATGTAATACTAGGTTTATGTAATACTAGGTTAATGTAATACTAGTGGTTAGGATTGGTCATTAGTACTAGGTTTATGTAATACTAGGTTTATGTAATACTAGTGGTTAGGGTTGGTACTTAGTACTAGGTTTATGTAATACTAGGTTTATGTAATACTAGTGGTTAGGGTTAGTCATTAGTACTAGGTTTATGTAATACTAGTGGTTAGGGTTGGTCATTAGTACTAGGTTTATGTAATACTAGTGGTTAGGGTTGGTCATTAGTACTAGGTTTATGTAATACTAGGTTTATGTAATACTAGGTTTATGTAATACTAGTGATTAGGATTGGTCATTAGTACTAGGTTTATGTAATACTAGTGGTTAGGGTTGGTCATTAGTACTAGGTTTATGTAATACTATTGGTTAGGGTTGGTCATTAGTACTAGGTTTATGTAATACTAGTGGTTAGGGTTGGTCATTAGTACTAGGTTTATGTAATACTAGTGGTTAGGGTTGGTCATTAGTACTAGGTTTATGTAATACTAGGTTTATGTAATACTAGTGATTAGGATTGGTCATTAGTACTAGGTTTATGTAATACTAGGTTTATGTAATACTAGTGGTTAGGGTTGGTCATTAGTACTAGGTTTATGTAATACTAGGTTTATGTAATACTAGGTTTATGTAATACTAGGTTTATGTAATACTAGTGATTAGGATTGGTCATTAGTACTAGGTTTATGTAATACTAGTGGTTAGGGTTGGTCATTAGTACTAGGTTTATGTAATACTAGGTTTATGTAATACTAGGTTTATGTAATACTAGGTTTATGTAATACTAGGTTTATGTAATACTAGTGATTAGGATTGGTCATTAGTACTAGGTTTATGTAATACTAGTGGTTAGGGTTGGTCATTAGTACTAGGTTTATGTAATACTAGGTTTATGTAATACTAGGTTTATGTAATACTAGTGATTAGGATTGGTCATTAGTACTAGGTTTATGTAATACTAGTGGTTAGGGTTTGTCATTAGTACTAGGTTTATGTAATACTAGGTTTATGTAATACTAGTGGTTAGGATTGGTCATTAGTACTAGGTTTATGTAATACTAGGTTTATGTAATACTAGTGGTTAGGGTTGGTACTTAGTACTAGGTTTATGTAATACTAGGTTTATGTAATACTAGTGATTAGGATTGGTCATTAGTACTAGGTTTATGTAATACTAGTGGTTAGGGTTGGTCATTAGTACTAGGTTTATGTAATACTAGTGGTTAGGGTTGGTCATTAGTACTAGGTTTATGTAATACTAGGTTTATGTAATACTAGTGATTAGGATTGGTCATTAGTACTAGGTTTATGTAATACTAGGTTTATGTAATACTAGTGGTTAGGGTTGGTCATTAGTACTAGGTTTATGTAATACTAGGTTTATGTAATACTAGGTTTATGTAATACTAGGTTTATGTAATACTAGTGATTAGGATTGGTCATTAGTACTAGGTTTATGTAATACTAGTGGTTAGGGTTGGTCATTAGTACTAGGTTTATGTAATACTAGGTTTATGTAATACTAGGTTTATGTAATACTAGTGATTAGGATTGGTCATTAGTACTAGGTTTATGTAATACTAGTGGTTAGGGTTGGTCATTAGTACTAGGTTTATGTAATACTAGGTTTATGTAATACTAGGTTTATGTAATACTAGTGATTAGGATTGGTCATTAGTACTAGGTTTATGTAATACTAGGTTTATGTAATACTAGTGATTAGGGTTGGTCATTAGTACTAGGTTTATGTAATACTAGTGGTTAGGGTTGGTCATTAGTACTAGGTTTATGTAATACTAGTGGTTAGGGTTGGTCATTAGTACTAGGTTTATGTAATACTAGTGGTTAGGGTTGGTCATTAGTACTAGGTTTATGTAATACTAGTGGTTAGGGTTGGTCATTAGTACTAGGTTTATGTAATACTAGGTTTATGTAATACTAGGTTTATGTAATACTAGTGATTAGGATTGGTCATTAGTACTAGGTTTATGTAATACTAGGTTTATGTAATACTAGTGGTTAGGGTTGGTCATTAGTACTAGGTTTATGTAATACTAGGTTTATGTAATACTAGGTTTATGTAATACTAGGTTTATGTAATACTAGGTTTATGTAATACTAGTGATTAGGATTGGTCATTAGTACTAGGTTTATGTAATACTAGTGGTTAGGGTTGGTCATTAGTACTAGGTTTATGTAATACTAGGTTTATGTAATACTAGGTTTATGTAATACTAGTGGTTAGGGTTGGTCATTAGTACTAGGTTTATGTAATACTAGGTTTATGTAATACTAGGTTTATGTAATACTAGTGATTAGGATTGGTCATTAGTACTAGGTTTATGTAATACTAGTGGTTAGGGTTGGTCATTAGTACTAGGTTTATGTAATACTAGTGGTTAGGGTTGGTCATTAGTACTAGGTTTATGTAATACTAGTGGTTAGGGTTGGTCATTAGTACTAGGTTTATGTAATACTAGTGGTTAGGGTTGGTCATTAGTACTAGGTTTATGTAATACTAGGTTTATGTAATACTAGGTTTATGTAATACTAGTGGTTAGGGTTGGTCATTAGTACTAGGTTTATGTAATACTAGTGGTTAGGGTTGGTCATTAGTACTAGGTTTATGTAATACTAGGTTTATGTAATACTAGTGGTTAGGGTTGGTCATTAGTACTAGGTTTATGTAATACTAGGTTTATGTAATACTAGTGATTAGGATTGGTCATTAGTACTAGGTTTATGTAATACTAGGTTTATGTAATACTAGTGATTAGGGTTGGTCATTAGTACTAGGTTTATGTAATACTAGGTTTATGTAATACTAGTGATTAGGGTTGGTCATTAGTACTAGGTTTATGTAATACTAGGTTTATATAATACTAGTGATTAGGGTTGGTCATTAGTACTAGGTTTATGTAATACTAGTGGTTAGGGTTGGTCATTAGTACTAGGTTTATGTAATACTAGGTTTATGTAATACTAGTGGTTAGGGTTGGTCATTAGTACTAGGTTTATGTAATACTAGGTTTATGTAAAAAGAAACACTTGATTAACTTTTTAATTTAAACACTTATTTCCTCGTTAAAAAAATAAAAATTAATTTCATACAAAATTTTTTGCTGTTTATTTCCCCGCTCGTAAATCCTGTCTCGTTTGTGCTTTTCTGGATGCAGGTAAGGCAACGGATTTTTCATCCGGAACTGTCCGGCATTCTGCGTAAACATCCAGAAAGTACCGATGCTGAGACACTTTTAGCGCTGGTCCTAATATAAAAAAGCATGAAAAAAAAAAAAAACTAAAGTAAAATTAAAACGTCTGTGTCTAAAAAAAATATAGATGTTTGTTTGTTTGTTTTCAGACACCGTCACGTCCCCTGCAGAGTATGAAAAGGAACTTGATGACATGTTAGCTCATGTCCAGCAAGGCTACAATGTCAAATCCTAACCTGGTAAATAACACTGCATTATACTTTTTAATTATCGACTTGTCTCTTTTCTGCGTAAACTTTTTGTGTGGACAACATGAAAAAATAACCGAATGAGAAAGATTATTTCTTTTTCAAAGAGATACTTTTTTTGCCTGTAAGAATGAATGGAATTGTGTTGACAGAGAAAATATGGTATTGCCTCAGGAGTCAAACCTGCATCCAATATAGGAGCCACTTTTACATAGGGTTGGGGTTAGGGTAAGCCAAGTAAGCCAGAGGCTAAATCACCCTTCATTTTCTTTGGTTTCACAGTTTAAAATAAAATCATTAAACATTCAAAGCGTCAAATATGAAGAATAAGTTTCAATTCTGGTATTTTTTTTTTGTACTTGTTTCTATTACTATAAAGAAAGACAAGCACACATACTCTTAAAACATAGTACCTAAAACATTAGTACTACACTCTAATCCATTAGTACTACACACTAAGTCAAACTGGTTTGAACCAATCTGACCATTAATAAACAACTGACTGCCATTTTGCTGAAATATTTGCAAAATTTAAATGAAGTTTTTTTTCACAATATCTAACCGTAACCCTAACAATCATTATTAGAGATAGTAGTGTCACATACTGCCTGGTGTGCAGACAAATATGCACTACTGAAATCATACCCAACACTTGTACGTTCCAAACTGGACTATGGGTGCTTCATTTATGGAACAACCCAAAAATAAAACTCACTAAAGTCAGCTTATGATATCGTATTCAACCCGGCCTATGATATCGTATTCAACCCGGCTTATGATATCGTATTCAACCCGGTCTATGATATCGTATTCAACCCGGCCTATGATATCGTATTCAACCCGGCCTATGATATCGTATTCAACCCGGCCTATGATATCGTATTCAACCCGGCCTATGATATCGTATTCAACCCGGCCTATGATATCGTATTCAACCCAGCCTATGATATCGTATTCAACCCGGCCTATGATATCGTATTCAAAACCAAAATTGTACCAGAGAAAAGAAAATATAATAAAACCTATCGGTCTTCAATAATTGAAGAAACAAACATTTCCACTCAAGAATATACATAATACCATAAAAACTAGCAATACGTGGTCACATCAAACGGACAATCCCACCTAAATGTAAACCTGAAAATGAACAAACTCAATAAAACTATCATACATCCTTTCATTTTGAATGAAAAACTAAATAAAATCTTGGATTGTTATTCCAAAGCCAACCTTCACTGGGAAATATCTCAACTGCAACTCCTTCCATCTATACAATGTAAAGAAAGGAATCGTCCATTGCCTTCAACATCAGACAAAGTCAATATATAATAACACAATACATATCAAGAGGAGATAGACAAAATTAAAATAATTATCGAATAACTAACCCTAACCCTCTGTTAAAATAATTATCGAATAACTAACCCTAACCCTCTGTTAAAATAACTATCCAAGGAGCATTGCGTAATTTCTTACAAAATCTGGATCAAACATCAAAGGACACGACCTGAAAACTCGCCATAGTCCGTCTACCATATGTGAAGGGCTTGTGTGAAAGAATTCAGAGGATATGTAATTGATCTGACATCAGGACAGTATTCAGGAGTAACTCAACTCTTCGAAAACATCTGAGTCGAGTCAACTATATAAAATATCATGACTAACAACTGTGTTTATTCCATTCCACGTGGAAAAATAGTCCAAGCCCCATTAAAAGTAAGATTAGATGAACATCAGAAAGCTCTAATACATGAAGAAATTGAAAAGTTTCTCCCTTTTTTTTATTTTTCTTATCTTTCCGTTTTTGCTGGAGATGGAGCATCCTACCGGATGCCAGACATTCACCGGCTATTTCAGATACTCCAGCCTAGAGATCTTTTTAAAATTCTAACCGTCCCTTTAAGTGCAGTAGTTTGTATTTCTCTTGCACTCGGTTCACAGGGTATACTCGCCAGATAGCTTTTGAAATTCTTTTTCATTAGTCCTGTTGCTCCTATAATTACTGGTATGATGGAGATTTTCCTAAGATTCCAGTTTCTTTTCATGTCGTACATTAGACTTTGGTGTTTCGTAATCTTTTCCCTTTCAGCTCTGTTTAATCCTGCATCATTAGGGACACTGACTTCAACTAGGGTTGCTACTTTCTCCCTTTTGTCCCATATTACGATGTCAGGTTTAACAGCTCCGTTTTCTAGATATGTGGCTGTAGGGATTGCATAGTCATAGTGGATGGCTGAGCATATATTGAAGGAAATTGTAGACGGCGAAAAACGGTGGAGTGTAGGACGCCTCAAAGAATCAGTGCATAAGTAACCGAATATTCAGTTGACCTGAATATTCGGTTTGGGAAGCAATAATTCTAAATAGCAGATTAGAACACCAATAAGAACATTCTAGCATGAATAACAGTAAGAAGTAGTAATATGACACATTTAGGCAAGATTAAGTTTAAGGCTCTCAACATTCGTACTAGAATTGTTCACATGGCGCAATGGTTAAAAGCGTTTGTTAACAATTAGTTCTGAGTGACAATCTTTTAAGGGTTGAAAGGCAATAAATTTTTTTTTTTTTTTTTTTAAGGAAATCGCTCCAGACAAGGCATGAAGCCACTTGATGAAAGGAGCTAACAAGAACAAATATGATTATCGCAAAGACAGGAGATGACTATTGGTCTTAGTCTTGGAAAGATCAAGATTATAGGTAGGAGGAAAACAGTCAGCAGGAAGAGAGTTCCACAAGCCTGCGGTTCTCGGAAAGAAGCTACTGGAATAGGAAACTGTATTGACCAACGAGTCAAATGAGCTGGAACAAAGGAAGCGGGGGGAATAGATCACATAATTCCGAACAACACATGCCATAATAGTATTTATAGAAAAGACTGAGACTAGCAACATCACGTCTGTGAGAGAGAGGGAGCAGAGATTACAGACACGTTTCTGCACCTTATCAAGAACCCTCAAATGGGACAGAGATTTACCAGCCCAAATATGACAACAGTACTCTATACATGGTCTGATTGTAGATTTGTAGAGATAGAGAATAGCCTCAGGTGTGAGAAAATGTTTGGAGCGATAGAGAGAACCGGCTTTACGAGAAGCAGAAAGAGCAATGCATCCTAAGGTATGAACTTCTAGAATTATTTAATGAGAGAGAAAGACCAAGAAGTTTCAGAGTCGATTTCTCCTCAAGAGCAGAGCCATCCATGAGAATCTAGATCAGCTGCATATTTCAACTGATCCGAGGGAGCAACACCAGAATAGAGAATGGTATCATCAGCATAGATGTTAATCTTCTGAATAATATTCTCTGGAAGATTATTGATATCCAGAAGAAACAGTTTGGGGCCTAGAATAGAGCTCTGAGGGACACCAGCATTGATAGGAAAAGAGAATGAGAAGACACCATCCAGAGTTACTTGCAAACTTTGATCAGAAAGAAAAGACCTAAGAATGCCAAGAACCTCACCATCAATACCATAACCCTGAAGTTTGTGTAGAAGACCAGAATGCCACACTCTGTCGAACGTCTTCGAAATGTCGTTGGGCCCTGATAATAACTAATTGTAACATAAACTATCACCATTACCCAGTTATGGCTGATGGAATCTACCCGACTGGATTAAAGAGATTCTGAAATTCTGTCAAAGTTCTCAAGTTCGATACGATACACCTAAAGAAGGTTAGGGTTAGAGGTTACGGTTAGGGTTAGAGGTTACAGTTAGAGGTTAGAGGTTACGGTTAGGGTTAGAGGTTACGGTTAGAGGTTACGGTTAGGGTTACGGTTAGGGTTAGAGGTTACGGTTAGAGGTTGAGGTTACGGTTACGGTTAGAGGTTAGGGTTACGGTTAGAGGTTACGGTTAGAGGTTAAATTGGTTGGAAGCAAGATGAGAATTGTCGTGTGAAAAATCCAAATCCTCAAATTCCGACGCGTATTTAAATTTGACTCCTTTCTATAATATTCACGTCTTTATCTATTTCAGATTGTTGGTCTTCTTCACACAACAAGTTATCACCGTAGAGGAGGAGGAAAGCTATGAGACTCTTGCGTAGATGGGTGCACGTCTCTATGAAAACAGAAGCAGCCTTTGTTCTTGCACAGAATAACTTTGAACAACCAATGCCAGTTACTCCACCAATCTTTTTTCTTCACACAAAAGCATTTTTTTATTTCCTTCTTCAAAAACGCTTTCTAACATTCCTCAATTGAACTTTTATTTCTCAAATATCTTTACAAATTTGTCTTTCAAATTTGTCTTTCAAATATTTTTACAAATTTGTCTTTCAAATTTGAAAGACAAATTTGTCTTTTCAAATTTGTCTTTCAAATATCTTTACAAATTTGTCTTTCAAATTTGTCTTACAAATTTTCACAAATAAAAATTCACATAAAAATCGTACATGTAAAAAAAAGAAGAAAAAAAACAAACAAAAAAACTTTCAGTTAAGAAAAGATACAGAGTTGTAAAAGCAAGAATTTTTAAGACGGGCGTCTATAATTGAAAATAATGGAAGGTGGGACAGACTGCAATTCCACATTTTGGTCTTTCATGCAAATAAAAAAAAGACAGAACTTGGCAAAAAAAATCCAATATTTTCGATGGACGACAACAAACTTAAATGATAGTAGTAAACCTAATATAAACAAGGGGGATTATTTTGTAGGTTTTCTGTTTATACAATTAAAAAAAAATGTTTTTGCTGTTTTTCCATTCCATTGACTTTTAAATATTTATTTCAGGATGTTTTTACTTAATATATGATAGATTTTCTTTTAGAAACTATCAAGCGTTATTCAACGAAATTCAGCCCCAGTTAATAAAATTCTATCATTTTCTTTTTCATATTAAATGATTTTTTTTTCTTTCAATTTTGTTAAAAGGCTATATCCATTGTAAGGGTTGAATTCAAACTCAATAAAAAAAACAAAAAAACATTAATTCCGCCTGTGTGTGCTGATTTCAAGTTTTCAACGTGCATGACAAATTAGGAAAAACAGTTTTAATCAACTCTTTAAAAAAATTCACTGAAAATTATCAATATGCTTTTAAAAATGCATATTTTTAACTTTAAAATTTTTCAGCTTTGCCAAAACGTTTTTATTCAAGGTTGGTTCACTTTTTAATCGAAATATATTTAAAGTAGATATTATATATATATATATATATATATATGAAGAGTTTGAACGCAAAACGCGATTAATCCAATTTGTTTAACCATAAAAACACGAATATATTAAATCTAGATTTCGAATGAAAGCTGATTTTAATTGAAATCAAAAAGAAATTATTTCGGTATCATATTGTGTAACACATAGTTTTGGGGTGGCATTAAGTGTTCAAATACAACACTTTTTGTAGGGACAGTTTCGTGATTTTGAAAATGGCTTTTATCGCGTTTTGCATTCCAACTATTCATATATATATATATATATATATATATATATATATATATATATATATATAGTACACATATTGTATTAGTTTCTGTAGATGTAAAACCGTTGAAACTTCAGTGTTTATAAAAAGTGCTCAATAACAAGTAGAGCTGTTTATAAGTATAAATTTTTATTTATACAAACATTATTGGTTACATATGTGCATACATGTTTCGGTTGTACTCTTCACAGAGTGACTTCTCTGTCTTCTTTGGTCTGAAGAGGTTGATTCTCTGTGAAGAGTACAACCGAAACATGTATGCACATATGTAACCAATAATGTTTGTATAAATAAAAAAATATATATTTATTATACTTTTTTGAAAAAAAAAACAAACAATTTTTCCCCAAAGACATTGAAAATTATATTTGCACTTTTCACACTGAACCTAAAGTTGTTAAAATCTAAAAACAAAATCTACATTAAGCCTGAATATTTCAAATGCTCAATCCAAACATTTCCAGTTTCAATAAATATATTTTCCATGTTAGACCGTCATATCCATTATTTTGAAATCAGAAAGCTTAAAATGTTTAACTTTTTTGAAGTCGTATTCAGTTGAATCTGCGACTGAGTAGATCGTCAAATATCCACATCTGTTAAAGGTGTATTTTTATAGGTGGTGACTAAATCGATCGTTAGTTGGTTGGTATGAAGGGGAATTTTGAAAAATCTATTACATTATTATGTCACTGATGTCAGTTGCGCTTTTTCATATAAAACCCGGTCGCATCACGAACAAAATATTAATATAAAAAACTCCTTTATATTTTTTGTTTTATTATTTTCTTTGAAGTCCAATACAACTAAAAACTGATCTTAAGTCTTTATGTACATTTTTTTATTACAAAGTTACAAAGTCATGGACGCCCAAATTTGGGTCAGTTTCATCAGACGCAATTTTATTGTGACATCGTTTCTGTTCACAAATAAAACTTACTTACACTTTTGAGCTCCCATACTTAATTACATTTTTGAGCTCCCATACTTAATTACACTTTTGAGATCCCATACTTACTTACACTTTTGAGCTTCCATACTTAATTACACTTTTGAGCTTCCATACTTAATTACACTTTTGAGCTTCCATACTTAATTACACTTTTGAGCTTCCATACTTAATTACACTTTTGAGCTCACATACTTAATTACACTTTTGAGCTCCCATACTTAATTACACTTTTGAGCTCCCGTACTTAGCAGTACTAAAATGTTTAGTTATTTCATAGATTTGGTCTTTTTTAATTTTTTTTTTTTTTGGCAAAGCAAAATACAGCGCAAACTGAACAAGAAAGAATTAAAAAATGTAAAATTTGAGAAAAATGAAATCTCTGAAAAATAAAATTTTGTGTGAATTTTTTTTCCTTCATGCAGACATCTAATGTCTAAAAAAAAAGAAAACATCTTGGAACAAGATGATATTTTACCTTGTTTTCCGACAGGCTACTAGGTAGCAAGCGAGATCTGTTGAATAGTCAGATTGTCAGTAATGAATGAGTCTTTTAAAAAAGTATAAGAAAACTTTAAAAATTGATTTTCAAAAAGAAAAGAAAGGAACACGATTTGCTTCGTACTTTCTTTAATATAAATAAATTTTTAAAAAAAACAAGAATTAAAAATAAATAGTTAAGTTGTGTTTTTGCTGCGTTAAAATAAATAAACATTACGTTGTTTCATAGATTTTTATTTACTATTTCTATTGACTTGTCTCCCCACGAGGACAGAACAGAGTTAGACAGAAATTCGGTTTTTAATGTGAGGAAAACCAAACTCCTAAAAAGGGGAGTCTGGATTGGGACTAAAATTAAAATTGCCTCAGTCTAGAAGAATTTCTCATTCACCTTTTACTGGTTGCGGACAGAAAAGACGAAATGTAAGAACAGATATTACACTTTTAATTATTTTATTGAAAAAATATATAAATATACAATTTAAATTTTTAACAAATTAGGCACAAGGCCATCAAAAGTTTGG
Source organism: Sepiola atlantica (assembly GCA_963556195.1). Taxonomy (NCBI): domain Eukaryota; kingdom Metazoa; phylum Mollusca; class Cephalopoda; order Sepiida; family Sepiolidae; genus Sepiola; species Sepiola atlantica. The sequence continues at coordinate 108,299,946 of OY744531.1, forward strand.
GGACGGAATGTCGTTGGTCATCCTTTGTCTATCCTACTCTTTGCTAGAAGCACCACGATACCGTATTTACTGTAGGGGTCAAAATCTCCAATGTGTTGAAAATTTAAATTTTATTTATAAATATATTTAATTCAATGTTTTAATCGTTGTTTCTTTTTTCTAGCGCAAAATATATTTGAACTGTTTTAGAATTTTATTGCGCGCATAAACAACGTTTTGACACAAAAAATAAAGTTTTTCTTGTTATGCAGACTTGTTATTGTGTAAAAAATATTTCAAACTTTAGGGAAAACAAGTATTTTTTTTATTTAAGCCTTTTCTATCAAGACAGGTTTGTCAACCATCTTGAATTTTAGTCAGTTAATTTTATAGTTTTACCTTCAAATCATTGAGATTTCCAACCATGAAAACGATATGAACAAAATCATTGGTATCTTTTTTTTAAATACCAAACAATTACGAGATCGAAGATGAAATAATTTCAGATAGAAATGAACAGTCATGTGTTCGCGTGTAATAACCTTTCATGTCCATGTGTTCGCGTGTAATAACCTTTCTCTTCGAAGCGTCTTGTTTTAATGTGAGGAAAATCAAGCTCCCAAAAAAGGACACTCTGGATTAGGACAAAAATTTAAATTGTCTCAGTCTAGAAAGATTTCTCATTCACTGACCTAGGACAGAAAAGATGAATTGTAGTATCTGTTCTGATACTACAATTTGAAGTTTAAACCGAATTTCTAATCGATAATATTTTATTGCTAACAAATTGTTAAAAATGGTGTTGACACGTGGACATAAAAGTTCAATTTTATATACGTTCAAAATTAAATTAGAATTTTTTTCAGGACAAACAAAACGTTTTATGTTATACAGACTTGTTATTGTGTAACAAATATTTCAAACTTATGGGGAACATGTTCAACTTTAGTCGCGGCGAGTGAACGAGTCGCAAGTTGGATGTGCTACTTGCGACTAACTGGTCACATGATGCGACTAGGCTCCTACTACTCGCCACTACTGCAGTAGCGGCAAGCGAAGTCGCCTCGTGTGACCGAGGCTTTAATGTACTTTCTCCATCCTGAAGCAGATTCTGGCTAAAAATCTGCAGGATGCAGACCAGATGGATAAAATGAGCTAATTAATGTTTCTATGCCAATTCGTGCTAGTAACGGTTACGTAAACTGTCATGTTTTCTTAAAAAATCAGCAGCCATTTTTAAAGATGGCTGCCGTTCTCACAACCGAACCACATTTAGGCCTGTGAAAAATAGTACGATATTCTTGGGTGTATAGGCTTCCAGTGCTCTGACCAAGCCGACAAAATATAAAAAATTTAGAGGGCTTTGGGGGTTGGGCCCACGGTCTACATGTGTTGATTCCTTTTATTAGATTTCTACAATTCTATAATTTAGTTTCTAAAAGTTTTCTTAATCTTCGCTTTCATTTCTGTTGATTTGATGGTGTCTGTTTCCAGAACTCCCAGATAGTTGTAGGCATCATGTTTGCCAAGTGCTCTCATCTCCGTTTGGTTGGGCAGGATGTCTCGAGTTTTCTCTTTTTCATTTCTAGCAGTGTACACTTTTCCATTTTCCTGCACCCTGGAGTTCCATTCTAGCTGGTCGCTTGCGGCTAAACGACAGGATGTGCTATCTCCTGTTCTTATCTCGAGGCGATCAAAACTGGAACTGATTTCAATCGTATTTTTGGTGCCAAGCTTCGTTGAGGCATATCCCACGCAGCTATAAGACTAGGCGTAAGTGTGCAAAGCCAAACCACAACTCGATCTAACACATGATACTGCACATACATTTAAAACAAAATAGGTCTCTCGTGCAACTGCTACATAACCCCCTGCTTAGGCTTTTAGCCGATAAAAACAGCAGAAACTTTATTGGTCGTAGAAGCACATGAGAATACATTTGAATTAACATGAAAATTGAAACAATAGATAATTGTTCAGTTTGATAAAAAATGTTTTTATGTTGCATATGATTTAAATTTCATAAAAATAGGATACATCTGATAACATTAGGGGTGGGACGTAATGGGTGAAAATTTCAGATTCATGCGAGTAGTATTTTTTTTGTGTTCATTTATACATTAATAACACTAAACAATCAAACATTTTTATGCTTTAAGTTCTTTATGTGTCCAAATATTTATTCATGGTGTTTGTTTTTTTTGTTTTATGGCATATCAACCCTTTTCGGGTGTTTGGTTGAGGGAGAAGGGGGAGGGGAAATTGTTTTTTGTTTTGGATTTTGCAAAACTCAATCATGTTCTGCAAAGAGAAAAAACAAACAATAAAACATCAACGTTTGGTGCATTTTGGGTCAGGAAGCCGATATCTTCAGACAGCCTCATCTGGTAGCACCAGTCGTCAGTAATTAAATTTTATATATAAAAGTCATCTATATAATAGTACGCTAATGTACGTCATCACCCTCCACAACTTTTTTTAAAGATAGGATTGCTCGATCGCCGAAAATGCAATGCAAAAAAAGTAATTTGTAAAATGTCATCTGAAGACGTTCTTGCGTCGTCGAACGTAAAACTCAAACTAAAAATATACTTTCTTGGCCTTCAGGTTAGGATCAACGTGTAGTATCTGTTCTGTCCAATGATGGTCCAATAATATCATGGGTCTATTTATGTTCCTCCCACAAGGTAATATGTGACACAAGGTCGGGAAAGTGGGGAAAAAACCAGCGCTCGAGAATTTGAGCACTCTGGCTATTTAAAAATTGCCTGGGCAGCCCCGTCAGCATTCCTCGGTAGGGGCGCCTCAGGCGATTAGCAATAAACTAACCCCTTCTCAAAGGGTGAGAAGGCAAAGCCTGGGAGGGTGCACCCCCTAGAACTGCACAGGACAGACAACCGATAGACCGGCGTAAATCCAGACCCGAAGGCCCGGACAATAATATCATGGGATCTGCATTCGCGCTGGCAACAATACAATGCAAATATGTCACAAAATCCTACAAGTGTTTTTCAGATCGACCCTCATCACCTCGTCACCTCATCACCTCGTCACCTCATCACATTCTGAAACTACATTAACCAGAGTATTTCGATGTTTCAGTTAGAACGTAAGTGCTACACTAATATCGTGGGGTACGTATTCGTGCCGAACGTCCATACAAGTGTGGAATTTGGACGGGTCCCACTAATCTATATAATAATACGGTAAGGCATTTTGTGTCTGTACGTACGTTATCACCTTTCACACTCATTTGACAAAGTGAGATCGCCAGAAATGAAATGCAAAAAGTAACTGAGAAATAGCTAATATTGCTGTTTGCCAAAAAGTAACATTTCATCTATTTCAAAATAAATTGTTCCTAAATCAAAAAAAAAAATAACGCCATAAATCGAATTCTCTCGTCACCTCAACTTAATCAGTTTACTCCCCCCCCCCCTTTTGTATTCTTTTGATTTTAATGTATCTAATTGTTACAATTTTAAATGAGCAAATTATTTATTTTAAAATGAATTAAATTGTTACCATATATCGACAAATTAACGTCCGTTTTATTTCTGTATCATGAGACGTATTTGTACGGTCAGTAGAGAGCGAAAAGATAGTAAGTAAGCAACCATGGAATTTCCACTGAATCCTGCTAGTTGTTATCATTTCTGATGACCTAAAGAAGAACTCACCATTAACTTGATTTTGAATAGAGGATTTTTTTCTAGTCAATTTAATTCTTTTTCAAACAAGAAATATTCACTGTCTTCTTACCAGAAAAATATTCTTACAATCAATGAGACGAATGTCACCTTTTGAAATGCATTTATTTAAAATTGCCGTTTTTAGTCGATGGGACGACATATTTGATTTGGGAACAATTCGTTTTAAGTGAATAAATGCGAAAGTTTTTTTCATTTATCCATCTTATATTATCATCAAAAAAGCTTAACGTTATTTTTTTTGTATTTATCTAGCTTCCACAGCGGTAAGACGCGACACAAGGTCGGGAAAACAGGTTATTGTTATTTAAATCAATAATACTCCCTTCATAATGATTAATTTAGAAAGGTTTTTGGAATTTATTCTTTTTTTTTTATTGAATTACTTTAATTAATTACTGTTAATATCGACGAAACTATTGCAGATATATAAGAAAAAATAACACAATAAAATATAAAATGAATAACAGTAAACATTTATTTATAATAGTGTTTTAAAAACAATTATGCAAATTAGACGGATATATGAATGTCTAGAGGTCTCTCATCTGTGCGATATATACTGTATTTCAAATCATAGTCTTGTATTTTTGATTTAAATAACAGTAACCTGGTTTGATGGTAATATAGGATGAATGAAAAAAACTTATGTATTTATTCATTTTTTTTTTTATCATTGTTCACCCCAAACAAGGCAGGACGCAGGTGTATGTTTTGGGGGTCATCCTAAGTTGTGAGCTGTGCAGCGAGATGTCTGTTTACATTAGTTTTAAATTTCTGCATGCCAGTACAATCGGGAAACAGGAAGCAGGGAGGGAGTTCCAGAGGTCGGCAGCACGAGGAAAGAATGGATGGAATTTGGCTGATTGTCGGGTTCGTCTAGTGTATTTACGTTGAGGGGGCACTAGAGCAGCAAGTTCATCGGAGCACATTCCATCGAAGTACTTGTAAAACAGGCACAAGGAAGCAACATTGCGGCGATGGGACAGGGGCTGGAGCTTGGTGGATAGTGAGGGGCCTATTAAGGTCCAAAAAAAAGAGTCGCCAACTTGTCTAAGAGGGAAAGACTAGTGGATGATGCACCAGCCCAGATGTGACAACAATATTCCATGCATGGGTGGATAGTGGCTTTGTAGAGATATAGGATAATGTCAGGTATGAGAAATCTACTAGCTCGGCAGAGGGAGCCCACCTTCTTTGCAGCAGCCTTGGCAATGTCTTTTATGTATTTGTTCAAATTCATGTTACCTGTGAATTTAGATATATATATATATAACAAAATAAGTTAGCGAAATATTAATCTGGAACAAAACTTAGATCTAATATACGGAACGTTTTTGTTCTTGTCTTTTAAGGGAAGTGGGTCTGATCAACTCTGCTGGGAAGCCATGAGATAAAATACGGTTTTGTTTTTAAATTCCCGAAACAGTTTTCATGGTAAGCAACTGATGATCCCTTAAATAATGTTAAGACTAGCGTAAATTATTGGAAGCAAACTAATATAGTGACTGTAAAAAGTAAATTGACTTGCAAGAAAAGTTATTTTCCACCGAATGACTTGGGACTAAAGTGGGTATTCTTTGCTGTTTTTTTTCCCCCATATAGTTTTAATGGTTGAAAACTTCCGAGGCACATTATACAGGGTGTTTCAAAAGTCTTGGGAACATTACAAATGCGTATATCTCATGAGAAAAATGGAACTGGTGCCATTTTAAAGCTTGCTTAATCAAGTTTTTGGTCATACTAATGATTTTCGTGTTATCTTTCCAGGTGCAGTAATGGCGTTCTCTAAACAAGACAAGGCATTTTGCGTCCTCCAATTTGCAAAGACTGAATCGTGGACATGTGTTCAGCGTGCATTTCGCAGGAAATTTAAAAAAGAAGCCCCTGAAAGGAAATCCATTGTCAGATGGCATGCTAAATTTGTGAAAGATGGGTGTTTGTGCCCAAGTAAGCGAACAGGTCGCCCTTCAACTTCAGAAGATGCAGTTGAGCAAGTTCGGACAGCCTTTCAGCGGAGCCCCCGTAAATCAGTGAGAAGAGCCAGCAGGGAACTTCAGCTTGCTCCAGCAACTGTCTGGCGTGTCTTAAGGAAACGACTGCAAATGGTACCTTACAAGCTCAAGTTGGTCCAAAAGTTGAAGGACACTGATAAGCCACTTCGCCGTGACTTTTGCATTGCAATGCAAGAGAAGTTGGAAGATAACGGCTTTGATGACCGGCTTGTTTTTAGCGATGAGGCGACCTTCCATCTGAATGGCAAAGTTAACAAGCATAACACTCGCATATGGGGTACTGAGAATCCTCATGAACTTCTTGAGCACGAGCGAGATTCACCAAAAGTGAACGTGTTTTGTGCAATTTCCAAGAAAGGTGTCTATGGACCGTTCTTCTTTGAAGAGGCAACTATCACTGGTGAATCCTATCTCAACATGCTGGAAGACTGGTTAATGGCTCAGTTGGAACAAGCAGAATCTGATGACTTCATTTTTCAACAAGATGGTGCACCACCACACTGGAGTCTTAGAGTAAGGCAGTTTCTTAACACAAGGCTGCCTGGTAGATGGATTGGGAGATCTGGGCGAGGTGATGACGTTCTCATGCCCTGGCCTCCTAGGTCTCCAGATCTTACCCCGTGTGACTTTTTCCTTTGGGGCTTTGTCAAGCAACAAGTCTATGTGCCGCCCCTTCCAAGAGATATTGACGAACTAAAGGCTCGAGTAACGGCAGTTGTGGGAACCATTGACGTCAAGATGCTGGAACGCGTTTGGCAGGAAATGGACTATCGACTAGATGTCTGCCGTGTGACGAATGGTGCTCATATTGAGCAACTTTGAAGATTCCCCACAAAACTTGAAACTTTAACCTTTCCAACGGTACCAATTTCATTTTTCAACTCCTAATAGTTTTTGAGTTATTAAAAATCGTTATGTTCCCAAGACTTTTGAAACACCCTGTATATATATATATATATATATATATATATATATATATATATAAAATGAGAGATAATAAAGATAAAATTTTATCTTTAAATTAATCCTATCATGAAAAGTCAATGCCCAATATACGAAATGGAGCAATAAAAACATATAAAAAATACACAAAAATTTCTACAGGATATAGGATTCTCTACACAGTCGGAGAAATTTTTCTTCTGGTTTAATTATTTTTGACAAAGGGAAGTCTCTTTTCCCGAAATATTAAATAATGATTTTTTAATCAACCGGACATCACACAAACAGCTAAAAACACTCTTGCTGTTATGTAAGATTTTAGGAAAAATAAATAGTAAGTCATATTTCGTATTCGATTTATTGTTTTTGTTCCTTACAACTTGCATCTTACCCGGAATTTGCATTGCCCACAGCCTTTCAAAAACTTACTACTATATATATATATATATATATATATATATATATATATATATATAGGAGTTCATACCTTTTTTTAAAGCATCCAAATAAATTTTAAAAACAAGGGGTAAGGTAAATCAAAATATCTTTTAAAGCATGTTAAGATGCAATGATGTTTTATTAGGCCGATTTTACTCGGCGAAATATATCTGTAATATAAACTAAAAAAAAAAAATGGAAGTTTATATAAAAAAAAAAATCGGTTTCGATTAATTTTAATAAAACATCATCGCATCTTAACATGCTTTAAAAGGTATTTTGATTTACCTTACCCCTTGTTTTTTAATTTATTTGGATGCTTTAAAAAAAAGTATGAACTCCTATATAAATACATATCCACGTGCTGGCGTGATTTCATACGAGAAAAAAAAAAACACCATGAGCCGACTACAACATCTGAGACCGGCAGACCATTAACATTGGATCTAACTACACCGAAGAGGCCGATTTTACTCGGCGAAATATATCTGTAATATAAACTAAAAAAAAATGGAAGTTTATAGAAAAAAAAAATCGGTTTCGATTTTTTCTTTTTTAATAAAACATTATTGCATCTTAACATGCTTTAAAAGGTATTTTGATTTACCTTACCCCTTGTTTTTAATATATATATATATATATATATATAAAGATAAATGAAAGAAGAGATAAACATGTACAAATGACAAATCTATTTCAACTTCGATTGCTCAATGCAAGGTGTACTCGGTAAAAACATGTTTATTTTTCTTTCCTTAAGCCAAGACTTTTCAAAGATTAAAATCTTATCATCAGAGGAATTACATAGATGGATAATCTGTTCTGGAGGTGTACGGTTCAATCCTTATTACAGGCGATACTAACTAATATTTTTTCTTTTTAATTACTTAAGACTTCTACTTGTTCAGGGCTGACGGAATGAGAACAATCTACCCCTGTGTATTAAATAAATAAGGGGTCAGTTAAACATTTTGTACTGATTTCAGAGTTTGACATAAAAATGTCCAAGTTTGACAAGATGCACCTGAAGAAGGTCGGAGGTTACATCCAAGATGAGACCAATAGAAATCCGAGTAATACAAATAAATGTAATTCTGTAAAATTACATTTTTTAAACAAGACAAAATTCACTTTTGATTCAATTTTATTAAACAACTTCAGTAGAAGTGACTAAATATTTTGCAAAAATATTTGAGTTTAAAATAAAAAAAAAATGGTGGTAATTAGGCAGTATGGTTAACAGCCGAGAAATCAAAAAAAATATACACAAGAAACAACTTTTGACGCATATAATTTGAAAGTGTGGAAACTAAGATTTATATTCTCTGAATTTGTTGGCGCTTATGAAGACGCAGGGGGGGGGGGGGTAACTAGGTTTGACTAACCCTAACCCTAACCTCCAATCTTCTTCAAGTGCGTCTTTGAACTTGGGAACCTGTACTGCCGAATTTCAAACGGAAATTTAATCCACGAGGGTAGATTCGTCTGATTCCGGCGCTTATTCTCACGTTTATGAAGACGCATCGGAGATAACCAGGTTTGACTAAGAAAATCAGCATAAAATGAAAAGGGAATTTAGGATGCTGAAATAATCAATTGAACAGTGAAACAATGTTAATTAAAAATATTAAATAAACTTGTTAATTAAAAATATTAAATAAACTTGTTAATTAAAAATATTAAATAAACTTGTTAATTAAAAATATTTTTTATATAAATACGGGTACTTCTGCAGTTGAGATTAGCTAATTTAGTAATTTAACAAGTAAATAAACTGTAACATTATTATTTTTTTTTTAAATACGTGAATTATTTTAGGAAAAAAAAATTATATAACATATTTGATCCTTGTAGCCAATATTTAACAATTATCCAAATTATGAGGAGGAGGGGGGGGGGGTTCTATTTTTTTAAAGCAAACTTTGGGCAGTTTATCAGTTTTTTTTTTTGGGGGGGGGGGGGGGTAAATTGCGTACATTTTCAGCATCAAATTACTTTTGAAGGTTTAAAACTTCTCATTTTTAAATTAAAAAATGATAATTAGAAAACAATTATTTTATTCTAATTAGGGACTTTTATATGTTTCAAATAGATGATTTTATCAATTCGGAAAAAAAAAAATCTTTATTATAAAAAAGAAATTCCTAATTTGAAATTGCGTACGTTTTCAGCGTCCTAAATTCTCTTTTCATTTTATGCTTATTTTCATAGTCAAACCTGGTTATCCCCCCCCCCCCCTGCATTTGCAACGTCGACTCCATAGGTGCCAATTTGTCATTGTTAATTTGACTTATCCGAACACGAGAAGATCAAAATGGTGTTGATCTGTTTTGGAAGTGGTCGCTAATTTCAGGCTTTTAAGCCTGAAATTAGCAAAAAAAAAAGACTTACCCTACCACCAACCCTAAGTCCGAGAGGAAGGCCATGCAAGTCATTTTTTTTTTTACTATTTTTTAAGGAATGAAACATCAACAACAATAGAGATGGAGTTGGCCATGTTGGATTTTGACTCGATCGGAAATACAGGTAGCGACGAAATCTTATATTGAAATAAAAAAAACTTTAAAACAGTTGCAGAAATTTAAAACTGTACAGATCGGTAGAAAGTTAAATTTTATTGCCTTTGGTAAAAGTTATTTGTTGTATATTTTTTGTTTCTACAATTTCTTGGCTGTTAACTACATCAAACATGTTTTCAGCTGATCACTTAAAAAAACAAAAGTTCAAAAACATGGTTTAATTGTAAATGTTATTGAATTTGTTTCATTTCATGATTCTTCATTTTCTTCAGCAAAAAACTCTTGAGATTCGGAAATGTTACGCTCATCAACGCACACGCGCAGGGGCACATCGCATTCATCATTCAACCATTCGGTTGGTTCCTTTAACAAAGTTTTGTGTTCATTTTAACGATTTTATAAAAGCCGGTTCGAATTCAAGTTGATAATCACAATCTTTTGCAGAATCAGAAAAAAAACAAAAAAACACATTATGAACATATGAAAAAACAAACAAAAAAATATTATGAAGATATGATGACTTCCTGGAGTTAGATGAAAACGGAAGCTGTTTTTTTTGTCTCGTCAGACA